>WHYT01017826.1:62286-129786 GCA_009806455.1 Tetrax tetrax
CTTTTTTTTTTTTTTTTTTTTTCTTTTTGAAAAACGGAAAATAAACCTGCACATAGACCTTTGGAGGCTTTAACCAAACCCCCTCCGCAGCACATCCCCCAGAGCAAACCATCCCGGTTATCCGCACCGATTGCCATGTGAGGCTTTGCTTTTCCTGTGCCGCATGGTTTCCATCACTCAGCTCTGCTATCACTGGCTCAGACAAGGGTTGAGATAAGATGCCCAGCCTCGAACGTTGTTCCAGTGAGTAAAAGGATGCCAGTGTGCTAGCCACCAAATTTCCCCCTTGCTCATATCCCATGGGTGCTTCAGATGGGGTGGGCAGGTTCCCCTCCCACCTAGCAGGGACACAGAGTCCCCCCACTGCCTTAGGGACACCAGCTCTCACTGCAAGGTCAGCATCCCCAGTCGTGTCCTTCAGGAACCTCCGGCTGCTCACACAGCATCGTTGGCTCCACGCCCTGGCCAGCAGCCATGCTGCCCTGCCTGGCCCCAGGGGCAAAGGGCTGGACCACTCCAGGAGCTGCCCAAAAACATAGCAATGGGCTCCTATGCCTGCTTGGGTGGGGTGGGGAAGACAGCAGCTGGAGAAAAGAAGCTGGGCTGATAGCATCAGTGTTTGTCATGACAGTAGGTAGCACCCAATTTAATTATCCGGAGACACAGAGAAAGGATCGCTCTTACAAACATCCCTTACGCACTCACTACCTAGGCTGGTGTCATCATTGCTTTTCTGGACTAAACAAGCTCTGTTCTTCTGTTCCCAGAGGTCATTGTCACAGCCTCAGATGGCATTTCTGGTATTGCTAGCTTTGGGGCATCCTTTTTAACCCAGGGGCTGCACTGGGGCGAGAGGATTTGCAACATATGGAGCCTCCAGGCAGCCATTCCTGAGCAAGGGATGCTTTATTTTGGGCAATGTAATTCTGGGGGTGGAGGCTGTTGGGTATCTGCTCTCTAGAGGCTCCCTGCTCCCGCATGAGAGTGGGCAGGGCCCTGGAAACAGTTAACAGCAGAGGAAAGGGCTGTGCTGGTGAGTCCCTCTCCATAGGGCATAGGGGTGCCCAAGACCCATCACTGCCCTCTTCCCTTTCCTCTCACCTCCCAGGTCAGCATGCCTGACCATGCAGAGGAAGCAGGAGGAGAAAGCTGGCCGCTGGCCACAGTCAACACTGAGCAGGGCTACGTGGCAGTCAGGATGAAGGGAAGCTTCTGGGCAGCGGGATACCACCAGTTCCACCACACACCCTGCCCCAACTGGGCTGTCCCCACCCTGCGGACCACTTGGGTCTGAGCAAGATGCTCCACTGCTGCTCCTGCAGCACTGCTCGCCGGCCTGACGGCACAGGAGCAGAGACAGGGGCTGCTGTCCAGATATCCCATTAAATACTCCTGCAAGGAATTGTTGCTTCACCTTCCTTGCCAAGTCCCCACCACCAAAGCCTTCAGACAGCTGTTTGAGCAGCTGTATTCAGGAACACTGCAAACGTGCCTTCAGGAGAAAAATCTCCTGGCACCAGCCACTTCTCCCCTCTTATCTCCACCACCTCTCAGAAGCGGAAAAGTTTAGATATAGATAAGTACTTTAAAATAACAAGCTCTTTGAAAAAAAAAAAAAAAAAAAACCCAAAACAAACGAACAAACCCCAAAAAAACCACACACCAAAAAAACCAAAAACCAAGCAGAGACATTTCCATGGAGAAGAAACTGCTGTTTGGGAATGCTTTCACCCACTCCCTGGACTGTGGGATGCTCTGTGCAAGCAGTGCCAAGAGAAATAAGACAGCAGTGGCCCTCTGTGTGACTGAAGCCATCAGGAACAAACCACCCTCAGGCCAGATGGCTCCTCAGGACACACGTATCCAAATGCTCAAGCTCCTGTGCACAGTCCCAAAACTTCAATATCTGGTCTGGGATGGGCAACATGGCTTTAGATGCAGCAAGTCCAGACCACGGAGGGACAGATGTGGACAAAGCTGCTAGGACACAATGCTTTCTCAAAGAGTGCATCTGAACCCTGTTTTCACCCCCATCATCAACCTGCTATGGAGTCCTCTCTCCATCTGCTCCTTCGCCTCCCCTGGGATGGGAGGGATCCAGCCGAAGGGTGGTAACACAGCACTGATGGAGGCAATAGTATCTTAAAGTGAGCCTGTGGTGAGGCCCTGGAGTTACACGCACAGTTTGGGAGGTGATCAAGACCATTCACTTTGGAAAGAAATCAGGAACCCATTTCAGCAGAGCAAGGACCATGTGCTTGTTTAAACACCCCCTCCTCAAAGCAGCAAGGACTTCTAGAAATGTGTTTCAAGGACAAGTGTTTTGCTAGAATTTAACAATATGCCTATATCTAAACCCTCAATCCTTGACTTGTGCAAACATTTAGGGTAAAAGGGGACCAGGAAATTAATTTTTAAAATTTGATCTCCTGTATGAATGACAGCAGTGCTTAAAAGGGGCTGGAAATTAAGACCGTGCATTACAGCATTCCCAGCTCAGAGGACCGCACCTTCAGGATGCCTGTATGGTCCCAAACCATGAAGAGGCGATGTGAACATCTAAACCTCCTGAGAAGCACTTACAGGAGACAAAGCAGTCCATGCATGCTATGACTCACTCACACCAACTAAATGTTACTGAAACAGGGGACACAGGATGTCACAGACAATGAACAGCTTCCACATCCCCCTCACTAGACACCCTGGAGCCCTTGGAGGACAGCTACCTCCCCGCCATCCTAGAAGCAGCCCAGCTTTCCTCAGGCAAGTGGGCCAAAACAAAACAAGTGAAAATGTTTGAACCAGACCCTGGCAAGCACTAGTGTATGCTGCTGTCTGCAGAAAAACACAGAAATCCTGGCAGCTTCGTCTGAAGGTGGGAAAGGTGGAGGAACCCAGCTCTGCACACACCCCACAGGAGGGGGGAAAGGAAAACGGAAGGAAGTAGGGTTGCTTGGTATGATTTGGGGCTTTCATTTCTGTTTTTCTTCTCACCCTAGTAAAAGCAGAGGCTTTGCAGCTATTGTGGTGTTCTCCTCTCAAAGGAGTACAGGCTTCACAATGAAAAGGAAAAAAACACAGGAAGGAAAAAAAATTAGCAGGGAAAAGGAAAAGCAGCAGCAGAAACAAGTACCCATGCCTGAAATTAATGTACTGCTTGCTGCCAGGGGTGCAGGTAGGAAAAGTTACACCACAGCTAAACTCTCCCCTGTGCAGAAGTTGAGACCTTGGTGCAAAGTCTTGGCTTTTTGGCTTTATTGCTACAGGTGAGCACTGCCAGCATGGTCATGTGCCACTGGAACAGGAAGGCAATCAAATGAACCCTTGAGGGGCTGAGATAACAGGAACCAGCCCCATGCACAGGGATATCGGAAAGAAACTTTCTTTGAAATGGAAAGTTTCTTAGAAATCAAAGCTAAGGGGGGGGAAGCAAGGGGGGGAAGCAGGGGCAGAGGTGCCTACAGACACCTGGAAAGAGCTGGTCATCAAATGGGCAGACACTCAAGGTAGCAGCCTCAGCTGGGTTTAACAGCTTACACTTCGGAATTTTGAGGAAGACAAGCATTGAGACCAAGGGTTTGGCATCCTGGGTTGTCTCATCCCCCTCTCCCAGCTGTTCCTGAAGCTCCTGCTTTGCTCTGCCAAGGTAAATGTACAAAGGATCCAACAGGAAGCCTTCCCAGTGCTGCTGCTTCCGCCGCGTCAGCTCCTGACAGAGTTTAAGGGCTGGGCGGGACACTGCTAGTCCAAGGGCAGAATACAAAGGCTGGGCCAGAGCTGCTCTCCATCTCTCTAAGCTGAGGTCTGAGATACTTAAAGTCCACAATGAAGAAAGACAAAACAACAAAAATAGAAGAACTCTACCTTGAGTCTCCTGCTGCTGCTCCCCAGTAAACATTTCCATGTAGAAGAAACAGGCCCCTTCCACTTCCCAGGCAGGGGATGAGGTAGTAGCTGTAAGGATCCACTTCATAGCCCTTGAGAGCCCAGAGGGAAGGAGCAGAACACTGTCCTACATGAACAACTGACTCCTTTCTCTTGCTGCCTACATCCCTGTCACAGGGAAGCACAAGTGTGACTGACACGGACACCTCAGAAATTGTTTAGCTACCACTCCTGAAGAACATGTGGACATGAGAGTCTCTGATGGGGAGGCCTAGAGCAGCAGGGTCTTCCTGACAAAGATCAGAGCAGCGCAGGTACCTCCCTACCAGGTCCTCGGTTCAAATAAAGCAGCTACAGAGCCTTTGCTGTTATTAGCAGCTGTAGTTTCACCCTTTACAGGAGCTCACAGCTTAGATCACCAAAGGGACCATTCCTCATCAGTCCAACAACTTGCAGCTGTCCCAGGGTAGTGGCTGCTGAAATACATAATCAGGTAGTTGTTGCCATTCCAGCTCAAACATCTTTATTTCTGTGCTGTTAGCTTCACCCATCCTCACAGAGGACAGTCAGGAGGTAAGTGAACTTTTCCAGACAAGCTGTCAGTTACATTTGGGAGCAACAAGGAAGAATCAAGGCCACGAGGAGCCATTCCCAGTACTTTCCAAAATCCCATCATAAAAGTTTGAGGAGTCTTTCCTAAGCTGTTGTGACTTCAAATTTAAAACCAAGCACTGACTTTGGGACAAGAGGACTACTAGGTAGTTAAAAGAGTCCACAGGAGCCTTAAAAGGCTATTTTGCTCTGCTTTCCCAGCCACATATGGAGCCTCACATAGTCTGTAAAGGCTCTCCTGCCACTCTGCTCCCAATAGCACTTGTACTCCTGCCCCAGAAACGGAGACTTCGAAGCAATACCACACTCGAGACTCAGAGGGGAAAGGGAGGAAGGGCTGGGATTAAAAAAAAAAAACAAACCAGAAACCTGGAAGAGACTGACACAAAGGACATAAAAAGCAGGAGAAGCTATGAAAATGTTGAGATGGTCAAGAAAAGTCACATCAAAATATATTTAAAAACCAGAAATTCCAATCTATGTGGAATTTAAAACTCCTTTCCCCACCTTTTTTTCCTGCTCAAGGAGTCTCTGTTGTTGCTCCACGACGGGGAACACGATAGGCAGCACCAATTATGTCCTGAAAAGGGTAGTACTTCCCCCAACCCCACTTCCACCATTTACAAAAAAAAAAAGTTATATATACCTCAACAATTGCCCCACCCTCCCTCTTTTCCATTCTACAGTGGGCAGGAGAAAAGACTGCAAACAAATCTGACTTTTCATTTTCACTTAAGTCCAATTTTTCCACACATCAATATCCCTGCAATCCATTGTACACCTTCTGCACCGATCCTTGTTTCAACAACTGCTTGAGACCTGCAAGAGAAAGGAAAGTGTTACTGCACAGCACAAACAGGACTCTGCATTTGCTGTTCCTGCTGCATTTACAGGACCCACGGCACCCGGCTTTCAAGGCTGAGCCCACTTATCTGAATAATGCAAACACTGGTACTCTAAGAGCATCATTAAGAAAAAGGAACCCCCCCAACAACAAACAACTTGCTGAATATTTCCAGAATTGAATTTATCTAGCTCATCTCCCCAGGCTCCCTCTACAGCCCAAGAGAAATCTGCTAGCAGCAAGCTCAGGGGGGCTATGTTTGAGTCTTCCTAGATTTGCCAGCTACAGAAACCCACATGAGTAATTACAAAGCAGAGATTTTAACACTGGTACGTGGTGCCTGGGGACATTACTGTCCACTAGAAGTAGTCCCTGAAGGCAAGTAAGAGAAGCAAACTTATCTCTGGGCTTAAGCATCCTACTGACGGCCTGAAAATCTCAATTTTTTTTTTTTTTTTTTTTTTTTTTTAAAACTCAGTGTTTCACAAAGGAGTCTAGATAGCTTTTCAAATACCATCTTCCCCACCCCTGAAAGCCCATTCATAAAACATTTCAAAGAATGGACTGCTCTGAGGTCCTGTCAGTATGAAATTCTTATCAGAGCAGGATGAGAGTGAGTCAGCCCTTAAAACTATAATAGCTCATGTACTGGGGTCAGCACGTTCAGGGAAAGACCAGCAGGTCTTCACTGCTACTTAAAGGGCAAATCCACACAAAACAGAGGAAGCAGACTGGCAAGAAGGGATGTGTCACACTGTTTTCCTACAGATAATCAGAGGGGACTCCCTCTTTAAAAGTCAGCCTGATCACACACTGCCAGGACTCCTTCTGCGGTGGTCACAGGGCCCCTCAGGGCATTGCAGCACCTCTGCTCTCACCAGCACCAGAAACCATTGAGCCTGAGGAGGGGCTGTCAGGACCCAAAACAGAGAGGAAAGCTCTCCACATAACGGGTAACTTTCGAATCATAATAAAAAAATCAAGCTAAACTGCTAGAAATCTGCTGTAGGATGTCCCCAAAACAGCATCAGTCTTGCAACAAAGTACCTAAGCTGGCTTGCACCTCAACGTGACAAAAGACAGGATTGCAGTTCTGCCTCAGATCAGTTTGCTCTGCTGCTCCACCGAAGCCAGAGTCACAGTGTCATACTGTACAGATGCGTACCAAGACAGCTCTCTGTCAGAGAAGAGCTATTCATACTTCTTGCTTGCTGGTCAGAGAATCTCAAACTCTTTCCTACATTCAGAAACATCCTTAACAGCAGGGCAAAGCGAGTCCCCATACAGGGGCTGCTAACCATTAAGGACAGGTCATTCTTCAGGGGAGCACAAGGCAAGTTCACTTCCCCCTCCACAGCCAAAGGAGGCTCCAAGTCACTTCCTGGCCTAGGGGCAAGAGGATGTGCCTCCTGGATGTGTAGTTCTTTGAAAGGAAGGACAGAGCTAGAGAAAGGTGTGCTCCAGTCATCCTGAAAAAAAGCAGGATTAGCACTATTCCCGTACCTTGTTTCCTGCTAGTTAGCTCTAGGCAACTGCCTGCTGGCGTGAAGGATAGTCTCATTAGTACACAGGATATTCCACATGTTCTCTAAAGTTGAATCAGGAATTCAGACATTTGGTGCTACTGCACCTCAGGCACTTTTTACTAGAGCTAGCTTTGAGATTTTTGTGACACCGCCAACAGACAACAGGTTACAACAGAAGCTGGGTGCTTTGCTGTCTGTTGTTGCTGAGCACTCCAGAGTTAAAGTATAGGATCCAGAGCTCCAAAACACACAGTAAACAGTGTCAGTAGAGAAGAATGAGAGATATGTCAAAGAGAAAGTGATCTCTGGTCAACAGGCAGTAAATTCCCCAATGTCACACTGGCAGGAAAACAAGCATACTATTTCTCTGACTCTAGAGCTTAGACTGACCCGAGCGGTGCCCTTCGAGTATCTTCTGACTGCCCCAGGAGCTGTACATACAGTTAAGAGATAAGAAGTAAGGAGCGCTGCCAACAATAAGAAAAAAAGGGATGTTTTGAATTCTGAAGCCTACAGTCTTCCTTTGAATGTGTACACTGAACTGTTGCCACACAACATGAATAGACCTATTCCCTCATAAAAGTCCTTAAATCACTGAATGTTTGGAGATATTCTACTGCACAGAAGTGCATTTGACTGCCTACCCAATCACCTTCCCTTGGGAAGCATGGAATTGTTTTAAGAGGGAGTGAAACAGCCAGAGGCCCTGTGCCTGAACACACTCATGCCAGTACCATCATCTCTCTGCTCCCAGGATATCTGTTGAAGGCGTGTGAGCAATTTTGACAAACACTGAGGCTTCCGTTGCTCTTTGCCCAGTTTCTTCACAAACTGCCAAGAGCAACAGCTGGAAAAACCTTATGTCTGCTTGAGAGATGCTGTCGCCTTACGAAGCTTCAAGAAGGGCAGCAGAGCCTGGAACGAGGCCTCACACTCATGCGGTCACTGTGCTCTGCAGCCCTCACTGGGCACAACACACTTAAAACAAGCAGGAAAGCACAAGGGTCAAAACATAAAACATTCACTCAAAGCACAGCCCAGAGGCACAGACCTTGCAGCCCAAACAGCTGCGGAAGGAGCTGCAGAACATCAGTCAGCCCCGGAGCTGCAGCTACCAGCTTGGCTCCAAGTGGTAGCCAGCACAGTGCGGCCAATGCAGCAGGAAAGGCCACAGGGCTGAGAAAAGGCCACCCAGGGCTTGGCTTCCCTCTACAAACTTGAGGAGTCCAGGAAAGCTGCACATTTGCCTCATTCTACCAGGACAGCTGCCAGAACGCACTAAAAGGACACCTTCAGAAGAAGAAAATATGATAGCCCTGACCAGCAGGAAGAAGTCCTGGTGATAGGAATTTTCTGAATAGCTGCACTGGTACGTACCAGGACCTTCTTTGTACTGTAGCAGAGGATGGGGCCCTTGACGCCTTGTGCAGAGGAGCAGAACCTACTGCAGAGGCTGATGAAGCAAAGAGGAATTTCCAGCTGGGAGTACAGTATCAACCCTCCTGTCGGTTCTAGGATTTCTACATGGTTCATCAAGTTTCCACCTGAGCACTGAAGCTGAGAAGCAGATCTCTCCTACCAGACACCTGCATTGCACCCTTCTTCCCTATATGGCCACAAAACACTTTGGGTAGAAGGAGATGTAGAGAGGAACCATCCTTCTTCTGATGCTGTATGACACTGTCTATCCTTGACAGCAGAGGGATTTTCACAGGTCTTGCCTTCAAGAAAGCGGAAACAGGGGCTAGAAAACAGCTTGTGATCCCATTCCAGCAAAGGCAAAGCAGACAGAAGCTAAGTCTTTCAGCTCAGACAGATGGCCAGCTACAAAACAAAGCACCTGCAAGCTTGCCAAGTGCTACAACCCAGCAGTGGCACACCCCAACCTAATGTGGTTCCCTACAACCGCAGCAGCCACGCTCAATTGCTTAAAAGGGAAATGGAAATTAATCACAGGTCACCAGCCAACTGTGATATGTTGTACAAGGGGCACAGGGAAAGGAGAGCCCCTCCTGACCGCTACAGGCCACTGGTTCAGTTGTGTCAACTTCTTATCAGCTTTGGTGAGAGGTCTGGGCAACTCACTGCAACAACAGAGCTTTAAAACACACACCTTCCCGCTGTTCGTTTGTCAGTTGCTCTTTGGGGAACTCCACATCAAATGTAATTATTAGTGAGCCTTTGATATTATTGTTATCAAAATTTGGAAGACCTTCTCCTTTCTTCCACAGTTTGGCCCCGGGTTTTGTAATTTTATCCCGAGCAATGTGAACCTAGAGATAAAAGAAATTTCAGAATGTTACTAACGTTCAGTGTGTGTACCCCAACAGTCCAACGCCCTTTCCAACCCACTGAAAAGCTCCAGCTGACATTGATTCCTTGCCAAAGTCAGTGATAATCAAGGGGTCCATGCAGTATTACTGCAAGAACATGTGCCAGAACTAACACCACCTGAGAAAGCACATGCAGTAACTGCTGTGACAGCCTGGAACCAAGCCCCACACTGTGCACTCCTCGTATAGGACCTGTTTTGGCTCCATGGGAATTGGCCTGGAAGTCTCTAGCAAAGGGAAAATTGTATACAAACAGCAGCTGCAGAGACACCAAAGAATCTTACGCTCAGCACAGCTAAATTTTGCAAGAAAGCAGACTACTGCCTCACCTTGTGCCCATCTAAGTGTGCGATATCCATTTCAAAGCCTGTAAGTGCCTCGACCAGCGAGATTGTCACGTTTGTGTACAAGTCATCTCCTCTTCTTTCAAAGACTGGGTGTCTGTGGAAATAAGAGACATTGGAACTTTTCTCCTTCCCCATAGGAGAAATAGGTCCTCTAGCTTCCTCCCCTTTATTTGTCAGTTTGGAGAATTCACAAATAACAGAGGAAGTGAAGAATGAATGAAATTTAGCTTCATTTTCCTGTGTGAGATACTACTAATAACCTTTCTATTTCTAGAGCAATGAGTGGTGAGGCGTGTCAAGGAGTTGTGACTCACACAACAATTTTCTTAGTGGGGCATTTCCTTACAATAGGGAGATAGCATGTTTATGGAAAAAGGAGATACTTCGTGTGATTCACACAGGATCTACTAATGGATGCCGAATTCAAGTCAAATGAAATAAAAGTGGAGTTATCACAGCATCTTAACAGTGGTGAATCCAGCTACTCTAGCATCACCAAGGTTGAACACCATGCACAGCCTTGAGTAACAGACTCCTGGCTGCACCAGCTCTTCTGAAGGGTAAGCTACACACTAGCCAAGAGCAACACTGGTCAAAAAGCTGCTTGCAAGCTTCCGTTACAATAACCAGAAAGAATGGTCTAACCGGGCCAGTTACTTACTTAAGAACTTTTATTCGGAAGCGCAAATCACCTGGCTCCCCATCCACATGGGGTTCACCTGTGAAAAAGAAAGAAAAGCTCTGTTTAAAGGAGCTAGTTAGTAACAACTAAAGAAGCAAGTAGCATATTAAACACAACAGCGATTTGCAGCTCACATTGAGGGAAAAAAACAACTGGGTAATCTTGACACAACTAAAACCCTACTTACACATACCTGTTACTGAAGAGCCTAGGACTTGGAGTACTGTCTCAATGAGCTCATACCTCTCTGCAGTTCTGAGAAGACTTGCCTGCATGTTAATTATGTCCTTCACTTGTTGAGAGGATTACCTCATACTCAAGCCTGGAACAGATGCTCCTACTCAAAAGTTATCTGAAACATCAGGTTTAGACCTTTTTCTTTCTGTGTGCCCCCAGTACCAGCAAGGGGAGTGGAACTGAGTGTTATCCAGACTTAGCAAAGTATGCTCCTGGATTTCAGCAGCGTGAAGAGGACACCGCACTTAAAGCAACACGTGGTGATCAGTTACCCAAAGTAGAGCCTAGATACCTTCACTGCCATGAAGACCAGCCTTGCAGGACTGAAAAGGAGCAAGTCAGAACTGAGCAGCAGGGTGGTGCCCATATACATACCTTCACCAATGAAGGGATACTCCATACCATCCCTCACGCCTGGCTCTATTTCCACTTCTAGTGTTCGCTCCTCATTCACAAGCCTGCAAAGGGGAAGAGCCCGCAAGCACTAAGTTTTCAACAGGAGGTGGCAGCACCTACTTATGTTACTGGAGTGAGGAGAACACTCTCGCAAGCTAACACACGCTCTCGCCTTGCTCATACGTAAAACTGGAGGGCAAGTGCTGCCTTTTGTGTGCACTGACACTCATTTTGTAGAGAAGGAAAAGTTAAGCTCCTAAACACACAGCCAGCATCTGGATGTGTGACTACAACACAGTATTCCATGTCCAACTGTTTCCAGTTGGAAACTATGGGCTTCCCTGACTTTTTTAATTCAGATTTAGTTGTAGAACTTCCACTGTAGTGTGACTGACTGTTCAAGGAATAAGAGGCTGAAAGAGCACCTTGGGGAGCTCTACATCTAATAGAGCTGGCCACCTCTATTGTAAGAATAAAGACTGGTTCCTTGGAAACAAGAAGCTTACATTAAGTTTTTCCAAAGACCCCAGGTCTTACTGGTAGTACAGGCACTCTACTCCATCTAGTGGCAGCTTTTGAATAAACAGCCGTATAACAAAAGAGCTCGGAACTCACTTGACGTTTGGACATTCATCACAAACAACTTCCTGAGTCATCTGGAAGCGTCCAGGACCCAACTGGGTGGTCCTCATCTCCTGCCGGCAATTGCATTTCCGTTTGCCAGGTGCCTGTCTTGCCACTGGCTTGTTCCTGACAACCTGCACGGGAGAGGAAGAGCTTGATACAGCACACAGGGCAGCACTCCTGGGTCTCCGCAAGGGCTTGGCCTTCTCAAACAGCCTGAACGTAATTTGGTTTTGTGTGCTGCCTCCATAGTAGCTGCAAATGGCCTCAGCAAAATACTGAGTTTCACCTTGTGTCTCTTGCTGATCACACATTATATACCAGAAAAACTCTGACATAACTATTACCATTTCCTTTCTAAACAGGAAAGGTAACACCAGGATGAAACACCTCACACTCTGGTTATGATAGCTTTCTTGTTCCACACAACAGGCAAAGTTATTTGAGTTCTCTCCCATTGATTCAAGGCAATCACAGAACAGACTTAATCAATGCAAATTCTAACATACAGAATAACAGGGATTGTCAGCGCCAGAGATGTAACTTGCTAAAAAAAAAAACCACCAAAAAAACCCCAAAAAACCAAAAAACCCACAAACCTTAAAAGGCCACCATACCTTTGCCAAGTATGTTATCCAGAAATTTGCAGTGACACATTTGGCCACATAAAGAGGTTACGAAAAATCCTCAACACAGTTTTGCAAGAATTGCAAAATGAATTTGACGCTTCTGATGGGCCATCAAGTATCACTAAATTCTAGAGAGAGACCACTTACACCTTTTCCACCTGGGCTACTCCAATAAAAAAAAAAGCTACAGCTAGTCAGTGACAGCTATTATCAAGAGAAGCATCCATTTATAGAGAAATTGCCATATAGCAAAGATGGATAAATGTATTGTTTCTTCAGTTAACTATTAGCGAATAGCATCACAACATCCCCCACTGTCACTGCCAGATACTGAGAAAACCAGCATCTATTTTAGCTCTGCTCTTTGGGAGAGGATATCATTCTGAGCAGTGGCCAGTCCAGGCATCTCAAGCCTGAGAAAACACTGGAGAGACTGACAGCCAAGCAGTCAAACTTACTTCTACGAAGTTTCCTGAATACACCTCCTCCAGTGTAACCTCCAGGTCCACAATGATGTCACTTCCTCGGGGAATGTTCCTGTCTTGTTGACGAGGGTTACCTCCAAACATGAATCCAAAGTCCCCAAAGAAGCTGGAGTAAAGCACATCAGTTAGTTCAGGAAAGAATTCTGATCAAATGAAGCTTTGATGAAGAGAGTCACCCAAGGCAGCAGCAACACTGCGCTTGGCAAATGCTTTTAGCCCCCTAGAGAATAGCCTCCTCACAGTACAAAAGCACCATAGTAAATACAGACACCACTTTCTGCTCCTCCAGGACACAAGCTAATGTTTTCAAACAAAGCAGCCACTTTGGAAGAGTTCGCCGTACTAAAGGAAACAAATTTTGGAGCAGGAGTTGAATGGCAACACCTCAAAAATCTGACTGCTGCCTAATGGAAGTCCTCTCTATCCTGTAGTGCTGCTCAGCTAATGTTACCACAAGGTAACTCTGAGTAGCGCTTCACTTCTAGCATTGCAAGTCAATGCTGGCAGTAGTCAGTAGTAGTCTGAGGACAAGGGGGATGAGAAAAAACTTGTTAGCAAGTCTGCATGTTTTTCCTCAAAACAGCCCAGCAGACAGTGCGAGTTCTCACCCAAAAGGATTACACAAGATGAGCAACTTCAGGAATTGTTTTAATAAATTTGTGCCTAGCAGAACCAAAGGGGCCATAAACAAACACAAAATTAGGTTCTGCCTCAGCAACATGCAGGTGCCTTCAGATTTTAATGGTCCAAATTCTACAGTTGCTCTGAAGTGTAGTGTAAGACACTACAGCATTACTTCGCAAAAGAAAAAGTGATCCCCAAAGTGCACACATGATCTGCGACAACAGGTTAAACATCAATCACATATCAGAGAACACAGGAAAGTTCCTGTGTGGTTAATGCAGCTGCAGCACCTTGCTAATCACCCACACTGGTGACACAGCTTGTGAAGTGAGCAAGAGCTGTCCATGTGGGAAGACAACACTGGTTCCTATTTGCTGCTCCTGGTGAGAGTATTGATGCAAGACAGACAACTGAAAACTGCACACGGGATATCCACTGTAAACATGTTACTTCAGATTCTCAACTGTCACTTCAGATCAGTGCTTCCTGACTGGGTGAAAGACCTTAACACAGAATTCACCCACATCAAACACATGCATGAGCATCACAAAATCAGAGCACCAAGAACAGCTTGAAGTGGCAAAGTCTCCTTACTGTGAGAAGATGTCTCCATGGGAGCTCTGGTGCCCATCCTTCAATCCCTCCTCACCATACGCATCATACTGCTTCCTCTTCTCCTCATCTGACAGCACCTGGCAAAGGGATGTAAGCAGACAAGACACTCACCCACAGCTGAACTGGATTGTTTAAAAAAGGCAGAGAGAAAGCTCTTCACTGAGGGGCAAGTAGCAATGCTTTACATTACAAAAACACCGGCTAAAGCTTGCTTGCAGCACTGGATGAGAGTAGAAAAGTTAAACATTTGTATCAGCTAGACCCATAAAAGGCATGGTTAGTTTATTAAAACAGCAGAAGTAAAACAGAAAATACAAACAAACTGAGTTTATCTTAAGGATGAAAAAGCAATCAGAAGGAAAAATTCAAATCAGTTCCTACAAAGCAGGACACACTGAGAAAAAACAAACCAACCAATCAACCCACATGATACCACCCCTGTTCATCAGTTTGTTCTTCAAGTACAAAGAATGTGTATTTCTCCAGCTACTATTCTGTAACACTTGGCAATGATGGCAAGCTTGCCCACAAAGCTGAACCTGACATACAGGGTAACCCCACACCAGTCTGAATGCTGGCTCGTGTTCCTAAGGGCAGCAGAAGTTAGAGGCAACTTCGGTACTGCGGCAGAATAACACACCCCAACGCACGTGACTTTCAAGACTATAAAGCCTCAGTTTTTGTTCCTAAGTAGTGATCTTTGCTCCTTCCCACCCCAGAGACCCAGAAGTTCCCAGTAAGATTTAGTCTTCCCTCCCCTTCCTCCCCTGTTGATCATATGTTGGAAGGTTAAAATCATCAGGATAGCTTTCAGAAGGCCTGAGGGGAGTGGAAGCAGGTGGAGAAGCAGCTAAACAGGTGGAGAATCTGGCAAAATGATGAAAACCAACCTGAAATTGTAACCAATGATAAATGCTAGCAACGAGGGAAAAAAACAAACCACAACAGTGACTTTACTAGCTTCATCTAGTAGATAAGAGTTGAATTTCTCTTTGTCACTTCAGATTTTGCACTATAGCATACACTTCCTAAAATGGGGATAAGCTTTCTGTTTTGTGATCTGTTGGTAACAGAGCAAAATTCTTCATGGCAGAGTTCTGCACAGTACTGACAATAGCACGAGCAATAAGAAGGGAATAAAGAACACAAAATATTTGCCTTTCCTTCTTTCTGCAGGCTTTTGGAGAACACAACTCCGGCAAAAGAGTTCTTGTTTGCTATGTCAGGTTGCCTTCAAAGCAAAGCAACTATTGTGGGTAAGCTTATAAAAACCCCCTGGAAACTCCACCCCTAAACCACCCTGAGAGTAATGACTAAAATTAGGGGAGTCTCAGTTCCCCCACCTGGGAGCAGTCTCCTTTCTAACTGAAACATCTGTGTTCAGACCACACTGCTGCAGGGTGGAAATCTCTTAGGCTGTTAAAATTAAGGAGACCAAGCAGTTTAATTAACCTACTTTCCCCATAATTTTTCCTTAAGGCTTTGCTATAGATAGTCAGCTAGCCAAACCCTGAGGAGCAGTACTATAACAGAGGCTGTTGCTTTATGGCAAAAAGCATCCTAGGTTAGGTTAGAAGAGAAACATAGTTCTAGCTCCCTTTTGCCCCAAACAATCAAATCAACACACTACATCTCACAGCTAGTTTAGCAGAAGGATTTGCAAGCTGTACTAATTAAACAAAGAGACAAAAACCTTGCAAGACATCAAAACTTCTTCTGTTTTGTTACTTCTTCTAAACCTACTTCATAGAACATGTACATCAATGCTGAATTTCAGTATTCTGATGCATCTCCCTTCAGCAAGAAGCACACGAATGAAGACCTTGAAGGGAGGTTTACTAGCTTAATTTTCGCCAGCACCCAGCAAGAGCTCATTGCATTTGTGTTGGCTGTGTTAGCACAAGAACGCCACATTTTACATTGAACAACTTGGATGCTGCTGTGCTGGTGGTTAGGGGCAGGCAGACTCAGCCACTGCTCATAAAAGTTAATATTCAGCTACTGCTGCCACCACATCCCCGGTGGTTTGATTTTACAACTATTTTCTCCCCAACGTTTCTATTAGAAAGAGTGCTCTCAACTGTTACTACGCAAAGACTTAAATAAATTGGGACTCGGGGAAGAGGTGGGGAAATGCCTCCCGTGCATTCCTGTACTATCAAATGTGACAAGATCCCACCTCACAGAAACAACACCAAGCTCACAGCTTCAAAGGAAACCGCATGCACCAATCTTCAGATGCTGAAAGTGACAGGTAGCAAATACTCCTTTTGAAAAAAAAAAACAATATGTTCACTAGTTTCCCTGTGATACTTCGGCCAATTTATTTAAGAATATGAAGTCTGAAATAAAAAGAGGTCTCAGCTCTGATACAAAAATAAAGTTAATGTGTTTTCTTTCTGACCAAAGAGGAATGCATTCAAGCTGTTGCTCTCACTTCCTCTTTTATTTTATATTTGCATATCTGGAGAGCAAAGGAGCATCAGGGATGGAAGCAGGAGCCACGCTACAGCTGTGGGCTGAGCAGCACCACTGGACTGCAGTGGGAAAGCAAACCCCTTCCTTCTGATGCTGGACTCCTCAGAGAGGACAAACCTCCCTCCCAGCCCACCAGCACAGGTGAGCTCCTCGTAGAACCACCGCTACGAGTTCTTGCTGGTCAACACCACATTCCTCAGGGGCCCTCTGCTCCACAGGGGCAGAAGGAAACCAGCAGTGACAGAAGAGAGATAGAAAGGACAGAGAATGTGGAAGAAACAGATCCCCTCACCTTGCCTGAACTGCATTAACACGTACACATGTGGCAGAGAAAGTAGGCTTTGACTTAAAACATTTGTCTGATACAATAATCTATGTGATTAATATAATGAACTGTGGTATTAGTGCCAGGTATCATTCGTCTACCTGTTACTATATTATCACAGAAACAACTGGAATCCTCATGCATCTATGACCCGCAATTATTTTTCCCACCTTATCACCTTCTAAGAGAAAGCCAACCACCTTTTATCTCCTATCAGCTCAGACTTACTCACAGGCCCTACACCCACGCACCCTTGTTCCTGTGCCAACACTTACAATTTATGCAACTCTATTTCTTCCTCAAAGAACTATTAATAAAGACCAAGTAATTTCAGCCTGCTGCCTTCACTTTCTCCTGGCTAAGTGAGCTAAGGTCTTTTATTGCCCTCTGACGGAAGGAGCTCGCTAATCAGCCTGGCAGCTTTCCTACCTTTGACTTTTGTTTGGTAGAACATCTGAAAATTGTTACAGGAACACGGGGAAGATGGATTGCACCAGTGCCTTATGGAATGGCCTTTACATTTCCTAGAAGCCCTCCTTCTCCTTCCCCTGAACGTTGTAGGATGAAGCCTCACAAGACACCTTGTTGGCCAAGCTCAGCTTCACGGTCTCACAATATTTTACCATGAACCCTGGCCACCCTCCGCAGCCTGGGAAAAGCTAAGGTTCTCCACATTGCTTACGACAAGCTACACACCTTCACCTCTCTCCCTCCCCAGCAGCTACACTCTGCCCTACACTGCAGGCGCCCGCCCAGCAGCGGGCGCGGAACCCGCGGCCCTCGGCCTCACCTCGTAGGCAGCCCCCAGGTCCTGGAACTTCTCCTGCGCCCGGGGGTCGTCGGGGTTCCTGTCGGGATGGAGCTGCAGCGCCAGTTTCCGGTAGGCCTTCTTGATGTCCTTGATGGAGGCGCCGCGGGACACCCCCAGGATCTTGTAGAAGTCCCTCCTGCCGGGGAGGGAGGGAGAGAGAGCAGGGGAGCAGGGCCCCGTCAGCGCGGCGGGCCCGGGAGCGGGCACAGGCCCGGCGCTGAGGCGGGGGAGGGAAGCACACAGGCTCGGCGCACTCACCCGGCGGCGGCCTCCCCGCAGAGGCAGAGCAGCAGGAGACAAAGACGGCCGAGCCAGCCGGGGGCCATGGCGGGGCGGCCGGGCCTGCCCGGGGGGCGGCGGGGAGAGGGAGCGGCGCTCTCCGGGCGGGTCCGCAGCGCCGCAACCGCCCGGCCCGGCCCGGCCACCATCAGACGGAACGCGAAACCCCGTGACGGCCGCCGACCAATGGGAGCGCGGCGCGGCACCGGGCGCTGCCGGCCGCCAGCCTATCGGCTGCGCACACTTCACCACCGGCTCGACACCACCGACCAATCGGCCCCGCCGATCCAATCACGGCTCAGCGCGTCACACCACTCCCTGCCCTATCGCCGCTCCGGGCCGCGCGGAGGGATGCTTTCCCCCAGCGGCAGCCAATCAGAGGGAGCAGGTTTATTCCCGCCTCCGCGCTTGCTCGAGCAGCCAATCGAAACCGGCTCCTCGGGGGGAGTCCTCCGGGGGGGAGAGAAGGGCCGTCTCGGTGGTCCGCGCGGCCGCCGCTCTGCGCGGTGCCTCTGTGGCTACCGGAAGCGGCGGCGGTGGTCGCCATGGCGGCGGCCGCAATGGCGGCGGGCCCGGTGCGGCTGTGGGTGAAGACGGAGCCGTTCCTGGTGGGGGTCCTGCCCACCTCCCCTCCCGCCCGCCTCGGTCCCCACTACCTGCGGAAGATGGCGGCCTACGCCCGGGAGCGGGCGGCCGAGGGCTGCTTCCCGCGGCTGTCGTGGCCCCGCTGGCGGCACATCGCCTGCGGGAAGCTGCAGCTGGGCCACGGCCTGGCCTGGCTCTACTTCGAGCTCTTCCACAGCCTCCTCCGACGGGACCCGGCGAGCCGCCTCGAGTGGGCCGAGGCCGAGGCGGCCTGCGCCAGCGCCGAGGAGCTGGAGCGGGAGCGGAGCAAGGCAGGAGCCGCGTCCCGGGCTGGGCGGGTGTGGGGAGAGCCCAGCCCATCCTAACGCCTCTTTTTTCTCCCCTCTTGGCTAGCTGTCCGTAGACACTCTGCAGTTCCTGCTCTTCCTGTACATCCAGCAGGTGAATAAGGTCTCTCTGCGAAGGTCTCTGATCGGGGAGGAGTGGCCCAGCCCCAAGACCAAGTCTCCCTGCCTGACTGGAAAATCCATCGGCGAGAATAAGGTATTTGTGGCCGTAGGATTCTCCTTGTGTGGCCGTGTGGGAGACTGCAAAGTCCTGCCTTGAAGAGTGGGTTGAAAAGTGGCTTATTTGTTCCTGGGAGGGTGTAACCCTGCCTGCGGTGAGGTCTAAGCTAGAGTCAAATTGGGGATACTTTGCTCAACAGTAAATGAAAGGAAGTTGGTGTATTCTCTGCAGCAAAAGTTGTCGATGGGAATTTCCTAGAGTCAGATTAACTGTGAAAGTTCCCTCAGAGTATTGGCAGTTCTCCTTTTAAGGTGCAACAGCCTCTTTGCTTTTTTTGTTAGCCAAACAGGAAGCTTTTCTGACACTGGAGGTTGCTTTCCCCTAATTTGCTGTGGAGTATTAGGATCCCTAGCAAAATTACAGTAAGCTGTATTTCAGAGAAAGGAGTTGGTCAGCTGTAGAGCAGCTGAGTGAAAGTATTAATGTCCTCTATGGAGTATATTGAAAGAAGTGAGCTGAGTGTATCGGGTGCAGCTTGTGGGCAGCACTGTATCTGAGAGTGAATTACAGATTGACGGCACTGCTGTGAAGGTGGGCTGCAAACCTCGGTGGGTTTCTGTCATGACTATGATGTTACGAGCCAGTGAAACATGGAACAAATAGGAAAAAATATGAGAGAAACTGATACAAGGCTGTGAGTTGGGTGGTTGTGGAGCATCCAGCATTATTTAAAAGCTGGTGTTTTCTTTGAACTGATGCCCAGGTGTAGCCATTACATAAAACTGTGGACAGAAGAAGATGCATCTTGCCTGCCATTGTGCTCCTCCAGAGGTTTTAGTCCTGATGAGCTCGGGGCTGTCTCCGCTGGTGTTACTTTTCTCTGTGTGACTGGGCGAGACTTCCCCAGCTTCAGCAATGCCTGATGTGAACTGTGCCCCTTTTTGAAATGGCATAGCAAGGGTCTCTGTCGCAGGGCAGGGATCTCCAGCTTCTGGACAAGACTCTTGTTACGCTGTTTTAGCTGCAGCCCTCATGTAATCCCAGGTGCATGTTGCTTGTTCTGCAGTTCACAGGCCAGCAGAGGTTGTCTTTATTAATGTTTATCATAATTACAGTCTCCTGCTTTTTATTTTTTGGTGTGGAGCCCTTTAGAATTTGGACTAATGGCTCTCTCAGAGATTGTTTGGTTTATTAGTCTGCTCGCCACGAAGAAATAACCCTCTGCTTTTCCCCGTGGCGCCTCGGAAGGCCACACTTAATCGTGTCTGCAGGTCTGTAACAGACGCGGCTGTTTTCCAATAGAGCGGTTGCAAGACCTTGACTGTCAGTTATTGATTTGTTTCCTACCTTCAGCTGCATGCAACAGCTGTCTGAATTTGTGTGGGAAGGATTTTAAAAGAGTCTGTTTCTGCTTTCTAGAGTGAAATATTTGGTGTTTGGAGTTAGAATAAAATGGTTTTCTCATTTTGTGGGGAGATTGTTGATAAGTCCAGTTTCCTTTCTGTATTTTGGAAGAGCAGAGCAGCAGAAGCAGTAAGCAGGAGAGAGCACCATGTTTGACTTGCTTTCCCTCTTTTAGAACAAGTGTAAGCAAAGACACATTGTGTAATGTCAGTGAAGCTTGTCAGCTCCATGAGAACTGACCTCATTCTGTGTTTTTCTGCCCGCTAAGAACTGGAACGACCAGGACCACTGCACCTTCGTGCAGAGCCACCTCTTGGACATGCTGGAGCTGCTGCTGGAGCCAGAGCAGCTCACTGCTTCCTCCCATTCCACTCACGGTAGCTTGGTGTCCCATGAAGCCGTCTGTGCCCTCAGCTTTCTTATCGAAGGGACTGTGAACAAATCCAGGACGGTCCGTCCTCTGCACGAGCTTGCCCTCTGGCAGCCCTGTCACGGGCAGAACGGCTACTCAAAGGTCTCCAGAGCCTTCTCCTTCCCCAAGCTGGAGAGGTGGCTGCGGTCTTGCCTGACGACAAACCCTTTTGGAATGACTGCCTGCCTCAAGTCTGGGAAGAAGCTTGCGTGGGCACAGCAAGGTAGGTACAGGCCTTGCCTTTATTTTTAGAAATAACTTTCCAATCTTGGCTTCTCTTGCTGACCAGGGATCTGGCAGTGGCGTGGGGGCTTGCCTCCTTTTCCTCCTACTGTCGGTGGAGATGGGGAGGGGGAGCTTAGAGGTCTCGGCGGCTAGAGAGTGTTGTGTGACATCTGTGTGTATTTTTCCAGTCTTTGGATTGCTTCTGTGAGCAAACATTAATTATTTTATTTCCAAGCATTCCTCTCAGTGAGGTCAGTGTCACTGTCCTCATTATTCGAGCGCAGCTGGACACAGAGAATAGATAAAGTGATGTGTTTGTGGAAAAGCTGGAAACTAGTCTGGGTTTCCTTGCTTTGAATTGCAGCCTGCAGGAACATGGCAGTGGAGCCAAGGCACCTTCCACCCAAGGAGAAGAAAATTCAGATGAATGTTAAGTTTTCTTTGGCTGTGCAGTAGTAAGTGTGGCAGTGAGTTAGGCAGGACAGGGAGGTTGCTCAATGATTGTACTGTAGAGGGAGCATTTCACTGGCTTAAAATGTCCAGTTCCTACTTTCAACATAAAAATTGCCAAGCTAAGTCTTGTGTTCAGGACAGACTTCTGGAAGTGGAGTTGCCTAGGTCAGGGCTGTGTGTAGCTCGTGGGAGGCTTTGGCTGCTCCTGAATAATTCTGAAGTGTTTTTGATCTTTCAGTGTGCCCCCACTTCTGGAGCACTGC
The DNA here is from genome assembly GCA_009806455.1 of Tetrax tetrax. Lineage (NCBI taxonomy): Eukaryota > Metazoa > Chordata > Aves > Otidiformes > Otididae > Tetrax > Tetrax tetrax. The sequence goes on from WHYT01017826.1 coordinate 83,868, forward strand.
CATGTACTGCTGACCTGCCCAGTAGGCATCACTGGATGGTATGACTGGTGTGTGAAGTGATGGAGTTTGATGGCACTGTCCTTGAAGTTTTGGCTTGATTATTTCCTTAAGGGATTGCTGAGTGATGTGAACAGTGAACCATCATGCCTGTTTCTCTGCAGGAATCACATATAGCTTTTTTCTGCTTTTATTTATTTATTTATTTATTTCATTTTAAATGCATTGGTTAACTTTATTTTGCAGATGAAGGAACAACCAGGAGAGCAAAGATTGCCTGCAATACTCGCGTGGTACCTGAGGTGTTGCCCATGGTGATAATGAGCCAGGTGTACAAGCAGACGTTGGCCAAGAGCTCGGACACTCTGGTGGGGGCTCACATAAGAATTCACTGCTGCAACAAGTCTTTCATTTATCTCCTGTCTCCTCTCCGGTGAGTTTTTGTTCTCCTGAGGCACAGCTAGATGTCTTTTCAGCAAGTTTTTTCAAGCACTAACTTCTTGTTAGATGGACTAAGCAGTGGAAAAAGTCCCGTATTGCTCTTTTCTGCTCACTGTGTCCTCGCTCTCTTGTTCTTTCTCAGATCTGTGACCATTGAGAAGTGCCAGAATAGCACTTTTGTCCTTGGCCCTGTGCAGGCATCTGTTCACGTCCACAGCTGTGACAACGTCAGGGTCATTGTGGTTTGCCATCGTTTGTCCCTTTCTTCCACCACTGGCTGTACTTTTCACGTTCTCACGCCTACCCAGCCTCTCATCCTTTTGGGGAACCAAGCAGTCAGCTTTGCCCCCTTCCACACCCATTATCCGATGCTTGAAGACCACATGGCTCAGGTGGGCTTGGCCACTCTGCCAAACTACTGGGACAGCCCCATGCTGGTGTGCAACGAGAGCGGTGACACGAACGTCTTCCGCCTCCTGCCGCCCTCGGACTTCTACACCTTCGTGATTCCTTTTGAGATGGAAGGAGACACCACGGAGACACCGGGTGGGCTTCCCCATGCCTATCAGAAGGCGCTGAGTCAGCGAGAGAAGAACGTACGGATCTGGCAGAAAACCGTGAGAGAGGCAGGCCTGACCAAGTGAGTGCTGCGTCTGAACGCAAATGTGTGAGCTGCGTTGTGGTTCAGCTCGGCCATACAAACAGGAGATTCATTTGATGTGGTTCAACAAAAAATGGTTATTAATGGGTTGATCTGCGTAAGCCATGTCTTGCCTGCCATTTCTAGAGTATTAGTAATTAGCAATCTTGGGATCTTGGTCTTTGGTATATTGCAGTGAGAAAAATAATGCTCACAATTGTAACTCTGAAGGAGGTGTTTGTCATGATTGCGTTTTCCTAGCTTGCAAGGCTCAAGGAGAAGCATGCTGAGACGCTGTGGAGGGCTGAGGTGAGGGATCTACCCTGGCAGGAAGAATTTACAATTTATCTCACGCTGGGTACTGTCTCTGCTGTCTCTGTTCTGCTTCCAGTGTCGCATGCTGCCGTGGGTGAGATCTGGGTGCGTACCCTGAACAACAGCTCGACTAATTATTGGCCTGCAGCTGATTGGTGGTAACTCTTAGCCCAACCTTTACATTGAGACTGAAGCTTTAAAATACTGTCCCATCTGTTGTTGAGGTGAGCTAAGAATATGCATGTGGACCATTACAGTAGATCACCTCATGGACAGTAGCTTTTAAAGTCCTTTTTATCAGATTACTTTAAATCCTCTGCCCAACTGTTACTGTGCTACCTGGGCCTGTCCTAGCCCATCTCGTGTACTGATGCACGCCTGTTTGCTTTCCCAGCACCTTTTGTAGAGTCCTGAAAAAGTCGACCTTGCTTCCTTTGTCAGCGTGCTTTCTTCTGCAGCCAGACAGATTGGGCAAGGGTACAAATCTCGGCCAACTTCAGTTTAGCTGCTTTTATCTTTTTGTGAACCTTTTTAATGCAGCAACCTGAAGGACCTGGCTTCCTTTGCAAATACAGAATGGGGATAGAAGGCCAGATATTCAATTGTGAAGATGTGATGAGATGAGAACGAGTTCTGTTCCCTAAGCTGCACTTGAGCTGTATAGATTCCCCTTCTGTTCTGTGCTCAGTTGATGACTTGAAATGGGTATGTGATTGGGTGCTGATAAGCAGTGATCCTGGAGGGGTTTGTCTTTTGGGAAACACAAAATATGAAAACCTCCTCTTGGGTCAAACTGTCAACACTTCCCATCAAATCAAGCTGAGGAGTTCTAATCCATTTGATCATTCATTGTTTTGGAGGAGCTCCTGCTGCTTCTCTCATTTATTTCTGAAGTCCAGGTGCCTCTGTGCTGAGCATGGAGGAGCCTGCAGTTTGAAAGAGCTCTAGACTGGGAGAGATAAATTATTCTGGGGCAGGATTTTGCTACAAATGGAGGGTGGCTGAGCAGTCGTGACCCAGTAGTGGTGACAGAGGTGTAAAAACCTTCAAAACTTTTAGCCTTGAGTCTTCAAGGGTGGCAGAGAGGAAAGTTGTAGCTTCAGCCGTTGTGCTAGAGTCATCTATTTTGTCTATCAACCCCGTGTAAGGTGCTTCTTCCTCCTCCAGCCATTGTCCTCCCAGGGCTGTTGCTTCTCACCTCAGGGTTTTGGGAAGGTGTTTGGCCTGTCAAAATCTTACTGTTAAAGAAATGTGAGGTAATACGGATGATGTGTTTAGATTTAGCAGCCTCTACAGCAGTCACAGGAGGTGAGAGCTCGCTACTGGAGTGGCTTATTTCCTAAAAGGAGGAAAACTGTGCCAAGTTTAGAAGCTTGCTGAAAAGAAACTGGGCAGCTGACAGTGTAAAATGTCTCTGTCTCCTGCAGGCAGGGAAACAACTAGGGAGCCAACTGGGAAACTTTGAGCAAACAGGATATCTGACGTATAGAAAGAAAAAAGCTGCCATGCTTGAATGGGGAGGTGAAAGGGAATGTTAGAAATTAGATGACATCTTTCAAGAAGTTGAAATTGTCTGAATGAGCAAAGTGGGGCAAAAAAGAATGTAAATCCTGCCAGGCAGAAAGTAAAAACCCTATAAGACAGGACCAGTAAGACAGCTTGAGGAACGACTTGCAAAAGCATAAAATCCTGTTTATTCATTTTCTGAGCATATCAGACAAAGACTTTCAGGGTCAGTAGCAGATCAAGGTATATAAAAAGCACTCAGAGAAGGTAAAACCCTAAAAGAAGAAAGAAGTGACTGCTTTTGTGTTTGTTCACTGGGGAGGAATTTAGGTTAGTTTCTGTCCTAGAACCCTGCTTTCTGGAGAGTGTCTCAAAGAGTACAAAGAAAAGCCTGTAACTTGAGAAAAGGGTGTGGGTACACCGAGCCTCTCTGAAACGGAGTGGCACAAAAATGAGTAGAGCTGGTTTGTGGCTTTTCCCTGTACAGGATGGGATCAGCACATCAAATTAGGAATGGGTTCAAAGCAAAATCACATAAAATCTCCACAGGATATTGAAAATAATTGTGTTTTATGTGGGTTCAGAAAGGAATTGTGTGAGCTCATTAAAAAAAAAAAAAAAAAGTCCAGCAGGAGCTACTCTCAACACCCATGCCACCTTTGACTTAAGACATTCCAGAGCTGACCTGATCCCAGGTGGTTGGAATGCTATTCTGGAGAAATACTGCCGTGAGTCTGTGCTGCTCTTGGGCGTCTGACCAGGGCTGGAGACACAGAGCCTGAGCTAAGTGGTATACCCTGTTATTGCTAGTCTTACCAAAAACACTCCAAAAGTTATTTAGCAGTAACAGGAATTATTTGAGGAGTGTTATTTATAGGTGCATTTTTTTCCTGATCTCCATCCTCTCTCTTTCAGATGCTGTCAGAACAGAATTTTGTGTCTTTAGTGCTTAAACGCTGGTTACTAATCTTCTAATCTTCTTTTTCTCCCTTTTCAGACAGTTTTTAGTCTGTGCTCTAAAACTAAAGCAGAGGCAGCCCCGTGGAGCAGAGTTGCTGTGCTAGTGGGGTGGGGAGGTTTGCGTGACTTCTCCAACTCCACCAGGATCTGCCTTTGGGGTTCATTAGAGTCATATTCATTTGGTGAAAACCTTCTTTTCCTGGTACAGACAGTTAAGGAACTGAGCTCAGCTCTTAGCTGATATATGTGGAGGCTTATTTTGGTAGCGAAGGTGAGGTTAGAAGTATAATACTATAAATAAATGACCTTTGCGTACTCCCCTGCTCATATTCTTTTGGTTTCAGGGATCAGAGGAAACAGTTCCAGGTGCTGGTAGAAAACAAATTCTACGAGTGGCTGGTTCAGACAGGGAACCGTCAGCAGCTGGATAGCCTTGTCCCTCCTGCAGTAGGCTCTAAGCAGGCAGCGGGATCGCATCGTGCTGCTGGACAGCAAAAGGAAAGGAAGGGTGAGTAGAGGGCCTGTTTCTCTTGATTCTTCTCTATCTAGAATTGTCCCATGTTTGTATGCACAGCAGAGGTGGAAGAAATGGGAAAATGTGGACATTCTCCCAAGAGCTTTGCATTTGGTTTTAGTTCTTATTTTGCAGTCAAAACCTTCTTTCAGTTTGAATCTGTTCCCTGCATGCTCAGCAGCTCCCTTGTTCTCTGCAGGTATCTGATTTGTCAGGGACATCTTTGTCTGTAAAGGCAGATGGACATATTGTACACAATCTGATGTAAAAACTTAGCTGAATAGAGGCTGTGTAGATTGATGTCTGTTCTTAGCTGTGTCACTTTTTGCTGAAGAGAATTGAGTGAGACTTCAAATAATTCTTACTTTGTGGTGTCTTTCTTTTCCCAAGTAGAAGTGGTTTAGGAGCTGGAAACAAACCCTTACTGCGCTTTTCTGCCATTGCATGTTTCAAACCATTAGACAGTTGAGATTTTGTTTCCTTTTCTTTAGTCGTTGAGTTGCTTTTTCTTTGCTAGTGTTGGGAATAATTTTTTTTCCTCTTATTTTGTTACAGAACTCTTGGAACAGGGAGCGATACACTGAAAATAGTTCTCATTAAGACTTTGTGGCCGTCCTGACTGAATGCACTTGATGTGGATCTGGTGCCCAACCTCAGTGTGGACTGGACGTCTGTTTGGTTTAGGATTTCTAATCACTGCTGTTTTCCCAGGAACGTGCTGTAACTATTTGGTTGGTAACTGTGAAAGTGCACGTCACTAGAGGCTGTCATCGTGGTTAGCGTCCATGGTGTGCAAGTATCCAGCGAAGGAACCCTTCTGGTGCAAAGCTGGGTGCAGGTCCCTGGCCGTTGCACGCATCTTTATGGTACAAGCTGGCTGCATTGTTTTTATAAATATGAAAGGGAAATGTTTGATTTTTTTAATGAATGAAATTCAATGAATTTTTTTTATGTGAAGATGGCACTTAAGCAATGTGATTTTTATGGAGTTAACTTTCTTAGGCGTTTGCATTGTTTTGACACGTGTCAATAAAACTGAGTTCTCAGATAAGCCTTGCACATGTCCTAGGGAAAGGATTTTACCTGTACAGTGGGTGTTAGAGGGACGCAACATCTTTACTGCTTAATGAAATGTGAACCAATCAGCTGAGAGAAAAGAGCTAATTTATTTACAGCCATGGAGTTGAAGGTTTTGAAGGCCTTTTGATAGGACCTGGAGTGTGGTTGAACTCTGATCTTTGGAAGATGGCATTTGAATAAAAAAAACCCCAAATCTTAAGTGGCCTTATAGCTTGTTAGCAGTAAGAGCTGTAAGCAACAGCACTGGGTGATTCAAGACACCTGAAATGGGAAGAAGATGAGATGCTGCTGAGCATGTCTGTCTCAGGCTGTCATATCTGATTGCATTTAGCAGAGCCGCGGCAGCATACATGGGGTGGCACGCGGAGCTGCTGTTGCGAGACTGCTTGTCCTGACAGATTTGAAATAAGGTCTGTGTGTTTCAGGCGCTGCTGTGCCAAATTCATTTCCCTTTGTTTCACTAAGCCTTGGGGCTGGTGCAGTGAATAGCTGCAGAGGTGTTTTTTCATAATGCACTGGTGGGGGGGTGTGAGTGTACATAAGCCAGCAGCCCTCGCTGTCCCTGCTCCGTGGGCCAGAGTGTGGCTAAAGGAAAAACTCTTTGCTCAAACCTCAGACAGAGGTGTAAGAGTTTTGAGTTGAATTTCTGACACTAGCAGATATGGTCAGAAATTTGGGCATCATTCTTTACTCTCTGATGTGTGAAATCACTCACTTTGGGGGTGTATGGCCAGATATTCTTCTTTTTCTCTCTGTCAGGCACCATTTGGAGCAATGTAGCTCAAGCTGAGTGTGCACTGTAAAAATATGTGGCCTCTTTGCTGCACAGATGTTTCCATTGGGAGCTTTTGAAGCAGAGCCTCTACGCAGAGGCTGCTCTTTGCAAGCCTGTGGTGTCTTCCCTGGGCACGTGTTCACAGTTTCCTAGCTGCGTCCTTCGCTGCATGGGAACATTCTCTGGTAAATAGTGGGTCTCTTCCTTGCAAATGGGGATGGGCTTCTAGAGCTGATGAGAACGCCTTGTTGTTTAACGTGCTTGAAAGGGAGAGTGCAGCCAAATTGCCCCCCGTCTTCCAGGACTTGGCAACGGGCTGCATGTTTTCAGTGCGTTTGGCAGAGTTTTGGTGTTCTGACTCAGCAAATGGTAACAAAGGGAGGATGGCGAAGCCTTCCTTTATTCCATAATCCTGTTTGCTTTTCTGGAAACCAGCTATAGCCTCGGAATCACTGACTCAATTTTTGGATCCTATTCTCATGACAAAGCGGCTGTCTGGTTTAAAACAAGCCCATTATAAAAAGGGCGCCTCGGATCCTGGCTGTTTGTAACAGCTTCTGACGTTCCTCCAGCACTGGGGAGCTTGGCTGGAACGGAAAATGTCCAGAGCTGGAACCAAGGTAAGTTTATTTGCAGCCTATTCATGATTGTGGCGATGAGTACAGAGTTTGTCAGGGGTAAGTTGTGGAGAAACTTTGGTTTCTTTGTTCTGCTGACGGCTTCCCCCTTGTCAGTCCTTTGGCAAGAGGAGATGCTTGAAATCCCTCCTCAAATGGAGGGAAGTTGGAGCTGAGCCCTCCCTAGGTTTTCCGAGATCTTGGCTGTTTCCTCTAGGTGTGACTCTGCAAGTGGATGGAGTGGGACACAGTGAGGGGATATTTTAAAATGCACCAGAACCTCGTGCCTTGTGGACTGATTGTGCAGGCTGCTGTGCCAGCATTGAACGTGATGAGATGCATTTGCAGAGCAGAGTCTCGTGGAAGGCTTCCTTGGGAGGAGCTGAGTCCCAGTGCCAGCGGCAGCTGCCACATCCTCCTTCCACGGTGGAGCAAAGGATGTGCTCCCTGAATGATGACCATAGCACCGAAGGCGATCGTATTCCCTGAGAGATGTGAACCGGCCTTGTGATTTGGTGGTATCAACAGAGATTAATTTAGACTGGAGAAGGAGGTAGATCTGAAAGTCCAGCTTCAGCTAGAATGATGTGCATCAGATGGGGATCCAGCTCTAACACTGCGTTCTTCAGTCTTGAAGTTAGCAGAGTTGAGCTGGTTGGTCACACAGACCTTTTTGCAGAGTTGGGATTGGGCAGGGATAAACAGCTGGAAAAGGAGGGTGAGAACTTTGGGCTAGTGAGCAGTTTCTCCTGTGAAGTGTTAAACAACTGTTAAGAGACAGTTGACAGATGTATGTCTTTCCATTGGTAGTTTTGCTTTTGGGTTACATTCATTTTAGCCCGTGGAGACTGTAAGACCCAAGGAGGCAGGGAGCTCAGGAGCAGAGTGGTTTTGTAGGCACTAGCACTGGCCGATGCTATGGAAGATCTGGATTGAGTCTCTGCCAGGTAAGCCTCAAAAAAGTTTGGGCAGTGAGTGGTTAACAGGTTAGTCCTGTAAGCAGAGCAGCTTGATGGCTTTACTGAAGAAAGGCAGTTTGCATCGGACTAAGATGCAATTGAAACAAATTGATGAATCTAGAATTGAAATCTGTGTTTCACCTGTCATTATCCTGTGGGTGAAAAACATCAGTCTGCTCTTTTTGTGCTTGAGTCATTGGAGGAAAGCTGAGCAGCACTGAGAGTGAAGGTCTGAAAAGAATTGAGGGTGTGTGCAAAGTGCTGTTGTGGAGAACGGGTGGGCAGGAGCCCTCTCCTTAAGTCTTCCTAAAAGTGGTCTAAGAATAAATCAATGAACAACAATTTTGGTTGTTCACTGTTCTGCGGGAATGGCCACACCCTTAGTGTGCTCTCAGATTTCTTTGGCTTTGTGGCTTTGTAAGTGCAGGGAAAATATCCTCCTAGGAACACCAGGGAGCTTTGCCAAACTGAAGTTCAGTTGTGTTAGACTAGGTGGGGAAGGAACATTAAATGAGTTTTTCTTTTCTGTTAAAAAATTAAAGGCCGACTTAACCAACTTCATGCACAGTTGCTGTGAGAGGGCATCGGTAGAGGAGCTGGTTCTGCCGAATGCCAGCCACAAAATCAAAGCAACTTATGTGAAGACAGGACCAGAGGTGGTGGAGACCCGATTCTTTCCCGTTGCTGATTGCGCTGCTGTGAGGCAGGAGGAGGCATCCCTCTGCCCAGGCAGGGTGCTGCCTGCACGGAGACCAGACCTGTGGTCTTACAGATATTGGGCGGAGGTGATCATCGACCGCGCTGGGTGCTCCCTGCATGGACAGAAGTAGGGCTGCAGATCAGAAGAGGCTGTAAAGCTCTGGGAATGAGGTTGAAGAGGAGGAGAGCTCATCAGCTGTCCCAGGGGAGGGTAACGGCTGAGACACAGATAGATGTACCGCCCTGTGGAGGGTATTACTGGGATGCTGTGGCTTCCTTTGCTATTGCCTTCAAGAAGAGGGTTACTGGTGGTGAGTGATTGTGAAACCTCAGGGCTTTCAATGTCATCTCTGGGCTCAAGTTAGCAGATTTTTCAGGTGACACTTCTCGGGACAAAGATCCAGAAGCAGCATCTGTAGGATCTGTGGCTGGCAAAGGCTGACCAGCATGTTTAACTGGACCCAAAGGGACAGCTGGAAATTCTAATACGCACCTTTTACAACCTTTATTCACTTGCTGGAAAGATGGTAGTCATCTCCATTGCACTGAAGGTGGGAAGAGCTTGTGCAGGAGGGAGAGACATGGGGATAAGTTGTTTTGTATTCACCGACTGCTTCATAGCGGGAGATTGGTCTTTTGAAAGTAAGAGGAAAATGAGAGGGAAATAACATTATCCTGATAAAGGTCTACTAACAGGCCACAAGACGAAGGACATAAATCCTCTGGCATGATTAGTCTGACTCCCCATATGCCTGGTCAAGCTGGTGGGGTACGCTGACCAACCAACTCTAGCACAACTTTCGCTAACTTATTTTTTAACACAAAGTGAATGGGAAAAAAAAAAAAAAGTGGGATGCCCTAGATTCGAATCTATCTCCTGAGTTGAAACTATAACAATGAAAGTATTTTTAACATCAGTGATGTTAGATCAATACCGGTAGCCAAAGCACCATAGGTGAAGTACAACCGGCTAGGAACAAAAGGTGGTTGTGTATGTTAATACCCAAGCTATGGAAAAAAAGGATTAGAGTTCTGGATATTAAAGGTTTAAGTCACTGTGGCCAGAAAAATTCTCTCCAGAGCATCTAGAGGAATTGGCTGAGGCAATCTCAGCTGCTACCAAAGAATCTCGCAGCATTTGTGTGGCTGGTGCCACGCTGGAAGGCTGAAAAAGGTGAAATGCTGTCTTTGAGTATGCACGGCACTGGATCAACCGACTTGCACGTCAGTTGATTCACTGCAAGGCTCCAGAAGACACTGGAGTAAAGTAATCAAACTCCTGTTAAGGTGAAAGACGGGCTGGTGATTGCGTGCAGCTGAAGGGGATCTGTTGAGAATTACAATGTCAAACAATTGTAATTTTTGGCATGATCTGTCATCACAGTATTATAAGCAAACAAGGGATGTAATCAAAATAGACATGATAGTTCAGGAACCCTTACTGCAAAAAGCAGCTCTTGATGAACAATTGTCATATTGAAGGATCTAAAAATGGGGCTGTACAAAAGACTGGTCTGAGTCTAGGGCTTGTGTTTCCGTGAAGGATTTTTTGGAGAAAGCATGCGTTGCCTCTCCAGGCCTGGCTGGGCTGGTGATAACCTTGGCAAGAGGAATGGGATTTGCTCACCAGCTTTCAAGATCATTTTGAAACAGGTTGAGATCAAGTAGGGAAAATGTGTCCCTAAGCAAAGTCAGGTTGCGTGGCTGTAGAACAGCTCTTGGGAAAGAAGTGTGGTGATGGATTGCAAACTTGCAGCAACCAAAGCAGAAGAAACCAACTGCAAATGCAGTCTTTGGATGTCCAAAGAACTGTGCTATCCACCACGTATGTGAAACACTCCTTTAGTTTTTCTTGGCACTGGTAAAGCTTGCCTGATGTCCAGGTTTTGGCATTGGCTTTTGAGAAAGCAAACTGTGGACTGTTCAAGCGGGAACAAGAACGATGGCAGGACTAGAAGACATGACCCAGGAGGAAAGAGACCTCACTACCCCGTTGTCAGTAAAGGTCTAACTGCAAACTCTCGGTAAGCCAATATAAATGAAACCCTGCTTAGTACAGTCCACTGACCACTTACGGCTCCCTTGGCCATAACTTAGTGACCACTGACCTGGAGAAGATGAGAGGGAAATGTTTTAATAGTGTCTTGCTGCAGAGAGGACAGGGACTTCACCAAGGGGGCTTTAGCTTGGATTGGGATACAGCTAGGTGCTGGGAAGGGAAAGGAGTTGGTGGCAGCTGGAGGTGTTGGAGCCAGGCTGGTGAATTGTCTGCCAGGATTTGTTGGAATGCAGTTGATCCTGGTCAATGGTTGGGCTTGATGACTTTTTGACATCTTGAGGGCTCTGTTTTCAGATATTTCATGCCATGATATGACTGGAATATGGATGCAGGCATGTGTATGTGCTGGGTAATGAGGAACCTCCCTGCTTTCCTTCCTCTGCTTGTGTTTCAGGTCACCTTCTATGAAGACAAGAATTTCCTAGGCCGTTACTACGAATGTGACAGTGACTGCCCTGATTTTCACACCTACCTGAGCCGCTGCAACTCCATCCGGGTGGATGGAGGTACCTGGGTGGCCTACGAGAGGCCCAACTTTTCTGGGAACATGTATGTTCTGACCCATGGGGAGTATCCTGACTACCAACACTGGATGGGCCTCAATGACCGCCTCGGCTCCTGCAAAGCCGTCCAGATAGTAAGTGTGCCCTCTTCCCAAGGGATATTTTCATTTATACACCTATCATTAAAGGGTTTCAGCATGTTTGGGGGTGGCCCCTGTCTTCCTGGGGACCATTGGGAGCTCCCTTGGAGAAGATGGTTTGCTCCTGCAGTCCTGCTCTGGGAACGGCAAGGTGTTTGGTGAGTGGAGAAGGTAACTCTCTTCCACTCGTGATTGCAGTGGGGAAAAAGCAGCTCCCATTGCTTCACAGCTGAGTTTCCATAGGAACAGCAGCATAGTTCTATCTGCGTGTTCCTTCAGGGACTTCAGGGTCCGGACAGATCATTCCAAGGTTTGCCTCTCGCCTTCCCCCCTGCTTTGCTGCCGACTGATCTGACTTTGGCCGTGGGCACAAGGCTTGTAATAGCGGGATGTGGATTTTCCAGGAGCGTTCAGCATGAGGGGGCAGTTTGCCTCTCTAGCAAACCACGGCTCCCTTCTGACACAGGGCACCGAATCTGAGTGCCCAGAGGGACTTGGTGGCAGCGTGGACATGGGGAGAAGAGCCAAGGAGCAGACCTGGAGTGACCCAGGAGTGGGAGTGACACTTGAAGCCGTTTGTGGGCACGTGTGGAGCAGAGCAGCGTTGGTGGGGATCCATGCATCGCTGACTTGAGCAGCACAGCCATGGATTCCCATTGCATGGAGCCAGTCTCACAGCTGGGAAGGGGTTTTGCTTTTATGTCTGGAGGTGAAACGCCACTTTAAGCCTGTTCTGGGTTTGAGCTAGGTCTAAATCCTTTTGCATAGGGCAGGGAGAGTTTCCAGCCAGTTCAGAGCACTGATCTGGCATAAGGGATGGAGCCAAAATGTGTGGGAGATAGAACAGCAGCACAGCTTCCTCCATCAGAATGAAATCCAGAGGCCTTATCCTGCAGGCCCACCTGGTGCCTGGTTTCCCTGCTGCACGTGGGGAGGTTGCGTCAGAGCACCCTGGAGAAGCCACAGCGGCAGCGCACGGATCTGAGACTCCACTGAGCTTGGCAGGGGCTGACAACGAGAGCGGGCTGGGGGAGGCAGGGGAGGATGGTGTCCAGGCAGCTGCAGATTAAAACTGCCGCAGTGCCTTCAGGCAACGCAGCACTTCGAATCACAGTGGAAAATACCTGCGCTGCGTTCGTTTGTAATACAACCCAGCTGGGGTCACCAGCTCATTAAACTCCTCATGGCCCGGAGGAGAGGGGAGTGGAGGGAGTCTGTCTCTCCTTCTGATGCTCATGTGGAGTGGCTGAGGGGTTCAAACCTGCAGTGGGACAGGCAGGCTGCATGGGATAGAGCCCACCACTTGCTGACTTGGCCTCACCCCTCCCTGCACCCTTTCTCCCTGTGAAACTGGGGCTGCGCTGGGGCTTTGAGCTGAAAGTGCTCTGCTCCCGCTCAGTGCTTTTATGCCCTCTTTGCATGTGCTGTTTGGTCAAGAGTTACCCCAGCTGCCACCCTGCTGTGCTTTTGGGGGCTGGTGTGAGCTGTTCAGCCCTGCCCTGGTTTGCTGGAGAGGTGTTTTGTACCTCATCTGAGTCTGACTGTGCCTCAGAATTGCTCCCATCTGCTGGTGACTGTCGGAACTGGGGATGTATTGGTGCCTCCTTCCAGCGCTGTGCCATTTTCTCTCTCCTTCTTCTAGCCAAGTGGAGGCCGGGGCCACATCCAGGTATTTGAGAAGGGAGATTTTGGCGGGCAGATGTTCGAAGCCACCGAAGACTGCCCTTCTGTCATGGATGAGTGGCACATGCGCGAGGTCCATGCCTGCAGGGTGCTGGAGGGCGTCTGGGTTTTCTACGAGCATCCCAACTACCGCGGCAGGCAGTACCTGCTGCCCAAGGGGGAGTACCGCAAGCCCGTGGAGTGGGGAGCCGTGAGCCCCGCTGTCCAGTCCTTCCGCAGCATCGCCGAGTGAGGCAGCCCGTTGGCTGGGCTGCCAGAAGCCGTCAATAAAGCAACTGTCACTCAGCTCAGCTTGTCCTGCTTATTCCCAGGGTCTGCATGCGAGTTATCCTGCCCTGGCAGAGCCAGTGTGGAGCTGAGCCTCCTCCAAGCAAAATATCCTCTGCCAGCCCCAATTGCCTCTGCCTCTGCTGTCATCACCTTCCTTCAGGCTGGCGCCATCCCCTCCCCAATATCCCACTGCTCCTCTCCAGGGAAAAGCTGTCCTGAAGCTGGAGCTTGTGCTCCAGTATTGGACCAGTCCAGTGGAGCGGTCCTGGGGCTTCGGTTCTCCGTGCCGACTGTGGGTGGCTCAGTCTGTTGTGACCCTGGGGAGTCCCCTGTGGTGTTGCTGCTCTGTGACAGCTTGGGAGAGGGGGCTGGTGGTGGCTGGAGAGAAGGCATGAGGTTTAGATCCATGCTGTGTGCATCAAGGCCCACCTGGGGAACCTGAGCAGGCAGCAGCTGTCTTGTTGCTGGATGAGCAGGTCCCTCGTGATGCACGGGGCAATGGGACTGGGGTGAGGGAAGTGGAGGTGAGAGGCAGGGATCTCGGAGTGGGGAGGTGCGAAACGGCTGCAATCTCCACAGAGGATGCTGGGGACCCTGGCAGCCCAGTGCATTGGGTGTGGGATGCCCCTCATAAGTGTGAAACAAGGGGGCAGGCTGCTGAAAATAGGGCTAAGCACCGCATCAAGCTGGGCAGCTGGAAGGGGAAGAAGAGGGTGGCTGCAGACAGAGACGGTCAGCATCTCTGAAAGCTGCCCTGGGATGGGAGGTTGCTGCCGGACAATTTTGAAGGGCAGGCAGAGATCCCTGGGCACCTGAGATGTGCAAGGAGCAGAGCGAGCTGTTGGGCTCCCCAGGGCTCCCAGTCAGCCCAGTTTGCCACCAGCCAGAGCACCCCATTTTGCCCAGTGCCGCTAGATGTCAGGCTGGGCCTGTGCAGGAATAACTGATGTCCGCTGTGCAGGGCACTCTGCTCCTGGGCACCCTGGGGATCCGCAGCCCGTTTGTATATTGAGCCGAGGGGCCTTGGGATAATGACGCCGGATGTGGAAGCGGAGCCCTTGTAGCCATGCTGCGCGGTCTCTTCCCGGTTGATGTATGAGGTTATTATGGAGCAGGGAGGCAGGTTAAGTGATGCTCATCAAGCTGTGGTCCCATGGCCCCCTGGGAACGCAGCCACTGGCAGGGAGTGGGAAGGGGCTGCCAAGAAGGGCAGCTCTGGTCTCATGAGCTTCCCCCGGCAAAAGGTGGGCTGAAGAGAGTTGTCTTCCTCTTCCTCCTCCTGCTGTGACCCTGCAGTTCACGCCTCCCAACCTTAGCCTCCTGCTCCATTCCAGCCCTTTGCTACTAAGGGCGATGCATCTTCTTGACCACCCTCTGTTCCCCCTTGCCTTTCTCCTCCATCATGGGTCAGCAGGATGCAGACGATTCAGCATTGCAGTTGGATCTTAGTGCATTTTTCCCCAAAATCTTTCTCCAGGACCAACCAGACCTGCCAGCACCCAGCTCCAGCTCCCCATTCCCCCTGACTCCTGGCAAAGCTCTCCAAGTGCCTCTGAGGGCTGCCAGCTCCTGCCTGTGCCTCAAGCATGGCCTGGCCACTATTTTTTGTGGGAAGCCTTTTGCTGTCCCCATTTTGGGAGGAAAATCCCGTGCAGGTAGGCGCACTCTGGCCAGTGCATTTCCAACCATCTCCCACTCAGATTTTGGGAAATGTCTGCCTGGGTATCTTGATTCCCCATCCCCAGACCTGGTTCTGGTTTGCCCTTACGGTCACATTTCCTCCCCGTGTCCTTCTCTTGCATTGCTTGATCTACCCACTGCGAAAACGCAATTATCTCAACTCTCCCCCCCACCCCCTCCTCTGGCTGGCTCTTGCCCTCTGGTGAATTTTGCATTGTGCCCCGAATATTGGCAACCAACGCAAATAACAATAAAATATGCTAGTTGGGTGGGTTTTTTATTATTTTTTTTATTTTATTATTATTTTAGATTACTTTTTTTCCATCGGGGGCTCCCTTGTCACGGCTGCACGCCGAGCGGAGTGCATATGGATGTGAGCAGCGGTGAGAGCGAGCGGCGAGCGCCCGCCATCCAAACCCAGCCTGCTGGTGCCGTTTTTCGCTTGACAGCTAATTTCCATTTTTCAGTATCAGGGGGTCTGCTCCGGTAATTGGCATGCAGATTGTGTCTGATGGGCCTGTTAGACACGAGGAAAGACTCTGCTCGTTAGAGTAAGCCAACCCCAGGCTGATGGATGGGGCGTAAGGAGGTCATTGTGAGAGAGAATATACAGATGCCCGCACGCACCCACACACCTGCAAAATTTCACATTTTGTGCCCTCCCCCCACTCCTACTTTCTTTATCCAGCAAACTCTAATCTATCATATTTCGTTGAGACAAATCCCGCTCCATTTCTCTCTCTTTCCTTTTTCCCTTTAAGGGAAAAGTGATGGAACCTATTCCTGGCTTTAATAAGATGGTGCGACATAGCAGGAATTAAAGCGGTGCCATGCTTCATTAACAGCTGGGGATCACACAGAGCTGGCCCAGATGTTAATTACACTTTGGGAATTAATTGGTATCAGGCATTCCTCTTCTCCATCATCTGTAATCTGGCAGGTGTGCAAGGACTTTGGAATCAGAGACCACTGGGTGAGTGTCTGCCTCCCCTCCTCAGCCTGTCCGGCACTGGCCGTGACCAAAGGGCACAGGCTGGCTTGAAATCTCCGTGTTCATCCCCTTAGTGTCCAAAGACCCACTGCTGGTTTTCCCCCTTTTCCTCCCGGTGTCGCTTTTCTCCAAACTTTTTTCTCCAGCAGCTCAGGAGAATCAGGTCCAGATGGGACTGAGGAATGGTGGGAAGTGGCACCGCTTTGAAGGAGCATTTCAAAGATGGCCGTTCCCAGGGGACCCCAGGACACCCTGTACGAGGGCTGGGGGGATGTGGCTTCCATTTCTCCTGCTCCCTGCCCCATCCTTGCTGGCCCATCCCTTCCCTCCCAGTTCTGTTCCCCACGCCACGTAGGAGAGCCTCCACCTGCCCCTGCAGCATCGCCCCGCTGCTTAAACCCTTCCAGTCCTCAAAGGAAGCTGGTCTCTGGTTCCTTCCCCCCCCCCTTTCCACCTTGGATTCAACCCGATGAAATGCAAAAGCTGCTAAAAAGCTGGGCAGGGGGGCTTTTTTTTTGCCAGAGGACAGAAATGATATGCTTGGAAATAAAGAATATTCCTCTGAATGCTGCCAATTTGTTCCTTTTCTGAGCTGGCTGGTGGCAGCCCAGCGTGGGGCACGGTTATCTCTGCGACGGAGCATCACATCTTTGGGTTTCTGCCTGGGCTCAGAGAGATTGCTGCATGGCCCCAGTGGGACACTTGCGCTCAGCTTTGCCCACTCCCCCCAAATGGCTCCCAGGCCCTAACAGTGCGAACTTTCTGTCACCACAGCCACGGCAGGGGCTTGGCCAGAGCTCTCACCATGGTGGGTGTGACAAGACGAGCCTGTGCTCCGTGTTTGTCCTCTTCTTCCAGATTTTCCAGCAGTGGTGCTCCAGGTTGCAGCAGAAATCCTCCTTGCTGCTTGCTGTGGGCACAGCCTGAGATTTTGTGCTGCCCGCAGCAGTCCTCAGGGATTTGTGGGTCTTGGTGTTGCTGATGCTCTTCAGTCTTGAGGCATCAGCTGACTTGATGCAGGCTCTTTTCCCCAACCAGCAAAGATCATTAATGTCACTTCAGTGCCACACTGTATTACCGTTTGGTTATCCTGGAGCCCTTGTCTCTGAAATCAAAGACCCTGTCAGTTCAGCCATTTCCTTGGACCATACCTGGCCAGTCTCTGAAGGTCCTCACTGGTGATTACTGGTGCTTTGGTTTTGCCAGTGCAACCCTTCCAGACATCTTCTTGTTTTTTTTTTTGTGTGAACCACCCTATCTATCCCCTGTTGACACTGGCTGAAATGTGAAGGTTGTGCAGAGCAAAGTGTTCAGGAAGAGATGGTCAAGACCAGCTCTGCCCATCCTGGTTTGTGCTTGTGGGTAAAGTCCATCCCAGCTCAGGGCGCACAGAGCTCTCGAGCTGGGCACAAGCAGGTGCAAGAGCAGAGCTGAGCTGCTTCGTAGCTCACACACGGCTGTGTACCCACACGCGTGTCCTGGAGACCCCTCCAGTGTCTGCTCACCATCACACATGCCCTCTTGGGCCAGCTGTGCTGGCCATGCGCTGGGTCGGCCGTGCCCACGAGTGAGTGCGCAGTGCCGTGGGCGAGAGCTACCTCTCTGGGATGGTGATGGGGCGTAACTGCTGCGGCGAGGCGCTGGCACCCCGACCTGGGCTCTGTGGCCCCCCTGAAATTCCAGAGGGAGAGGGATAGGAGAAGGCACTGCCCAGGGGATCAGACTTCCCTTTGACAGTCCCCAGCAGAGGGCAATAGAAGCAAATGGAAGAGACAAGACCTTGCAAGGGATGCCCAAGAGGAGCAGTTTTCAACGTGTGAGCAAAGAAACACGCAAGCGGGAGCGATGTACAAGAGGGGACGATGAGCAGACAGAGCGATGTGCAGTGGGAGAGGTGCCTGGTGGGGCTTGAGGAGGTCAAAGCAAACCAGAGCAAGTCAAGGCTATTTTGGTAGGAGTTAAAGCAAAGCAATGCTTTCCTAAGACCAAAATGCATTGCTTTGGGTATGGATGGAGAAGAAGGGCAGATATTTAACTCTCTTGTTTAAACTTTCTTAATTTTAGGTCAGTTTTTAAGTGAAAAGTGCTGCCATGACTGGCATGGCTGAATGCCTCCAGAGAAGGGTGCTGGAAGGAAAGGCTCTGAGAGTTCCCACTGCCAATTATATTCCACTTGGCCAGTTTGTGAGTCTGACCCGAGCTCGGTTTCTGGGTCTCTGGATGCCACATAGCCACACGTACCTGGAGGCTCTGCTGACCTCACCCTGCCAGAGGGAAGCGCTGGGCTGGGGCTGGCGCTGCCCGCAGGCTCCCTTCTGCCCTGCAAAGGGGATATCGCAGTGGGCTGTGGGGGAGCATCCCTTCCACCTGCCTACTGCTGGACCTGCTCAGGCAAGAGCCCTGCTACGTTACTGCTCCCTGCACGCTCCTGCCTGGCTTGGCAGGTATTCACATAGAATCCCAGAATGGTTTGGGCTGGAAGGGACCTTTAAAGCCCATCCAGTCCAACCCCTTGCGAGGAGCAGGGACATCTCCAACCAGATCAGGTTGCTCACAGCCCCGTCCAACCTGGCCTGGAATGTTTCCAGGGATGGGGCATCCACCACCTCTCTGGGCAACCTGTGCCAGTGTTTCACCACACCCTGCTTGCAGGTTTCCTCTATATGATTTTCAGCTTCTATTTGTCCCAAACTGCTTGGAATTATGCAGGGATGCTTTAGCAAGGAAAGCTTTCCTTGAGCAAGACCTACAGATGCCCTATAGGACAAGATGTCTGCGCAGGCACTGCAGGGAAGTCTTTCCTGACAGTATTCCCACCTGGATGCAGAGCTGGGAATTTGTCTTTTTTTTTTTTTTTTTTGTGTGGGGGGAAGCCATTATTTCAAAAGGAAAGGGAAAAACCCTGGAGCTGTGAGTGCAGGGGAGCAGCACCCTGCCCTGGACGCAGAGTGCTCAGGAGGGCCGGACACCCCAGCAGGCAGCAGGAGGTTGTTTGGGCAGACACCCAGACTATGGTGCGGCTGCCGCGGTGTGGGGCCGGGGCAAAGCCTTGGGGAAAAGGATGTTTTTGGGAAAGGCTGGGGCAGGCCTTTTGTTGAGATGCTGCTGCTTGGAGAGGGTGCAACCGGACTCCAGCCCTAAAGGAGAAGAATGAAGGGGCTTCACACCTTTACTCTGTGGACCCCCCAACCCGCCTCATTAAACCCTTCCTTGCTGAGACAAGCAAGGTGCAATCTCCCCGTCTCAGCATTATCTCCCCATCTGCCTCCTCTCCTGCCACAGTTTCCCGATGCTCCTTATCTCCTCTCACCTTCCCCAGAAACCAGGCGTGCTTCTCCCACTCCCTGGGCTGGAGGCAGAGATGGCTGCCCGCCCTGAGACTCTCTACCTGTGATCTCCTCAGCTCTTATCTGCTGCCGGGAGTTTTAATTCAGCCCCCGTCTCAAAGTCAAACGGATTTCTGGCAGGGCGAGCGCAGCGAAGGTCGGCAGCGGGGAGGCAGGCGGGAACCGTGCTCTCCCCCTCCGCCCTGCTTGAGCCAATTCTCCAGGTAACACCTATCCCCATTTATTCTCCAGCATTATCAATTACATTTGGATTATTATTACTCATTCAAGCCAAAGTGAGTCGCAGACAGCTATTTCCTAATGGGGAAATGTTACAGGCAACTTATTAACGAACAATGCGTCATTAAGGGGGGAGAGCTTCAAAGGCTCATAAATGCATTTCAAAGGATACAATGCAAGCGAAGCCTGCAATCGTATATCTGGGGGACATGGGCAAAATTTGTAACAAGGAATATACTGGGCCCAATGTAATTAACTAATTCTTGATCAAAGGGGTTTTAGAACTGAATGGTCAGGGAATTCAATTATGGGTTTCCTAATGAACCACTGTATGCCAAGACAGGGGGATGTTTTCTCCCGGAAAAGCAGGGCTGAGGATCAGGATTAGGATTTCCAGGGAGGTTTGGGGAGAGAAGCACTGGAAAAGCTCATCCTGGGAGGATTTGGCACAGGGGGACGGAGTGATGCATCACGGAGGGAAGGTCCAGGTTCCCTGACACAACTCTCTGTCTCAGAGATGGCCCATGTGGAGGGACACGTTTGTACTGTATCTGGTTTATGGCAGGCTGATGCCTCTTTAGCAGGCAAAGCTGGTGGAAGAGGCTGGGGGCCTCCCCGGCAGGATGGCTGCCCTGGGGCTGGCACCGCCTGGTCCCCTCCCTGGGAAAGCTGGGTGAGGGAGATCTTCTCTGCTGCCTGAATCCAGCCTCTGGTAAAAATAACGTCATTCTCCATTTATGAAAAGAGCATCTTCTAGCCCTTCACTAGTTTCCTTTATTATAAAAAGTTGGTTTGCTCACTTTACAAAGGGAAATGTATTATGAATTTTCCCTTCATTCTCCTCCTTTTTTTTCCCCCCACGTTTAACAACCGATTTGTGTGTTGCATGAAAGTTACACAGTTCTTTAGATGCATTTGCTATTTTATTTTCTTTCATTCAAAAATATGTCAGTAATCTTTTTGTTAACATGAAAGATAAAGGATTAGTAATGCAAGATGCAGTTTTCTTGTAACCTTCTTGAAAGCAGACTATAGTTTCTTATCTGGCTCTAACATTCATTTTCCTGAAATGAAAAAAAAAAAAAAAAAAGACTTCTTAAAATGAAATAAACTATATTCAATTCAGACGAGCAGCACTGGCGGAGCAATTTATTGCAGCTGGCAGAACGGAGCAGCTGCAGAGAAGCCCCTCTGTCGCAGCAGCGAGTACCTTTCCACGGAAGCAGCATACACGCGCGTCCACGCGCGTACACACGTGGGCTGTGGAGCATCGCAGGGTGGGACACGTGCAGGCAGCGCCCACCGCAGCCCCCTGCCACTGACAACCTGAGGCACAGCACTCTAGCTAGTACTTGATGATACAAAGTCGCTCTTTGGCCTCTTCTGGGCTGTCTCTGCCATCCATCTGAGATCCCAACAATTTCCATCTCAGTGTCTTCTGCTCACTGCTCATGAGCAAACGGGGTTTTGCAGCACTGCCAGCTCCTGATCACTTATTTGAGCGATGCTGGGTCTCCAGGAGGTCCCATCTTGCAATATCACACCTGTCTTGGCTGAGAGCTTCTCTTCCCATCAGCTGAGGACAAGAGCTCATGCTCTGGGTTGTGCAAGCTATAGGTGGCAAATAGGGAGGGGAACAGAGAGATGGGGACAGGAGGAGGAGGTGTGGGAGCAGCAGGGAACAGTGCAAGGGGCTACCAGGGACTGGCACGTCTTCGAGCATCACCTGCTGAAGCAAACAAATTTGATGGAGCTGATTTCTTTGTAGAAGCAGAGAATGAAAGCAAACACAGGGTGAGCAGGGGCTGGTTTTCACAGCACCGAAATCCTCTGGTCAAAAAAACCGCTGCCCTCTTCCACCAACCTGACGGCTCTGTGAGGGTGAAATCATTATATAAAATGCTGGATTTCTATGGCAATTAGCTAATGGTTCCTCAGTAGGTAAAACAAAGTAGTTTTTCCCCGTCAGGTGGATTTGGTTAATATTGAGCTAGCATAATAAGGAGCTGTTGTTTACAACTTTGTTTATAACCTCGTTTGCAGGGAATACTTTGTTTTCCTCTGGAGAAACTTGATATTTTCTATTGCTGAGGGAAATAATGATTTCTGCCGCACACAGCATGGATTGCGTCCTGCTCCCTTTGCAGGGCTTAACAATTAAAAAAAAAAAGAAGAGCGTCATCTTTTGGGCTGAAATCGCTGAAATCTTCCCCGGTCTCTCATCCTGTGCTAAGAGATCCATGGTTTCATTTGAGGAAAAGTGTGTTTTCATATCAAAGGAGCCCCCCCCACCACTGACCCAGCCTTCTCCCCCCCTCCCCCTGCCCCAGCACACACGCTATTTTAATATTTCATATATTTCATAAGCTTTTATGCCTCTAAAAGAGAAGTGAATTTGTGGAGAGTTGAGCTCTCCAGAGCTGTACTTCAGAGCAGGGAAGTAATTCAGGGTGAAGCCTGTATTAATCTCAGGTGAGAGAGATATTTAAATTCAGGCTACCAGTGTGAATATAAAATGGGGATCTCTTTACAAAAATTTCAAATTGTAATATGCAAAGCTTAAAGAAAAGAAACCCCAAGGGAACAGCTTTCTTCTAGAACATTTTGTTCCAACCATCATCTCTTTACCTTTATTTTTTTATTTAAAAACCCTCCCTTTGCCATTTTGTATTTTTAAATTAAATCTTTCAGTTTTTAAAATGAAATTCGTTATTGCTGGGAGATGGTGGCAGAGGGGGTGGGGAACATAAGTGCCTGGCTGTGAAAAGTGGTGCATGGGCCCAAATTTTAGCTGGAGCAGGAGGAATAGTGACCAGTGAGGAAATAAAGCCCTGCCTGGTTGGCCCCATATGTCCCCAGGAATGTGGGGCCACCAGCCACCTCTCCATCTGGGGGCTGCTGCCTGCACCCCCCTTTTGGGGCAGCTGCCAGGCAGGAGAGGAGCCAAAATCTCTGCTTGGGAGAGGAGAAGCAGTGCAGCGATGTCCTGGCCATCCTCCTCCAACAGCCCTAGGGCAGCACTGGGCTGGGCTGGTCCTTCACCATCAGTGCCTGGCGCACGCTCAGCCTTCTCCTTCTAAGCAGGTAAAATGTTAATACCCATTTGTGACCCTAGGCAGTGGACAGTTTATTTGCGTGCGTTTTGGGAGAGGTGGGGATCAGCTTGCAGATGTCCGTGCCTGGGACATTGAGCAGCACAACCCAAACCGCGCTGTACCAGCTCCTGGGAGAGCCCCGTGTTTGCATCCATGGCAAAATCCTCAGGCTGCAGCCAGCTCCCAGGTCAGGAGAAATGGTGACAGATGACATGCTATTATCAGCTCTGTCAATTAATTAAATTATACATTATGCTTATGAGGGTGATATACTGAGGCACTCTAGATTAAGTGTCTCAATTAAGTCTTTAATTTAGATTTAATAAGTAAGTTATTATATGTTAATAAAAGATCAATTAGTTGTTAAAAGAGCATTGATCCAGGTACAATAAGTGTGTCAGGGAGACATCAAGCTGACATCGAAGAGACCAGGAGATCGCGTGCACAACACGTGTACAATTAGGATTTTAATACAGTCAAACTGGAGTGTGCACGGCGGCATCCAGCTGGCACTGAACCGTGGGCTTGGGATATTGTACCACGCGTGAAACCTGGCTCTCCCCGGGCTGTAAGGACTGGGACAGCCCGGTCAGACCCGATTCTTTGGTCTCAGTGGGAGCAAGCGTTTCTCCTCTGTGGGACGACTCTGAGGAAGGACCTTCCACCAACATCGGAAAAGTGATGTTTCCAAAACAGCTGTTTTTACCGCTTGCTCCTCTATAAACTGTCTGTCGTGGTGCCTTTCCAAGTGCCCAATGCACCTCCTGCCATGACCCCCAGCTGAGCCTGCTCCTTCCCACGGGGAAATTTTGGGTGAGAGCGGGCCAGTCAGGAGCCTGCGGCTGGGCTTCCAGGGGGATGGGAGGAAAGCGCCGGGCTCCAGCGGAGCCGAGATTTCAGCTGAATATGGATGACATCATTATACGGGTGATCCTTTCAGCAACAGCGAGCCGGGTTTTAAAGTAGCGACCTACAGCATACAAATGATGGGTTTAAAGGAAATAAAAAAAGAGATGATTTGAATAGCATACATTTATAGAAGAAAAGCCTCCCCCCCCCCCCGCTTCCATTTCTAATATCTTTCTACGGGGCAGGCACTGTGCATTCGAAAAGAAATTAAAACACTCTTCCTAAATACACTCCAGGCAGTAACAATGGCAAAGTTAAGAAGGTTACGAGACTTAGTTGTCCCAGCAACATGTCATCAAGTTGAAATGAGCAGGAAACACAGATAATGTAAGAAAGAGGAGGGGGGAGGAGAAGAATAAAACCACAGGAGGAAAAATGCCAAGAGATTGAGAAAGAAAAGGGAAAACCCTTTTTATTTGCTGTTTCATTAGGATGAATCTGATTTTATAGTCTCTAAAAGAGGCTAAAATATAATCTCCTTTTGTGTAGCGCGTGTGTTAGGAAAATGTGTCATCAGCAATTCTTCTGTACACTACAGCAATATTCAAAAAATTAGCAGGGATATTAAGTTGAGCTACAAAGAAAAACAAACAGAAGACTCACTTTTCAAACCCGAGCTGTCACTTAAGAACGTTTTCAACTTTTTATTAACCTTTCTGATTGTCCCATATGGTTTCCCTCCGCTGCAGCGGAAGAGCTCTGAGTTTCAAAAGGAAGACAAAGCCCGTGAGAGAAAGAGGTTTGAAATGCGGCTCTATCTGCTTCGCAAGCTCAGGGCTCTCCCGGCTCTTCCAGCACGGCAGGTTTTTGTGCTGGATGCTGTACATGGGCATGGGGAGGAAGCATGTTTGCTTTGTGCGGTGTAGCACCTGGCAGAAGGGAGAGAAGTGATGAACAAAGAGAAATGAGAGGTTCTTCTGAGCCATAAGCCCAAATCTGCCCAGTCAAAGATAGGCTGGTTACCCTTCTTCAAGGCACCAGCGCAGTGCTAATGCTGTACGGCACATCAGCACTGGTTTGCTTCCATTTTACAAGGGCTCATGGGAGTCTACAGCTTTCGGTGGACATCTGTCTAAAGCCCTGGGGCTTTGTATGGTGCTCATCAGTGCCCACCACTCCCACGTCCTTCACCTGTATGTTGGTTTTGGGGTGCCCCAGAAGGACACGTGTCTGGTCATTGACTTCACGTTGGCATCTCCCCCCGATGTTGAAGTTTGATCTCTGGCTAGAATCACTAGGCAAAACTTTAATTAAAATAGTAATTAATCAATCAGTCAAGCGCTCACCCTCATCTGCGGTTGCTGCATGAGACTCAGGGCCCCTGAGAAGCAGGCTGCTTTAGTCCCCAAATGGAGGCACTGGAGTGGTTGGCAGCTAGGTCTGTTACAAGAGGATGTTGATACTGGAAGAAATGGGGCTGAACTGGGAGAAACCTAAGCTGACTGTCAGTAACTGATTCACGAGGAGGCTGTGGAGGAGCCCCTGTACCAGTGCACTGAGCACAGTATCCCCTAGATGAAACCCTTCCTGGACAGGAGCTAGTTTTATGCTGAGATGGGTGAGTGATGAAGAGAATTAAACACCAGCATTGTCTGTGCTGTGGGGGAATGAACTTTATGGTTCCAGAGAGCTTTTCTAGTTGGATGTCCCTAGATGTGGATCAAGGGACCTAATTTTATGCACTACGTTTAAAAATCTTGATCTAGGCATTTTTTTTTGTGTATGTACCTCCAAGCTCATTACACCCCTTTTGTGCCTCAGCTGCGTCTAAACCCCCCCGCAGTCTGTCCTAGGGTGCTCCTTCCTGAGATATTTTTGGTGCTTGTACGTTACATGCAACCACCAAAAATTATTCTGCTCTCTGATAAAAATCTCTCCTCTCTCCTTCCCACTCTTTTCTTCCACCAAAATATTTATTTGTCGTGCTTTTTTTCTAATTGTCTCTTGCTGTGCCTTCTTGTTGTGGATTATATTTTAAAGCAAGGATTGATTTAGTTAATTGATGGAGAGCTTTGCCTGTGAGGATTTCATAATCCTTGTTATTTTATCTTTGCAATAATTGCTATGTTTGTTATTATTTCAAAGGACTAAGAAAAAGCAGACAACAAGAAAACAAGCTCATCCATTCCTGTTTTGCAGCTTCTCCAGGCACCTGGGTGGGCTCCTCCTCCGCAAGATGTTCTTTGTGCAGCAGCTCAGGGAAGACAACCAGGTAGTGCACAGGGTGAAATGCTGGGGAAGACTGAGGAGCTGGGGACCCAGAGCAGGCAAAGCTCTGTCATGAAGGTCACTTAGGACCTCAGTGGCATGGTGACACTGAGGGGAGAAGGCCATCCTTCTGGAGGAGAAAGAGCAATAGCCACCAAGGTGACCCCAGGATCCAGCAGTCCTATGTATAGCCACACTTGGCCAAGGACAGTGCCATCATATAACTGCACCAGGGTGAAGGGCAGTGAAAGAGATGAACCCCTTCATGCCACCTTCATGCTGCTGGGATGACACTGTCACAACATCACATGTCCATGCAACAAAGACAAGGGCCCTCCCCATTCGTCTGTACCGTTTCTGGACAGAAAGGGTTTGTTCCTGCCCATGCCAGGGCAAGCGTGATGCTGCAATTGAAAAGCTGCCATTTTGGTAAAAAGGGTATCATTTATGTCCTTCTGGCTTTGGGCCAACGGCAAATCCCTGTGGGCTTAGATCTGATGGAGGGAATGAGGGTGGCATCCTACATGAGGACACTGGATGCAAAGCCATGCTTTTGTTTGTGGTGGGACATTGGATGTGAGGCCATGTTGGTGTTTGCTGTGCGATGTAAGATGCAAGACCACACTGGTGTTCACCATGGGACGTTGGACATGAGGCCACATTGGTGTTTGCTGTGTGATGTTGGGAGCAAGGCCAAACCGGTGTTCACCATCAGATGTTGGACATGAGGCCACATTGGTGTTTGCCATGTGATGTTGGGTGTGAGGCCAAACTGGAGTTCACCGTGGTATGCTGAACATGAAACTGCACTGGTGTTTGCTGAGGGATGTTGGACATGAGGCCACAGTGGTGTTTGCTGTGGGACGTTGGACGTGACGCACAGCCATGCTGGTGCTGTTTGCCAGCTGGCCGCTGGAGGCTGCTGCTGTCTTTGCAGTCACCAGCAGCTGCCTGCGGCCCCTGAGCACCCGGGGGGAGCTCAGCCCAGCAAGCACAGCCTAGACAGCAGGTACAGATGGAGGCTACCTGGGCCTTCTCCAGCAGCCCAGGGCTGAGCCGGGCCGGGAAGCATCCTCCCTTGTCTGTCTTTCCTTCACAGGAAAGAAGGCGACAGGCTGGGAAGGGATCCTAGGATGGGAGAGGGGTCTCTATGCCATAGTTTGAAGAAGCAGGGTGGTGTTCTAATTTATCAGTGCCCAGGTGTGTTTTTGAAAGAAATACAGCGTTTTCAATGTTCTCTGTATATTTTCTTAGATTTAGAAGCTGCTAAAAAGCAGCCATAGCCCTGGTATTATAAACATCCCTGATATAATGTCAGGTCCTTGAGTGTATTAATAGGCCTTAATTGCCCTGAGCAGGCTCACCTGGGACCCTGCCCCAGGTGCATGCCCATAGGCTCAGGAGCTCCATTTAAGGCCAGATTGGGGCATTTGCTCCTGGTCTGAGCTATGCTGTAGGTATGCTTGTTTCTCTTCTGGGGGGGTCTTGAATGTTTGTTGTATTTGACTTGTTTCTGCCTCATCTCCTGATGGAACTCCATGGACTTTGGATCTAGTCCATCCCCTCAGTGTGTCAGGGACTGCTGATGGAGTCTGTTGTCAGTACTTGGCTCTGAGGGACTGTGCCTTTGTGGATGAGGGCATTGCCTGTGCTGGGGTCACCCTTGGCTCCTAGCTCATCCCATCCTGCACAGCTGTAATACTACCTGCTGTGTAGTACTAAATGTAACCTGATTGCAGCAACTCTCCTGTGTGCAGCTTGCTGCTGAGGAACTGGGTTTTCCTTCAACCTGAGAAGCTCTCACTACTTTGAGGTTCATGGGTGAGCAAGATATTCTAGATAGGGTATGCTCTGAAAGCTATCAGACTTAAAGCTTGGGTATGGAGCAAACTCCAAGCTGGGCATCCAACATGGAGAGACCTGAGTCCTCCTGTGGATGTGAATTCACTCATGCTTCCATGTTCCATCTGGTTTTTATGCATTTTTATGCACCATGCAAAAGCTCATGCTTTTGGTGATATCCTACTAGCCTCCTGCCTTAAGCCTGTTCAGTTTGAGAGGTCAAAGCACATTTGAAGTTATTTTCCTAAATTTTGACAGTGACCAAAGGTATGCTGAGACTTGTTCAATATTGTGACTAATGATCATTTCACCATAATCAGAAAAAGGTGGTGCCTGTGAGGAACCCAAATTGTCTGAGTTCTCTGCTGTTGTCTGGAGAAGTAAGAAGGGAATGCTGTGCTGGTTTTCAAATTTCCACAGACATGGTGACTGCAGAGTAGGATTTTTTTTTTTTTGCCTCTTACAATTTGAGCAAGTCCTTAGAATATATGGGAAAATCCTTAAATTACACAGGTCTCATGTCTCACACCAAAATGCCTTCAGTGTATGGAGTCTGCCAAGATTTCAGCAGTTGCAGGTGGTGTTTCTCACCTTCTCCTAAGTGGCTTGATAGTCCTTTTGATTTCAGCCTCTCTGCATCATTTTGGTGTGGTTTGTACCCAGCTCCTTCAGGTGTGGCTCATCACCTCATCTGTGCCTGGTGCTGAATGCATGGTCAGTGGTAGTGAGCAGGAGGGGGATGGTGGGATCTGGGGTCTCTCCCAGCCCCTCTGCGAGGCAGAACTGTGCAGGAATTGAGAGCTCAGGACACAGGAGGGAGCCTTCATCAGTTTGAGTAGACTGGATTAGCTCCTAGCATTACTTACTGGGTCAGACCCCTCTTGCTACTGCTTCATATACATGTTCCTGGTGCTAAATCCAGGGAAGCAAAGTCTGGTGACGTGACTGCAGGAACAGAGCTCAGCTTGATTGGCTTATAAGCCTGGTTGCTGCAGTCCTATGTTTTTCCTAAACCCTTAAGGGCTGGAATTGCTCAAGACACTCCTGAGTTTAAGACCTGCCTAACACTTGGGCGGCTGTGCATTAAAATCAGCTGCTGTACCTGGAAGAAAGTAGTATCGGGCTTATCTTTGGGCCCTAATACTGAGGATCGTGTCCCTCAATGAAAGCAATGTCAGCATCAGGGAAAGAGGAATGCAAAATGATGGATAAAACAGACTCCCTGCCTTTAGGCATCCAGGGTAATAGCTAAAAAAATGGGGAACACAGAAGGTAGCAAGTGTGGAAAGCTGTGGTCAACTTGTTGGGCACAGATCCTACAGCTCTGCGTGAGATGGGTCTAACCATTCTCATGGCTAGTAAGAAACCTGAGGGTCTAAGGTCACGCTCTCAGCACAGGTTACAGCTACTAGGTCCTACTCAATGGGCAGAGGTCTCCAAGGTCATTGATTCCAGTCCCGCACACTCAACTGCAGACACATCCCAGAGGTATTTAGTCTACCGTGATCTTTCTCATGTCATCTAGACGCAAAGTTGTTTCCAATACCTGTCACAAATACATGATGCCCTCAGGTTTCTGTGCGCTGATAGTGGCCTCCTGAACTTCTGGCTTTGCTCCTAGAGCTGGTCTAACTTGAAGGTGAGTAGGGAGGGATTTTATGAATAAAAATAAAATAGACTGCTGCAATCTATGCTGAGAAAGACTAATCATGACAGAGAGGTAGTGGAGGCTTGTGCGGTAGCTCTGCCAACATCATGAGAGACTCACTCCTTCCAGCATCTCTCTGGCGATACACCATAACAGAACCACTCCCAGTAAGAAAAACCTGGCATTTGAGGCAGCTTCTTTTCTGGCAGAGCTTTTTATCTTTTCCTCTGTGGGAGAGAAATTTATATGCAAAATGATGGATGCAATTGACTCCCCGCCTTTAGGCATGCAGGGTAATAGCTAAAAAGATGGAGAACACAGAAGGTGGCAGGTGTGGAGAGCTGTGGTCGGCTCAGGTGAGACATACCACTGCAGAAGCAGGTTTACAACAGCTTTGTATTCCCAGAGGTAGGAGAGTCTGGGGTCTCCTCTCATACAAGGGGCATCAGATGACGCTGGTGAGGAAGCAGATTCACAGTGGACAGATGGATGTGTTTCTTTGCGTAGTGGGTGTGCTGGGTCTTCTGGATAAATTCCTGGGCTACCTTTGTAAGTTACTGTCCTGTTTGACCTGAACGCTAAGCAGAGATGACGTGGCATGAGTGGCTGGTCCCTACTTGGTCCCAGTAGTGTTTTGAGTGTCCCAGAGGTGCAAACACCTCTTGCCTTGGAAGATAAAGGGGAAAAATGCAACGTATTCCCTGGAAATGCCTGGATGTGCTAACCCTGTCTCTGATCACAGTCTTTGTATGCAGAACTTGCTGCTGGGAGTCCTTAATGTTTGTGCCGCTTCATCGTCCTGGGCACTACATCTGGCACTTGCAGCATGAGCCATTTCCTGAGAGCCTCAAGCATTTGGGCAGCTGGTTGCAGCACGTTTCCATCCACTGGCTGCCAGCATTTTCCTCCTCCATGGGTAAGCAGTAGTGGCACTCGATGAACGATGGAGACAGGAACACTACAGTTTGGAAGTGGCAGCACTGGGGGAAGAAACTGTCCTTCCTTTCATCCGCAGAGGCAGCCCCCGATCACCTTCTGTTTTTCATATGCTGGGGAAGGAGGGGAGCAGGGAGGGAAATGTCATTAAAGACCTTGCTATTGGGGATGGCTGGATGTCTCATTAGAGTGGGCAAAATGACTCGTTTCCTTTCTGCGGGTTTTTTTTCCAGGAACTCCACGGAGAGAAGGAGTTCATTTAAAAACAAATATCTGTGCCAGCGTGCCTGCAGGGCATGCTGCTTCAGCACGGGGCTTCTATCCCAGCACCCAGGGAAGAGCTCAGCAGTCGTTTCTGAAAGGGAAACCTAGGAGGTATTTGGCTTTGGATTTGGCTGTTGCTTCATTTGCCCTGTCTCAAATCATGTAAGCGCTGAATGGAGGTGGATGGGTCTCCGCTGCTGGAAATCATGTGCTATGGAAAGAAAGAAGGGAGGAAAAACTAAAGCAGGGGGGCTGAAGCTCCCTTCCCACCACCCTACCTGCACACACGGTGTGCACGCACACACGCTTGCACACGCAATCACTGCAGCAGCACTGTGCTCCTGCCAACAGAAACTTGGAGAGGGGGGAGAGACAGCGAGAGACAGCAAGCATACTTATCAAGTGGCTTGGACCGTAGCCGATTTGAAATATTACTAACCTTGCATTTTCAAATTTGATGCACAACAACCAAGATGCTAATACTTTCCTTAGTTTAGAAAAAAAAATCCTTTCACCCATCTCTTCTAGCCGAAGATTAGGAGAGAAGCTTTAAGAAGATTTAAAAAAAAAAAAATCAACTTCTGAGCAGCGGAAAAAATGGTTTGTGATTCAGGGGCTCCGGGCAATTCATCATGGAAATTGGGTTTCTTAGCCGACATCATGTGAATCCTTTCGGCCCTGTCAACTTTTTAATACATTACATTGAGAATGTAAATCGTGTTGGTGAGGGGGAAAGAAGAGGGAAAAAAAAAAAGAGAAAAAAGAGAGCTTCTTCATTTTGGGTTTAGAGGGGAGGCAGCTTGAGGCCTGTAATTCATATTAACTAAATAATAATGCTAAAAACCCTTCTCTCTAAATATACAGATATGTATATACACCTAGGGAGGGAGGGGGGAGGGAAGTGAACGAGACAGACCAAAATTGAAATCATTTTATCCTTTTGAAGGGTGAGTATTTGAAAGGGGCTTGTTATGGATTTATTTTTATTTTCCTCAATTTTTTTTTTTTTATTTATTTGGGTTTATTTTATCCCTTTCTCTGCTTGAGCTAGTTCTTCCATCAAAGAGAAGAGCAAAATGAATGGAGGTGGAGGAAGATGGAGGAAACAGAAAAGGGAAAAACTGCAGTAACCATCTGGGATCTTTTCTGAGTTTGGCTGCTTTCTTTGCTCGCGTGCATGCTGTGTTCTGGTGATCTAGCCGAACTCCTCTGTGCAGAGTGAAAGCCAACGCCGATCTGTGTGCTGGCATATTAGAGGGCATGAAAGCAGAGGGCTGGATGGAGAGCCTGCAGGTAGTGCTGTGCGATTTCTGAGACCAGGCTGTGTGTACTTTGAAGCGTGAACCTTTCAGCGCATTTACTCTCGGAAGGCGATATTCTGGAGGTTCAGTACAAGCTGTATGCAGCACAAAGGCTCCACACAAACCCCTGGATAGGGCTTAGCCGCTGTACGGGCTCACAGCTAGCTGGGCAGTGGGGATTCTTCTGTTCTTGTTATAGCTGGTTGCATCCCCTGTGCCTGGAAATATTCTTAGCGTTAGAAAGACGGGGTTCCTCATCACCTAGAAAAGGCAGGAAAAACACAGAGCATCTGACTTTACAGGGGGGCTGCCTTTATTTTCTCTCATTAGATGATGCGACATGGTGATTAAGAGACATATTTCATACCAGTCATAAAATAGTTCAGGTGGGAAGGGACTTTTGCAGGTCTCTATGCTGATGTCCTGCTCAGAGCTTGGCAAGCTTCTGCACTCAAAACCTCTGTGCATAAGGGCAACTCTGGAAGAAGACAGTGAAAAAAACAGTGTGAAAGCAGTCAGGAAGAATAATAGCAAATAGGACAAAGAATTTATTGGTTTCAACACAAGTTACAAGAATCTAGAAGGCTACTTCAATGCCCTCGGAGAGGGGAAAATGGCTGGAAGTGGGAATTGTAGCTGGAACATATCTAGAAAGATATGTTCCAGAGCTTACTTGCTCTGCTGAAGACTTCTTGGAAAGCACCTGAAAAGATTAAACCGCTCTTTGAAAAGCCATAGCGATGTTCCCACTCTGAAATGCAGTTATCAGTTTGGATGCCTGCCACAGGCAGAAGAGGGTGGGAAATAAAAAGTTCAGAGATAGCCCATAAAAACAATTTCAGAGGCTGGGGAAAACAATGCAGCTGGACAGACTGTATCTGCTTCCCTTTAAGAGGAGGGAAATAAGAAAGGTGCCCAAAAACTCAGATGTTTCAGATAAAGGAGATCTGGAGCACAAGGGACAAAGGCAGGGCTGGTGGATCTGATAGCAGCTTCGAGCTGATAACACAATGTGTTTTTGTCAGCAGTGTCTGCTCTGCAAAGCAACACACAAGCGGAGTATTTGATAGTACCACTGTGTACCAGTATGACACGTGCGACACTGGGCTAGAGTATGTGCTGTCATGTTTTCAGGCAGACCCAGCATCCACGTAATATGCAACCAAACGGCTGCCTGGGGAGGCAGTGCCTTTAAAAGGGGCTGTTAGTGACTAGTTAGGGCAGGAGTGTGTTTTAACCAGCTAAGTTCAACTGTCTCCAGCTAAACACTGTCTAACAGTTCGTCTCTCTCCCTGTGCGTTGCAGCCGTAGCAGGAACAAACGAGCGCGGTCTCCACCTCTCCCGCATGAGAACTGGTTTATCACCTTCCCTGCTCAGCATCTGTGTAAGTCCTGAAATACTGATGTAAAGCTGAACGTGTTTCCTTTACCGTGAAATGTGATTATAAAATGCAATTTAACTCTATGTAAATAGTGCCCTAAAAACAAATACAAATTCTGAACGCTTCCATTAGGGTTAAGAACCCTGGGTTTTCTCCCCTCTTTGCACTGCTGGAGCCAGGTGCTACTCCTTGCTCCACGCTCGTAGCTCAGATTTGCAACATGATAACTGACAGCAAACAGTGATCCTTGCATTTTCCTGGAGACATTTGCAGGTAAATTTGTGGATACACACGTGTAGGCTATGCAGTTATGCAAATCTGAGGGGCTGATATTAATAATGCACACGGAAGAGGTTGGCTGAAGGTGCTTCATGCAGTTGTTATTTTTATGCATAAGAATATTCCTGAGTACTGCAGGTGATTTTACTGAACACTAGACTGTAGTCAAGCAGCCGATATCATCAAAGCATCATTTAGCTGCTATCTGAAGTTGAGTACAGCATTTCCAGAGGGGTTTTCTGGGCCTAGTGTCCTTCAGAAACAATTCACTTCCCTTTTTTTTGGCTCCCAGACCTGTACTTCTCCACAGCTGCAGTTCTTCTCTTGGACAACAGCCCTTCTCCTGTCTGGCTCCCATTTGGGCACTGCACCCAGGCCCAGAACCTCATCCTGATGTTCTAGGTGCCTCTAGCCTAAACATCCTGATGCAGTGGTGCCCCAAGGATCTCCCCTGAAGATGGCTTCCAGACTTTTCACATCTTCAAGGATGAAGGCAGCTGTTCCCAGGTCACTTCTAGGAAAGCTTTAGGAAGGTTGCTTGCTTTTTCCCCCCAGTGCTTCAATCCTTAATCGCCACCTGCTCAGATCTTGGAGATGAATTGTTGAGGCTCTCAGGGCTGTACAGCACATAATAAAGTGCACACACATACGTATACACATATATATACATGTGGGCCGGCTTATGAGGTGATGCTGTTGTACAGCTTAATTAGGACATCATTCAGACATCTGGGCCTATGCCTAAGATGGAGATTTTAATTTTCTTTTTTTTTTTTTTGGTTTTTTCATTTAGGTTTTAGTTAGATTCCCAAGTGAAATAAACAAAAGGCTACTTGCTTTTGGATTTTAATTACCACTGCAATACCTGCGTTTATTGTATGAATTGTGTTTTATAGGTGGCTTAAGGACACTGCTAGAAAATGACAGATTCTCAGCTGACAACAGCGGTGTTTAAACCAAAGTAGTTCTTTGCAGTGGGATCCAAAGGACAGCACACACATTCATTTGCTAAACTCCTAATTTTTTTTTTTGTTTTAAAACATAACTTTAAGACTTGGCTGACTTTTAAACATGATATAATTAAGCATGCCTGAAAATGTTTTTTTTAAAAAAAGACAAAAGTACTTTATAATCCAGAGCGTTAAGTCTATTCAAAATGCCTTGAATAGTTACATTTCTACTTTAGTTCAGGGGTGGCACGGCACACTCCTAATATGTAATCCCCAAGTGACTCTTCACATGCAATGACTCACTCAATTACTACAGCTGTTTGGTTCATATCTAGTTATCTGTAATGCCTTGATCCATATATGCTTCTGTATGCCTCCTACTCTGCCAGGTGGGCTATTCCACTGATTTTCAGGAGTGTAAAACACCAGGCAAATCCTCATTCTGCATGCACTTATTAATCCTAAAAATATTTGACATCCCTTTCCTGTCCATCTGTATTTTCTTGTTTGTGAGTTCTGGATTGAACAATTGCAGGAGAAAAATTCCTTTCTTAAAATGCTCCTAAACTTTCTTTTTGACAAGTTAGAAACTCCAGATTTCTGTTTCCATTGGTGATCAAAGGAAATAGGAGCAGACAGATACTTTTGAGAAAGCCAGATAATGTATTCCAGGTGTATTTATTGCAAATATCTCAATTTGGGAGTAATGCTGAGTCTTAAATAACTTCAGAGGTTTGCAAGGCTCACTATATTAGAAGTGGGGAAAACAAAGAACCTCAGCTGGACTTAGAGGTTTATACTTCAGATTGAGAAGAAAAGAGAGGTGAAGAAGTGAACTCAGAGTTATGTGAGCCATCAAATCCTGGCAGCCATTGGGCAGAAGCAGAATATGGATTTGATAGGATTTCTGATATTTCAAACATAGAAGTGGGAGGTTTGTGGAAGGAGAAAGCATCTTCTGGGTTGAGACCTTCTTGGAGGTATCACCACAGGTAAGCTAGTTATGATTTTTAAAGGCTTTTAAGTTAATCTGCAGCGAATTCAGAAAAAGGGTCATACAAATTTGAAGCATGTTGATTGCTTTCAGCAGAAATCTAAAATAAAGACCTGTAGACCTCTTTTTCTTAGAATTTACACTATAGAGTACACTATAACACTCAAAATTAAACTATGTGTCTCTCTGGAAATCCTGTGCTGAGTGTGTGTGTCTGGGACAAGCTAAAGGATGCATCACTCAGTTTTATTTCAAGACTGGCAATGAGCATACACTTAGGCACATTCAGGTAAGTGTATTTGCTTGCACCATCGTGCAGCTCTGATTTCTGTCCAGCTGGTGCTGTGCTCCTTGAGTTGATGACTTTGGCTCTGTGGCAGAGTCCATAGAAATCTCCCTCCTTTTTGTTGCCTTTTCTGTGGCTATCCCAACTTTGAGACAAACAAACTTTTGATTGTCCTGGTATTCTGGTTTTGGGCTGGAAGGACCATGCCTGATACAAGCCTCTCTGTAACTCAAGCAATATATGCATTTGAGGACAGAAAATAAGACATGGACCTGGAGCCAGGGTGGTTGCTCCCAGAGCCAACTCTGTAGTAGCTAGGCAGCAATAGCCTCCTCCATGGCATAAGGTTGGCCTGGAGCTTGTGGGCACCATGGGGCTTCCCTTGACTGCAGGCTGACTGCCATCATGTTTCACCCATGGAGGTGAGAGAAGGGTTCACCTAGCAGGTTTTAGTAGCAAAACGAAGAGAGCTTTGTCTCTAAAATGTCTCTCTCTGTCTCTTCTCCTTCTGCAGCTGTCCCTGAGAGCCTCCCTTAACTATCCTAGTGCCCATGAGCATGGTGGTGTGACCCACCGTGTCCTGTCATGAAGCCCAGCACGGAATGGCATAATTCATAAATTACTACATGATGAAATAATTAACATGTAGTGGGGTTTATTCCTTCGGGAAAATGGCTCTTTTTATAACCCCAATTGCTGGATTCTTTCTGACCAAGGGAAATGTGAGAGCTGGCCCAATTTGTGTCAAGTGGATGAACTCTGAGACTAAAGCATGTGATGACTCTTGAAATGAAGAGTCCTTTGACAAGCAGGTATGATTGAGTGGGCTGTTCTGGAGCTACACACTAAACCAAGAAGGAAAACTTGTGAGCTTTCTGTAACCGTATTAGTGCTTTTCAATTAAATTGCATAAAAACAGAGAGCAGAACTTCGAAGTTTAAGGATAAAATGAAACATCAATTATTTTTAATATGTTAGGAAAAAACATTGAGAAATTTTTTTTTTGTTGTTGTTGAGGATTTAACTCAACAAGGATCGAGCTTGTTCTGAGGCAGAATTAGAACAAATTTTGAAATGTTGAAAACTTCACTGAAACAAATTTTTCAGCATTCAGCAGAGCTTGAATGGAGGCTAAAAGTATATAAGTTTTATTTGACAAGACAAAGAAACTTCTTGCTAACAGTAGAAACGTAATACATTTATAGTGTTCTTATACTTGTAATGCACAGGCTGGCAGGAGCCAGTGAGATACTTTGCTTTGTCTCAGTTGGTCTAATAAAATATCTCAAAGCTTTTCTTATAGAATAGTAGGAATTTTTAACAAAAAGGAAACATTGCTGTGGGGAAAAAACGTCTTCCCTAAACACTGTTTTGTGAAATCATAACTTTCAGTTAAAAAAAAATTTAAAAAAATATTTGAATGGGAATGCTGGGACCTACTCAGTTACTGCTACAGATCTTTCCAATTGGAGAGAAAAAAAGAGAAATGTTTTATAAAGTTAATCTAGGTCATATGAACTAGCAAATGCATTGATATTTCCAAAATGGTAAGTTGAAGGGTGTTGTAATCAATGATTACGTATGCAGTATGTTTGGATCCTGGATTTATTTTTTTTTAATAGCATGGAAAAAAAAAATCAGGTTTTGTAGACAATTGGGATTGATAGTACGGCAAGTAGAGGTGCAGAGAGATCACTGACACAGCTGTCTGGTCTTGATCTGGTAAGCTGACACAAATCAAACAAATGTTTCGATGCCACCAAATGCAAGGTCAGATATTCAGAAACAAAAGATGTACCAAGCACTGATGGGCTATAGGAGGTGATAATTTAGATATATCTTGGGAAGCAGTGAATTTGAAGATATTTTTGTGTTACTGTAAATAAGCAGCTGAATGTGTCCTTCCTTTTGTCATCCTGAGACACGAAGGGTTTTGTGACACCTGGCACACTGATTTGAAGCAAATATATGTTATTATGTCCACTGATGGAGATGGGAAGATCATTACTGAAAGGCAGCATTGAGTTTTGGTCTTCATACTCTAAGGGGGGGCACAAGTGCATTGAAAAGCTGACAGTTCAGTAAACACCTACACACAGAGTCAGAGTAATCACCATATTCAGGCTACCAAAAGAAAGCTTCTGAGGGTGATGTGACTGGTATCTCAATGCCAACACCTGCATCTGATACTAAAGGTATCTTTGCTCTAATAGACCCATGGCTTCTCACCAAACTCTTATAACAGAGTGCTCATAAGATGAGCACTTGATTGGACTTAAGTGTGATAAATTCCAAAGGAAAATAAGATGCTGACAGTGAAAGCAATTAACTGCTGGAACAGCATCTCATGAGGAGCAGTGAATCCGTCATGACTGCTTGCTTCTTAATTCACCACTAAATGGCTTTCTAAAAGGTTCGCTCCAGTTCAGCTGCTGCTGGAACAGGCCCCGGGTGTCTTGAGAAGGTGGAACTCCTTCCGTTGCCGTACCTGGGAAATGAACCTCTGTGACCCTCATGGCCAGTGCAGACTTCTCCAGCCTTGAATCCCATTCATTTCAGTGCAATGTATTTGGACACAGATCTGTGCTCCTCTTCACCGAGCACCTTTGGCACAGCTGCTTCCTTGAATACCGGTAAGGATAATCTCATGAAGACACTGTGATTAATGCAAAATTATTTAGCATATCCCAGGCCCTTCAGAACTCCTGGGTTCTGGGTGACAGATGCCCTCATTGCTTTTTAAAATGTATATGACACAAGTGGGCTGTCATCCCTGACTGGCCCTGAGAATGTGAACATGAAGGACCCTGGGTACCTTATC
This sequence comes from Tetrax tetrax, assembly GCA_009806455.1. Taxonomy (NCBI): domain Eukaryota; kingdom Metazoa; phylum Chordata; class Aves; order Otidiformes; family Otididae; genus Tetrax; species Tetrax tetrax. The sequence continues at coordinate 122,178 of WHYT01017826.1, forward strand.
TGGATTTAAAACTTGATCTTCAGCCAGGAGAAGATATGTCCAGCCAGGGGAAGTTGTACTCTTCCAGTGCCAGTTTTATACTTATTGTGCCTCAGTCTGACGTGCTGGCTTTAAGACAAGTTTTTAAAGTTCTTTTTATAAAGTTGGAGGGGTTTCCTACATTTGGGATGAATCCTGCTAAAAAGATAAAAGATAATAAAAGCAGATTTCACTTTCTGAACTTAGTAGGTCTCTTCCTGGCAGCCAGAGTAGACTGTGTCCACCATCTGGCATAAGGAACTCTGGACTGTGACAAAATAGGCACCAGAGGAACAACACGTGAAAGGTGGTAAAATTAAGGCATCTATATGCAATAGTAACTTGTTAGTACTTTCTACACAATTCTTTCATTCCCATTTCTCCCTCACTTGTCTCCTCTTTTATATTTATTTTGCTTTTCCTCTTTCTGCTTCTCTCTTCCATTTTGTCTTCCCCTCTATCTCTTCTGGCTTGCCTGTACCAACCCTCCTCACCACAAATCAAACCTATTAGAAGCTCCAAAGGGATTCTTGCCCATGGCCTCCCTTTGTGAACTCTCTGCCTCTTTTTTTTTAATCTGCAGTGTTCCGCATTATATTGCCATTGATTTAATAGACCACCATGAATTTTACTACCTGTCAAACAACAGCACAATTATTTTGAATTCTATTGTGGCAGAGCTTGACACCCAGCTCTAGATCACTACACTTTTCACCCTTGCTAGAGTGCACTTGACAATTCAGGATAGTGTTATATGTGATGGTAGGATGACGTTTTGTGTCATTGTTATAATTTGGCATTTTGGGTCTTGAATTAAATGGCATTTGGTGGATATAGACTCACACCTACACAAATCTGGAAATGACATGTGGAATGTGGAAGCTGTTACAGGGTGTTAAAAACCCAATTCCCTTCCTTCCTTTTGCTGCTCCCAGCTGTGAATAAATAAGACAGGAGGAATGCTCATCTTTACTCTCAGTTCATGGGCTGATCCTGAAAGTTTTCCAAGCAGGATGCTGAGAGTCTTCTCTTGCTGGGCTTTACTGGGGTGCTCTGTACTGACTAGCAAAGAGCCTGGATGCATGTGCCTGGAGGCGTATTCCTGGCGGACAGGGAAAGTTGGAATGTGCTTTGAGAGCTGAGGTTGGCACTCATCAGTGTGCAGCAGATTTCTTACATAGAACAATGAGTGGATTACATCTGCATGAAAATAAGGAAAAGATTGGTTAATTCAGGATGAATCAGCCCTTTGTATCCCCTTTTAAAAAATGCTTTCTATCATTTTGCATGACCAGGATAAACTGTTTTTCAAATGTTAGGAATAACAGATTGAGTCCTCATTGTTCTAGGGGCTGTGTACATGCAGAAAAATACTCCAACATCTCTTATGTACCCCATAAATGTATTTCAAGATAGCAACAGGTTCCTTGGTGGAAAATGTGGGCACAGAAGAATTAAATGACTTGCCCAAGGTCACAGAGTGAGTCTGAGTTGGGCTTGGGACCTGTTGTCCAGTGCCTTAAAAGTTGTATTCCAAGTGTTTTCCTCAAGAGGTTTTTCTTCCCCTGCTGGACATGGTCCTTCCCACAATGGAATGTTCTCCCCAGGGCCTGAAGCAGATAAATTTGGAGTGTGAGTGAGTACAGAAAGCTGTTTTGGTAACCATGATTGATTATGGGAGTAATAACAATGTGGCTTTTCCTTTATGTGGCTTATTCTTTTCCAAGAGATCCCTTGGTTGAGTTAAAGGTGTAATGTCAATGTGTGAGGATGCTCACACTTCGCTGTCTTCGAGTTAGGGCTTTGGGAGAGGTAGCTCCATCACACAGATGTAATTGACCCATGAAAAGAGCTGCTGGACCCTGGCATGATTTGAGAGCTGCCTTGAGCCACCTGAGAGCAAATGGTCATGCTGGGCTCCTCAAGCCTTCCAAGTTCAAGCCAAGCTGCTCTTGCTTTGGGCTGAGAGAGAAGGCTAGCCCCCTGTGAGAGTAATACAATAATCCATGTAGACTAGAGAGCAGAGAGAATATGTGTCTAGAGAGAATATATTTTCAGGAAGCTAGTGAGATGGTTCAGACGTCTCACTGAACTGCATCACACACAGGGCACAATTTTTTCCGGCTGGGGGGGCTTTTTGGCTCAGAGTGGGAAATTAATGGATTGTGTAAATCTCCCAGGGAAGTCAGACGCAGGATGTGGTGGCTCTCCAGTGCACGTGCTGAGGCTCTGGCAGACCAGGCAGAGGTAAGCCTGTGCTTTGTGGCATGGTTGGGAGTGGGATTGGACCAAAGCCCCTCTGCCCCCCTTGCAAACACAGAGCTATGATAAAGTTTGAAAAGGCCAGGGTCCTCCACCCGCAGCATTGTGACAAATATGTATCGTGTTCTGTTTTGGAGATCTCAGACAGACAGAATAATTATATAGCAACACAATTTATTGCCTGCAGCCCTATAAAGCTCAGGAAGCACTCTTTCAGCCCTCAGCTGGTATTTAATCAATGCATCATAACTTTTATTAAGCCTAAATGCAATGCTTCTGAGATACTAAATTTAAAGTGTGCCTGGAAACCAGGGCCATTTTTTGTTTGATTTACATATCACAGCATCATGCAAACTGGGAACAGGATGACAAGAAGCCTGGATTACAGTCTTCTCCCTGGGAACGCTTCAGAGACTTTTGTCCTGCCGTGAGACCTGTGATACATCACCGTGTACCAGGGTGGCGGGAGGTGGGTTGGAGCCTTTGAGGCCTCAGCTGCTGCTACAGATTAAGAAAGTGTGGGTGAGTCAAAGTGCTCGAAGACAGGTTCAGTGCAAGCACTATGTGTTGTGACAGTGGCTTCAGCTGCACATCAAGGAGCGCTTCTGAGTCCTTGCAGAGATATCTTCTGCAGCACAGGTCCACAGGCAGGGAAAAATGCTTACATCCTTCCCAGAAAGTAAATTCCTGCCTCTGAAGTGCTGTGTCGATGCACTGAGCTCTCCTGGGCATCCCATGACACCTCTCTGGGGGCATTTTACACCTCCTTTGGCCTCCCCGATACTGGTCCAGTCTCCACAGTGCTTCTAAAAGAGGACTTCTCCTTTAAGTCCTTTGCATCTGTCCACGGGCAGGCAAGCCCTGCTTGCATCCCCTTTATCTCCTTGCTGAATCTTCTTTGCCAGCGGCTGAAGTGGGCAGCCAGAAAGAAATTCCATCGGTATCCAGGTGCCAAATACCCAGAGCAGGTTGTTGCAGCCCTGCTTAGCCAATTTGTACCCAAAATACCAATTTCTGCATTGATCAAACAAAGTTCTGTAACCAGTGTCACAGCTGCCTGCCATGGGCTCCCCTGGGCTGAACAAAGGGACATGTATTTCCAGTTGCAATGGGCAAGGAGAGTGAGGGAGTGAGAATCATATCCTGGTTTCTGAGACTACAAGACTCCCAGACCAGCCTGCCAGCACAGCCTTGGATTTGACAGGAACTCAAAAACTTTGCCAAATGTTGGAAACTGGCTTAAAATGCTAAAGACAATATTTAAAACCCATGGAAATTCTAAAACAAGGATGTTATTAAAGTGGAATTAAGGACAAAAGAGTTGGTAATATCTTCAAGAAAAGGGAGAATAAGAACATTTGAGTTTTAAATAGTATTAGAATATTAGCTGAAATGTAGAAATAAGGTTTATCTGTGAAACATTGTATTTGAGAAGGTTCCAATTCATGGATGAGATACTAACTGGGCATGTGTGACCAAGTGCTCGTGAAATGTACTTTGTCCCAGCTTCCCAATAGTGGAACAATCATCTGAGAATACATAAACTGTGGCCTTTTGTCTGAAATCCCATCCTCACTGTCTGCTGAGACCAACATGGTAGTGAGTGTCAATGTGTTAGGTATAGTCCATTAATATAAATAATAAGTACCACTGAAACTGCAAGAACCAGGATTAAAAACTGACAAAAATAACTTTTGGGAAGAGTATTAACCCTTGTGCTTCAAGGGAAAGACCAGTTTCTGAATATTAGAAGTTGGGAGGATATTGCCCTCTGGACAAGTGTGGGTTCCTATGGGAAGCAAACACTGGTTTGGTATTGTCATTTGGTTTGGTATTGTCATTTCTCTTCTCCATAGTGGTCCTGGGTTGATGGTTTTAGAGCTGGTTAAAACTCTGGAACCAGTAAAATATTCTGAGAAAGAAGGATTTTTGCCAAAAATTGATTTCTCCCTTTTTCATGGAAAATGCTATCTGCAGGGACATCTTCCTGCACTGGTGTCATTGCACTAACCTGAAGCTGGAGGTATGGTGGGTGGGAAAGAAGTAGAAGAAAGCATAAAAGATGGCTCATTGAAAGCTTGAAAAAAAAAAAATTTCCCCCAAATCCAAGTGAGGATAAGAATCTTACAAAAGGAAAAATGCTCCATTTTGAATAGTTAGTTGCTAACCATTGTTAAAGACTAGAGATGGAAAGAAACGAGAGCAGCCCTGAGGCACATCTAAAATACTCAATGGAGTGGTTCACCTCTGGTGTAGGCAGAAGATCCATACCTGGGGACGAACAGGGAATGTAAGGCCATCACTGCATCTCATGGCTCACAGCTTCTAGCCGGTTGAAAGTCTTTCCTGGTGAATATCGCTGGCAAATGCTCTTCTCATTAAATATATTTGTTAGCACATGGATGATTCTGAAACTAAGCTATAATTATTGGTGGAGCTGGCAGTGGTGCCTATAATTAAGGCTGCCAGACATTTCCCATTAAAAGATTCTGTTTTCCAATGCTATGTCCTTGCCAATGTGTAACTGTTCAGGCTGAAATTTTCAGTTGCAGGCCGTTGGGTTGCACTGATCTTTGTGTATATGAATATGTGCATGTGAGAAAGCAGGAATAAAATATAATTAACCAGATTCAAGAGTGTGATATAGGGAAAAGGCTTTGTTTTATAGTTATTTGAAGGAAAAAATTCTGACAGCCACGTTGTTGAGAAGGCCTGGTACTTGCATGCTTTGTGTTTATTTTCATAAGGACTTGAAATTTGGCTTTGTGATAGATCTGGGCTTTTTTTTCTCCTTCAGACTCCTGTTCCTGGTTTTGGCCAAGTTAGCTGGCTCTGCAGATCTGCTGTCAACATGAGAAGAAAACGTTTGCCCTGAAGTTTTTCTGGAACTCGCGCAGCCCGGGATTTCAGGAGAGAAGGAGAGTTTCCCGCTTCCCATTGCAGGTTAACAGCCTATTATGTGGTTTGGCCCTGGAATAATGGGAACACAGCTTGTATTTCCTGTACCCTACGTGTTTCTCCAGCTGGCTCACAGAATAAGAAGGCAATTAGACATGTACTGATTGTGTGAGGATAAGAGCTTTCTACCATGATGGGCAGAGGCAGAAGTGGAATACAGAATAGATCATACAAGACGGATGGGGAGAGGGTGAGTGTCTGCACAGCGAGGTGGGTAAATCCTTGGAAGGTCTTACAGCTTCCGTTCTGCTCATCCAGATCGGAGAGTTTGCAGGAACAAGCCATAGCCCTGTGTGCTCACATCTCCTCACCGGAGATCAGAAATGGGTTGAGGCGAGGGCCCTGAGAGTAGGAACTACTTTGGGGAACCATCATTGAAGCATTGTTTTTACCATGGCCCCGAGGCTTCCAGTTAAAGCTGGGGAAACATTCCCTCTGAGTTTTTATTTCCCAAAGCACATCAAGTCATGTCAAATTCACCGAGTTGTTTTGACTGCAATGTCAAAAACTGTTTCCAGCTAGAATATTTTGTTTAGGTGTTTTGTTTTTGTTTAGCTCTACAAACAAAAACACCTCACTGGAAATAATTGTTTTTTGTAGTCAATGCCTGGTTTGAATGCTGTGCAGGCAGAGACGCCTGGGGCCAGCACTTGTGCTGCTAAAACTCAGAAGAATATTGGAGAGCTGCTGACTGAAGGATCACTGTTGTGTTTGTGGGGTAAGGCAAGGATCCTCTGGAAAAAACAATTTGGACCTATTTTGGAAACATCACGTATACAAAGAGGTGAGATGAATTCTAGTTTTATGAGCACCTCTAATTCTTTAGAGCATTAATTTGTCTAGTCTTCATGTTGTTTACGTGTGTAATCTTACGTACACCACTGTCCATCAGTATGGAGATTTATACTGGTGGGTAGTTGCAGGATATTTGAAAGTTTCCTAACAACTGGAATGGTAGAGTGCATGGGAAACGTTCAATGCATGTAGGCTTGTAGCTCTTTTGACTTCAGTGAAGTTACTCTGATCTGTATCAACTTAAGATCTGGCTGTGTTTGCTTGTTAATTATGTAATGGACTCTAAAAAAGCAATTTGAAAAGACAGTGATTTTTATGTTCCTTTTTATTCATTCATCTGGTCAATTGCCTTTCTTTGCAAATTGAAATTGTCAGTAAATATAATACCAGAAGTAAATTTCAAACAAACAGCACTGTTTAAATTTCCTATCCCCACTTCCTATCTGAGATGTTTTGGAGAGAAGTTCATAAACGAAAACGGTGGTGTACATTTGATTACAATTGGCTGCCCATTTCAGACACAGTACTATTGGAAAAAAAAAAAAAACATATTCAAATTTAGAAAAAGGCAGTTTATGCAATACTTGCCCTGGAAAGGTACAGCCTTTCTTAGAAAAGATGCTGAGAAAAAGCAATTTGCCTTTAATGAGTCAGGGTACCAATCTCAGTCAAAATACAATAAAACAGGCAATTTGAAGCAGGCTAAAGAAAAAATTGCAAAGTGGCTTTATAACTGAATTTGCTAGTCATGTTTCTGTAATTATTTACAAGTACAACATCTGATATTGCAGTGCATTTGTCTCACTTGCTGTCCTAATTGCACTGAGGTCAGCAGTTATTCCTAGCTGTCGGAGCTCTGCAAGGAGCCAGTGTCCAGGAATTTCTCCCATTCTCCTCCATCTGAAGTACCTTCCGTCCTTCATCTTGAAAAGCAGCTTCACTTTCATACGGGAACCTGTAGAAGTGAGCTGAATAATGTGCAGCTTAAACCGGGGCCTGATCTAGCTGGCATTTCTTTCAACAGTGTGGCAAGATACTGAGCTTGCTGAGGTGGTGGGGAAGGAACAGGAGAAGCCAGATCTTACTTCCTGATGACCTCAGCTATTTAAGTATTTTTTTAAAAAAAATCTTTTTATTACTTTGCTTCAAGTTTCAGCCACTTAAATTTAAGACTGTATGAACATCAAATGTTGATATCTTCACAGAAATTTTTTGGATTACAAATCTGATTAATTTCTTATTTTCTGGATGTTAAGTTGGGTAAAAGTAGCAGAAATTCAAGGTCAGGATGGTAGTAGTCCCACGAGGGTCAGGTGCTCAGCTGGCATAAATTGTCAGCTCTGTTAACTTCCTAGGCATGATGATGCTTACGTCAGCTGAGGATTTGGACTTGCATTTTGATCTTGCTGATAATGAGAACGAGGGTTCTATACTAGATCATTTTACCTGCTCTGAGTGACTAACCTATTGGTGTCTGCATCTCAGCTGGTCACTCTGGACCTCTTTTTATAGTTTGTGGAGAGGCAGCCAAAATATTAAATGGTGTTTGGAGAGTAACCTGTTCAACCAGATACGT
>WHYT01017826.1:134786-137072 GCA_009806455.1 Tetrax tetrax
AGGTGGCTCATTGTACAATGGATTTTGCTCTATGGCTCCTAGTGCTTTATGGTCTCTTTCTACCTTGATTGAATTCTTCCCATAAACATATTCATGAAAACACTCATGATCTAAAACAATTGCTAGTATTTTGTTTTCAGTGCGAACATAGATTTTGATATGTTTAAGCCAGTGGCTCAGATATCATCTTGCAAGACAGCCATGACCAAAATGACCTTGCATCAGCTTGGATCTTAAGCTCCTGTTAACCTCAGAATGTTCCAGTGTTGATGCTTCTCTGACAGTTTCTCTTTACACCAAACCTTATTTTGTTTTCAGTTATCTTTGGGCTATTCTGGACTATCTGGAAGCAACATTCAGGAGTGCCTCTCCACTGTGAAAAAAAAAAATATTAGTTCACCTGGACCTCTTTTCAGGGAGAGATCTTTACGTCCAATGTTTGTATCAAGCCTTGCACAAGGGGTTTTGGCCAGTGAGTAACCTTCTGTCATTGCTGCAATATCAATATTATTAGCAGGAAAACCAGTACTGATGTTCTCGTGAATTCCCAAAAAGCCTTTTGGTCAGAGGTTTTCAAAGACAGTTTGAGCTTTTCCTGGAGCTGGCAAGCTCCTTCGCTACTGAATACTTCTACCTGCCCTAATTCACTTGCCCTCATCTGGCTGGCTGCAAAAGCGGTACTAATGAATGTAAGCATTTTTGTGTTGTCAGTGCTCATGGTCATTCTAAACACCAGATAATCTACTGGTGTTTCAGTCTCATCTTAATCCTCAGAGATCTAGGCATGGTATGTTAGTGCTGAGACTACCCTACAGAGATGTTTCTTGCATCTTTTAAGAGAATTATTGAGCAAAAGCATGTATCTTTTCCATCAAACTTACCCAGCTTCCTAATATTGAATTTGGAAGTCTAGACTTGCACACTTCAAATGTGCCTACAGGCTTCTTTTAGATGTTGCACTGAGATTTTTCAGTTTATTCAAATCCTTAGTTTGCTTATTTTAATGAAAGTGACTATTTTCTTGACCAAGTTGGTTAGTTCCTGTATGTACCCGCTATGTCTCATTCTGTCATCCACTCAGGTTCAGCAGCTATTTTGTCTTTCAGTGTCAGTGAGACTTCATGTGGTGCATAATTTTAATGGAACTATAGCAGTAGTTTTCAATGTTACAGCCAGTGGCGTGACTTGAGTCTCTCTGTTTGTCATCAAATGCATTGAGAAAGCATATTTCTGGGAGTCTTCCTCACAGTCTATAAGACTTTTATTGGCTGCCTGTTAGTCTGTGGAGCAGTGTGTTTCATACTCTATAGAATCCAGAAGGATTCAGAAATACTAGTTTTAGACCTGATTTAATTTCCAGGTGAGAAGGTGTTCCAAATGGAGGATCTCTTGGAGGTCAGTCACTCTGGTAGAGCAGTAGAAGTAATTTGCAGTGGGTTTCACACAAACTCCACCTCGAAGTTTCATGGTTGCGCCCAAGGGTGGACAGGAGAAGGGAAGGGTCTGCATGACTGAAGCAGCTGGATCTACCAGTTGACCTTGGCCAGAGAAGGGGGAAATTGCATCATGGGTGGGGAGTTCACATGAGGTCTCTGGGCAGTCTGGAGCCTGGCTTAATGCCAGAACGCACCTAGAGCCTCTGATCTGCTCTGAAGCTGGATAAATTCTCCCACATTTGCGCTCATGCAGCTGATTTTTCACACCAAATGGATTCATTTGTTCTGCTGCTCCTTTTCCCTGTGACCACCTATGCAAGAAAGACCTTTCCCTGTCCCCTGCCCTCAAAATCTGTGGCATCCTCCCATGCCAAGCCCTCCCGAGGAGAAAAGCAGAACCACCAAAACAAAGGTAAAATATTTCAGTGGAAAATTTTTCCAGCAGGCAGTCTCCTCTCCCAAAAGCAGGATGCAAGCAAACATTAAAAAAGAAAAAAAAGTCCGTATGTGTATCACGAGCATTTGAAATGGCTGGGAAATTCTTGCTTTTTGGAAGTGACCAGTTCATTGCTTTGCTAAGTATCTTTCTAAGCCACCTCTTGTCAGAAGAAGAGAATAAATGAAAAGAGAGAAAGAGAGAGAGGAGAGAGAGAGAAAAGGACCTTTGCATAGCTTGAGCCTTTGTGCCGTGCATTCAGACTGATTTGTACCCTTTGTAGTCTTAATTATTTGTGAGAGCAGGATAACAGGAGTACCAAGCTCACCCATTATTTCCTGCATAAAAAAAGGCACACAGAAGCCGCTGATCGGTTTTGAATTAGCAAACATGATACTAAAAAAAAAAAAAAAA
>WHYT01017826.1:144826-265291 GCA_009806455.1 Tetrax tetrax
GGGGGAGGGGGGGGGGGGGGGGACGGACCTCAAACCATTATACCTGCCACTCACAAGCAAAGATCAAATCTAGTCATAACATGATATTGAAGCATTATTGATAGCTGAGGGATGTAGGAGAGATCTGGGAAACAACAGAGGGTTTGGAAGACATGGAGGAGGGGAAGGAGGAATGGCAGCATAGCCCAGGAGCAGGAGACACTGAAGACATGTTATAACTCTTAAAAGTATGGCAGCAGGACGTGCAAATGTATGGCACAAACCCCTAAGGAACTGAGCATCGTTAATTCTGAGGCATGCAAAATAACTTGTTCTGCATTACTTTTCTAGCGTTAGCAGCTAATATCTTTATTACAAAGAGATCTTTCGCACTGTGATGATCTGCAATTTATATTAGCTTGGTTAGCTCTGACTGGACATGTGAGTCACATGATGTTTTTTTCTGTCTCAAATTGGATGAAAATAACTCTTTAACTGTCTGCAAGCTTGTCCCAGAATGAGCTTCCTGCAGTGCGTGCTTAAACACATTCCAATTGAGTTTTCTCCAATGTTTGCTTAAAATGATTAGCAAGCAGTTTTTCAGAATGAATATATTTGCTGGCATCACTGAGAAAAACGAATGTCACATGCAGCTAGAATGAACTGCCTCTCTTATTTCAGTGACTGTTCTGGGCATAGTTTTTTTTTTAATTTTTTTCCTTTTTTTCCCAAATATTCAGAGTGAATAATGTAGCTATTGTGCTTGTTTAATTTCATCACCTAGCAGTTTGTATAGTACAGTCATATTTCAGGAAACCAGTAACTCCAATCACAAAGAATAAACATAATTTTTTTTCCTCCTCCATTTTTCATTTTCCTCCAGTTGATTGAAAAGCTCCCGGATGTGAATCTCCCTGGTTCTTCCTTGTTGCAGCAAACATCAGATGAGCAAGTCATTGTCTGCTTTTCTTTCCTTTCTTTCCTCTGTTTTGAATGATATCCTGAAGTGTTATAACTGAATTTTTAATATCTAATTATTTCCTTTAGAAAGTCGTCCACAACAACTTGTCTTGATTTGGAGTCTATTTAAACCATTATGTTTGAGGGCAGGCTAAGATTGAAAGGTCAGAGCTGAGCAAAGGTCATGCTGCAGGCAGATCTGCTCATTTCAAATAATTTCCTGCATACTTTGTAGTTCAGAAGTCTTGTCCCCCTAATAAACATTCTTCTGTTTTTCTGTCTTACCATTGCTTTTGAAATTGCATAAATTTGTCACGCTGAATCAAAATGGTGATGCAGCCTTTACTGGAAGGGTAGGATTTTTTGGGTTGGGATTGGGTGGGGTTTTTTGGTTTTTTTTTTGGTTTTTTTTTGGTTTTTTTTTTTTTTTTTTTGTTTTTTTTTTTTTAAGGTTAAAATATTTGAAAGTACTACCAAAAATAAAAAAAAAAAAGAAGAAAATACCTACCACCATAATATTAAATGTTGCTAATCTTAGTCATGAGTGAGGTTACTTATTGTTATGTGCAACTGTGGGATGAGGAGAACTGTCATGTCAGTGCCTAATGTACTGAATAATGGGCCTTCTACATAAAGTGCCTTTGCTTTGTTCCTATAGTGACAGATGCAAGGAATTAATTTCTCTTAGCAAGAAATGTTCATTGAAGATAAGGCCTGAAATAAACACTGACACACAACTGTGAAACGCCTCGAAACTGTTTCGTGGTGACAAATTACTGCTGAGGTATATAGACCCTTCCACAAAAGTGACACCTATTGAATTTATTAGACAGATTATATAGAGAGGACTGAATCATTTTTTGTCCTGTTTGTAGAGCTGACATTTACCAGCTTCTCCTAATTAATTGGATATAGTCTACTGAAAACAAAAGTCAGATGGTTATGAAATCTCCTGGACTAACTCTCATGGATCGTGCAGCCACTGACAGTGTTTGTGCAGTAGCATTTTTTGTGTGGAGGTGGACAGACCCTGAGTTTGAGGCTTAGGTCATTCATCTTTTCATGGTAATTGTGCGAGAGTTGTAATCAGCGCTGTGAAGCCTCAGTGAATACAGCAAAGCAAGCAAACAATTTGTACCTTGCACAAGCTAAGGCTGGATGAGCTGACCAGGTTGCAGCACAGGAGAAGCCTGAAGAGTTGAAAATCATGCAGCGGAGCTAGTGGGAAATTTGATTTTTACCAAGTGAAGGAGCCAGTGCAGTCAGTGAAGTGTAAGCAAGCATTTCAAAGTCAGCTTTTTGTAGAGAATTATATGCTGCTGTAAATGTATTTTGTAGGTGTTTATCTTTGGAGACTTTTGTTAAAACACTACCTTTGGTCACCAGTCAGCCTGAATGTGGGCTAATCTTAAATTCCATCTCTTACTTACACATAGTCAGAAAATATTTTACATAGCACTTCTCATCAGTACTTTGCAAAGGAGGTTAATATCATGAATTCCAGTTTACTAGAGAGGGAAGAGTGACTGGGTTACAGTCATTCCCAACTCATCTCCTGACAGCCTGTTTACAGAATCAGCAATAAAACCAAATCTGTTGATTACAACCCTGTATTCCTCTCTGCAGCCCAGTTTATACAGCTACAGCCCATTTTCATCCCCTAATCCAGTTATTTTGGGGATTTGAGTCCAGGTAGCTGTGGCATGGGGAACAAAGGCTATATCTTCATGTCACCAGTCACTCAGGAATTCAAGAGTGTGGCAAGCCATGTGGCCCAGTGTGCAAAGGCACCAGTTCACTGAGTTGGTATGCATTTAACCCTGTACTTAAAATGCAATTGAGCAAACTCCAAATTAAAAGGCGTCTTTACAATTTGCAAAAGCAGATGTATAAAGAATTTTCCTGTTGCACCTCCATCCGAATTATTGTCAATTATCTTTTAAAAACTAAACAGAAGTAATCCTGTAGGTGAGCATGGCGTGGCATGGCTCATAGTAGTCTTTTCAGAGGGGTTAAACTGACCCTTGCCCAGAATGTTGTATAAACCTGATGCACTGCTTTGATCTTACTCTCCTCCCTGGTTTTCTGGATGCAAGTACACAAGTTTTCTGAAAGCGATTACAGTCTCCATCATTGTCAGCAGTCCTGGTTAACAGGGGAGGTCCCAGATGGCTGGAGGCTTGCCAGTGTGATGCCCATCTACAAGAAGGGCCGGATGGAGGATCTGGGGAACTACAAGCCTGTCAGCCTGACCTTGGAGCCGGGGAAGATTTTGGAGCTGTTCATCTTTAGTGTGCTCACCAGGCATGTGCAGGACAACCAGAGAATCAGGCCCAGGCAGCATGGGTTCATGAAGAGCAGGTCCTGCTTGACCAACCTGATCTCCTACAACCAGGTGACCCGCTTAGTGGATGACGGGAAGGCTGTGGATGTTATCTACCTGGACTTTAGCAAAGCCTTTGATACCGTCTCCCGCAGCATTCTCCTAGAGAAGGTGGCAGCTCATGGCTTGGACAGGTGTACCCTGCGATGGGTTAAAAACTGGCTGGATGGCCAAGCCCAGAGAGTTGTAGTGAATGGAATTAAATCCAGTTGGTGGCCAGTCACTAGTAATGTTCCCCAAAGCTCAGTCTTGGGGCTAGTTCTGTTTAATATCTTTATCAATGATCTGGATGAGGGGATTGAGTGCTCTCTTAGTAAGCTTGCAGATGACACCAAATTGGGCGGGAGTGTCGATCTCCTTGCGGGTAGGAAGGCTCTGCAGAGGGATCTGGACAGGATGGATCAATGGGCCAAGGCCAATTGTATGAGTTTTAACAAAACCAAGTGCCTGGTCCTGCACTTTGGTCAACTTCATGGAATGCTACAGGCTTGAGGAAGAGTTGCTGGAAAGCTGCTCAGCCAAAAAAGACCTGGGGGTGCCGGTAGACAGCTGGCTGAATATGAGCCAGCAGCGTGCCCAGGTGGCCAAAGTGGCCAACAGTATCCTGGCTTGCATCAGGAACAGTGTGGTCAGCAGGAGTAGGAAAGTGATCATTCCCCTGTACTCAGCACTGGTGAGGCTGCACCTTGAATACTGTGTTCAATTTTGGGCCCCTCACTTACAAGAAGGACATTGAGTTGCTGGAGCGTGTCCAGGGAAAGGCAACAAAGGCAACAAAAAACAAGGGTCTGAAGAACAAGTCTTATGAGAATCAGCTGAGGCAACAGAGATTGTTTTAGTCTGGAGAAGAGGAGACTGAGGGGAGACCCTATTGCTCTCTACAACTACCTGAAAGGAGGTTGTAGTGAGGTGGGTGTTGGTCTGTTCTCTGAAGTAACTAGTAATAGGATGAGACGAAAAAGCCTCAAGTTGCAGCAGGTGAGGTTTAGATTGAATATTAGGAAAAATTTCTTTATTGAAAGAGTGGTCAAGCATTGGAACAGGCCGCCTGTGGAAGTGGTGAAGTCACCATCCCTGGAGGTGTTAAAAAAAAAAAAAAAAAAAAAAAAAAAAAAGGGAGGGGGGGGGAAGAGAGAGAGAGAGCATAAAAAAAATTCATTAATATCATCAGGGATTAGGAGGCTGATTAAAGTGTAGCTGTTAGCGTATGCAAATGAGCGATAGGCATTTATCAGAGCCTGTGCAAGCTGTCTCAGAGCTGTAAAGCCCACGTATGTTTTTCAGCTGATTAAAACAGTTTTAAGTTCTGGAGGATTTTTTTTTTTTAGAGAGAATAAAAAAATTAAAAAAGCCACCATCATCTATCCTTTTCCTTTTGGCTAAATTCCTCTAAGTGCACTCCAACCATTTCCACTTGAATGCACTCACTCTCTCTCTCTCTCTTTCTCTTTCGGGTAATGAGAGTTTGGGAAGGAAATGAATGCAAACTAAGCACGAGGCTTGCAACAGCTTTCTCGGCTTCCCTGTGAACTTCCAGAACAAGGCCGTCGGAGGCTGCACACCAGCAGCATCTCTGAACCATGCACATGCTGTGATGCTGCAACCCCGCCAGGCTCAGGCCCTGGGGAGAAGAAATGGGCTGGTGGCTCTTCATCAGCTTCATCATGCTTGGGGGCCACACTTGGAGGCCTGCCTCACCCTGTTCATGCTTGGATGATACAGGAGGCTCCACCCAAAACACTCACAAGCCCAGCTCCCTGTTACAAAGCTGGTATATGCCTTAGCTTGTGAAAGTGGCATACAAAACACAGCAGAGGATCAACCTAAAAGGGGTCTGAAGATAGTCCACATAAACGTAATCTGATGTCTCTTTTCTGCATCCCACGCTCCATTGGATTTGACTGTCCTGGCTGAGATTTGCTGAAGATACTGTTTGGGGCTGGCTTTCTTCTTGGGTTCCCAAGTGAAATCCTCACAAGGGATTTTTCAGAAAACAGTGGTGAAATTTAACGCTTTGCAGACACTTCAGAAGGGTCATGTAACACTGACACCTAAATCTGTGCTTGGTTGCACACTTGGTTCAACTAGTCTACATTTCCAGCATCTCCAAGGAGGAGCAGTGGTAACATACATTTTTCAAAATTCATTGAAATGCCCCCTGTTATTGCTAATGTTAGGACTTTATGCACCCATTCATCAATACTACATTCAAGTTTGGCTTCCCTGGGGTATGGTCTCTTGTCCATAATCTAAGTATTCTTCTTTTTGTTATTTATCAGAAACAATTTCTTAAGGCTCTGGGCACTTCGAGACTGCTATTGCTCAGCTACTTGTGATTCATTTGGGAAGGAAATTTCACAGCCTGGGGAGGCAACAAAAGTGGCTTTGGCAGACTTCTTCAGAAGTGAGGTGACAGGTTAAGGGGAGTGAACTACTGGAGGAAACTTTGGAAATGTCCTAGATCTAGGAAAATCAGGGGGAAGTGGCTAAGGCTTGTTTTATGTGGTATATGACATGAATCCAAAATTTGTCATGTGGGTCTTCAACCTATTGCATAGGTAGAGTATGCGTCATGGTAAAGCATCTCTTGGAACAGCAGTCTCGGCTAACAGTCTGCCAGCTTTTCCATTATAAACCAACAATAGTACTTAAAGTGGTTATAACTTCCCTGTAAAATTTTGGTCTGTTGAAACTTGGCAAAGAAGGTCCCTGCCCAACAGCATTTTTTTTTGTTGTTGTTGCATATTTTGAAGTAAATCAGCTTGGCCATTTATGTTTTAAAAGATTACTTCTTTTGAGTCCCAGTCTCTCATTTCTCAGGCTGGCAAAAGCTCCCGGCACTGCAGGGAGAATGCATCCAGCATAGAGGAAGGGCTTTGTGCCTGTCATTGAACAGTGACCCCTTCGAATAATTGGGGAAGCACTTTGGCAGCTCTTGGACTGCATCCCATCCCATATCCTCCTTGTAGAAGCCTGGTTATTCATTGCTATTTCATACCATTCATTACCAACCCATCCAAGACCAGGAAGAAATATTGTGTCTGGGTGGAAAATAGCAAAACAACAGAATGGGGCCAGCTTTGGATATAGCTTCTGAGTAAACCGCAGCGATGATGACACAGTTGTGCTCAGCACAATGTTTATAACATGAATGGTAGTAAGTCCTTGTGGGTACAGCTGTGGTGAATGTGGCAGAACTCAGCAGCAGGGCTACAGGGACGCGTGGTTTTCTGAATGGTGGGATGGACACAGTCATACTGAGCTTTAAACTACTCAAAGGGTGCTGCTGAGAATGGCTACCCAGCAAGGCTGAACTTGGTGCCAGCAGATAGGTCAAAATAGTGTCCAAAAGCAGGACCAAGCAACACTCTTTGTAAAATACAAGGGAAACCTGTTAGCATAAAGGAAAATGAGGCAGCTGCAAGCGGAAGTCTTTAAGTATATCGAACCAGGAGACAAAAACGAGTGGCTAAGATATCCTATGGTGATGAATAAAAATCCACCATTGTTTAGAAGTGGACGTCAAGGTTGGAAGAATTGATTGACACTCAGTGTAGAGTAGGATGCTGCAGCAGGACTGATCTTCATCAGTATTTGACTTTGCAGGTATCCCACAGTTAAGTAGGACAGTCGGCTCTGGACATCACTGACCTCCAGAAGACCCAACAGAGTAGAGGAACTGGACACCACCCTGGTGAACGATGTTGGGATCAGCAAGTGGAAGGTAGTGCCCAGTGTTGGGATCACCCCAGTGAAGGGGTGAAAGCTTGGGCTGTAGCTGTGCTGAGCCTGCTGATTCTCAACTTCAGTGCTTATACCCAAGCCCTGGCACTGGAGGAGGGTTACTGATCTATGCCTATTTATTCTCTTCTGACCAAGTCTTCCTGGCTCAGCAGACCACTAACCAATTTTGCAGGTCATATGTGTAATAATTTTCTGCACAGAAGCCTTCCTGGACCTTTCCATGATAGTGTTACCCTTCTCTGTATCTTTTCCAGATCTTCTTTGGGATCTTGTGAAATGGGAGCAGATCTGCACCATCACTCACAACGCAGGACTGGTACAGGATCACTGCAGAGCTCTCTCCTTTATTCTCTATTCCTTTCTCGACCACAAAAAGAAGCAAGAAACTATGACTTCTTTTCAAAAAAAAGCCATAAATGGTGATGAAGCTGGCACTGCCATTGCTGAGTGTGGGCTCCCACCTCGAAGCCAGTGTGAAGTTCTGGTTGTGCCACATCCAAAACAAACCAAGGAAATAACAAAAGCTTAGAGACAGGCAATACAAATGCTTCCAAGTGTGGCTAGAATGACGATATTGCCTCTGTTTTTTCTCAGGAGAGAATGAATAGAAAATGAAATGACTGTAATAGACAGCATAAAGAAGGTCAAGCAGGCAATCAAATTTATTTTTTAGACAATTACAACAGTGTCTCATTCAAAGGGACACTGAATAAACTTGAAAGGCAACAGAACTGAAACTGATAAAAAGACACTTTTGTAAGCAATTCATACATAGCTTAGGGAATTTATTGCCCCAAGATATTGCTGCAACCAAGTTCTCCAGTTATCTTACACAGAAAAAAAAGCCATTACAAAAGATATAAACCTCCACGTTCCAGGACTTAAAGAAGCTTATTCTACAGCAGCCTGTCCTGGGTTTTTCTGCATCTCCTTCTGGTATCTGTGGGTGTATGGTGGCACTGGTACCGGACACTGGTGCTGTTCTGAGCACGTCTGGCTGTTCTTATCTCCCGGCATCTGGAGATTTCCATATTGCAGCTGGCCCTCTGAGAGATGGCACCGTGTGCTGCTCTGATGGAGCTGGCAGGAGAAGAACGTTTTGCGTTAATAAGAAAATTGGGAATGTTAATTTCCCCTGAGGCTGGATGCAGTTTTAGGACAGAGTGCTCTAAGCGGTTGTTCCCATGCTGGGAAAGGAGGTGGAGTGATGAGGGATGTGGTCTACCGTGAAGCAGAGAAGGAGCTGGGAAGGTGAACACTTCTTTCCTCCTGGCTTGAATCACCCTGACCTTTGGATGCAGGATGCAGCACTGTTCAAATGGGTGCCCCAACCAACCAAGACAAAACTTGGATTTTTTAAGCTTTTAATTCAAATTAAAGCAAGACAAACCTTTGCTCGGTGGCAGGGAACAGAGAATCACAGAAAGGGCTTTTGGAGGGGCCCATGGAATCCCCTACTCCATCCGCTTGTGCACTGGGGCACAGCTCTGCGAAGACAACCCAAATCCACAGAGAATGGTCTCCAGGCAGAAATGGAGGAACTTCTGCATTGGAAATGAACTACAAAGAGGCTGAACAGACTATCTGCAGACCATCTGTGTGCTGAATGAAGCAGATGAAATAGCATGGAAATAGTACATAACTGGAGACCTTTTCTCCAGGCTTTGGCATGAGAAAACAAACACCCTAACTATGGCATTTAACAGCTTCTTAGTCTTCCACCTTGTGGCATTTAACATTTTTTGGGTGTGTACATGCATGGAGTCCTCAGGTGAAAAAATCATATGCAAATAACTAGATTTATAATTGTCTGCAAAATACAAATATTCCCCCCTCCCCTCAGCTACAACTACGAAGTTTTTGCAGCTTGGCTTGCAACAGAAAGTTACAAGGTTCCTTTTTTAAATTAAATGACAGCAATCAAGCTATTTTGAAATGTGTTGTTTTAGCATAGCCATTCAACAGAGCAGGTCATAAGCCAGTCAGTTGAAGCTGTGGTTGTCCGTTGGCTGAGGATGATGTCTGAGTTTCAGAGGAGCTCTGGGGCAAATTTGCTTCTGCTGATCTCCTCGACACGGCACAATGGAGACGTGAGCAGCTGCTGAGATAACGACAGGAGAAGAAGAAATACAGCTTGACTTTTAAGCATTTTTGGACTTCTCCAAAGGCTGACTGCAGTCTTGTAGAGCTGCCACATGAAATTGGAGTCCAAGATGTATTGTAGTAATTCCGCCAAGGAAGTGCTAACAACAGGAAACACAATGCAAATATAATCGAGGTCATCAGCCCCTTTTCCTTGCATAAGTACTTAAATATGTGCTTGTATTGCAGTTACTTAACTGTAATTGCTCAGGGCAAATACGAGATTAGGTCTTTACGGTCGCTGAGCATATATTCTTTCTTCAGGTGATATATTGGTTTCTGACCCTCCTTGGGCACGCCCTGTAAATATTTACGCACCTCCAGTCAACGGGTTTGTGTGTTTATTCAAAGAGATGACAATTTATATACAAGGGAAGGAGTTTTTCAAGCTCCTTACAAATGTAATGTTACCTCTGTATTTGGTATAGGGGACAGCGACAGATGCTGGTCAGCAGTGGGTGGCACATCCAAAAGATAGCTGTCTTTTGGAGGGATTCAAAGAAAGCTTCTTTCCTTTAGGTGGGGAAAACCTACTTTGAGCAACCACTGAGTGGTGTTAGAATTGCCACCCTTGAAAAGACAGATTACTTGCTGATTCCACAACTTTCTCTCACGCCACTGCCAGATGGCCTCCTTGGTCCCTCCAAACCTCACAGCTATTTTCAGCCCTCTTGCATGTAGCCAGGGGGTGGCCATCTGTGGCACTAATAGGGTTAATAAGGATGAGGTGTTCATTTTTACAGCTAACTGCACTGCAATGGGACAACAGAGATGCTAAAGAATATTTACTAAAAGGCAGAACACTTAAAATAATATCCAAGCACACATAATTACCACAGCATATCATGCTTTCATTTTGCAGCTTTCTTGATAACTTCTGGCACAGCTCTCTGGCAGGGAGAGCGTGGGTTAGTGAACAAGCCATCCATGTGTCCTTTCCCATCCTTGATGTGCCAAAGAATTGGATAGAGCCCCAGCTGAAGCTTTATTCTTGGTTTAATATGCAGATGCAACTGGAATACTTATGTTTTTCCTGAATGCTTTGCATCATCCAGACCAGGCTGGAGGGACCAGATACTGAAGGACAAGGTGAAGAGGACTTCTTTGGAGTACATTATGTTAGTCCAAGCCCTGTTGTGCACCTTCCATCTCCCTTGCATGCGCCTTATTGGATAGAGTTGCTCACCAAAGGGGCTTGTCTCTCTCTATTGACACTGGAAGAAAACGCCTAGAGCAGGTAAGACACATGCTTTTCAGACTCGAGGGGTGATGCATCTCATCCTAAATGCATGCTGACCTGCTCCAACTATGGCTAAATTCTTGTGCTCATTCATTTTCCTTTGCCTTTTTAAACAAAAAGTTTGTTGAGGGACATCCATACCTCCTTCCCACAATTTGTAGGCTCCTGAGGGGTTCTGCCTGATTTACCCTGGTGCAGATGAGGAAATAATATGGCCCAGCCTAAATATCTGCATGGATCTTGGACTCGACCCTGGTGCATGAAGGGAACACCTGGCTCTGGAATCCATCTTCAGGACACCCCTTTCTTGCTATTTTTCACCTTTTCCTGGCACTATTTTGTTGCACAGGGAAACCCTTGCAGTGTGGTTGCAGATGGCAGCATGCCACCTGGGGTAAGATGGGAGCTACCAGGGAGCAGGGACTGGGTATGGTGCCAGAAAGCTGGGTGTGGTCCCGAGTTGCTCAGGAGCACTGCCGAAGTGCATCACCAGGCTGCATGGCGGTCTGGACACGGATGGAGGTCTAGATGGGATGAATGTTCTCTGTTTCTGAGCTTCAGGAAGACAGCTGGGTTGTGGCTGCTGAGTCTCTGGTGTTAAAGAAGAGGTTTCTGTAACATGGTAGAGTTCTATTAATCTTGTGTGGAGATGTGTGCCTGCTTTTTAGATTGTGTAAGTGCAAAATAGAGCCCCTGACTCTTCCATGAAGGTTTTCTGCTCTCACAGAGACTGTCTTCAGCAATTCTCTCAGCAATGCAGTTGCTTGAAGAGTTTAATCCAGAAATGGGAAGATGTTCATAAGCATTTGTAAGAACTGCTCCTATTGCTCCCTCGGTGGAGGGGTGGAGGTTGCAGAGGCACCCCTTAATCGACAAGATCTCCTGTATTATTATCTTGCACCTTTATCGATCCCAGTGTGTCTATTGCAGGAGACACAAACTCTTCAGGGAGGAAACAGCCTCGCATCTCTGCAAATGTCAGTACAGCCCAGCAAGAGCCTGGGCGCAGGGACCAGCTTCACCCATGTTCACAGGTGGGCAGTGCAGCCCCTGGCAGGTGGAGGGAGTTGTTTGATGCCAGCTCTGAAGCAAAGACAGACACTAAACTCAGCTGGCTTTTGCTCCTTCTGCAGCAAATGATCCTGTCTCACTTGAAGTGCCTCTTTCAGCTAATGTATGTTGCAAATAGTGCAGTTCTAGTTTTGCTGTATGGCCTTTTACAAATTCAATTACAAACCCTCTTTTCTTGCCACAGTTGGAATTGTTCTTAGCCTAATATCATGTTCGTCAGGGTTTTGTTTTGTTCTCCTTGCAGCCCAAGATGTCCTTGTTCTGAGTCGTAGCATCTCCTCTGCCTCACAGCCCCGCTACCTTTGCGTGGAACACTTCTGGTGCTCTAAAGATACCAAAAGGTTTTAATTACGATTAAGCTAAGTCATTTCTACAGTTTCTAGCTGTAAATAAACAGCCTGTTTTGGATAATGGAGGTAATGGTTTGCATTTCAACTCTACTTCTAACCTCTGATTTTTGCTTGTCATATTTTATGTGGTTAAATCAATTTTTTCTGCCATTGAATGTAGCCTTTCTTTTTCCTTTTTTTTTTTTTCAAACTCAGTTGTAAAGCGTGTGTTTCATCGCATCCTTGTCACCCTAGGACATGCCTGCTGTAGTTAAGCTACACTGTAGTCATGGTCTCTTTCAGAGGGGTCTGGAATTGATAGAAGAAATTTTTGTTGTTTTCTCCTATTGATATCAAAGAAAGCAAATGTTATTGGGTTATTAAAAGCTAGGTAAAATTAAGAGATGTAAAAAGATAGCCACTGGAGACAGCAAAGTGAGGCGCACTTTGTGAGGTATAGCATATGAGCTGCATGCCCTGAGACAGCACAGTAGTGTGTGACTGCCCAAAAAATCAGGTGGCAGGAGGGGATCCTGGGGTTGCCTGACCTGTCTGCAACTGTAAGTAACAACCAGCCCTGGACCTCTCTCAGAGGAAGGTGATGAAGATGCCTCCATGTGCAGGTGTGTGCTAACTTTCTTCTTGTGAAGGCTCAACCCTTGCTTTCTGGGTAAAGGCAAAATTTTCTATTCCCACAGATGTTTGGTTATATTCAAACTGGTGTGTTTAGTGAAAAGGATCTCTTAACAATATAAGGACAGGCTTTTGAATGTGGATATATTTTCTGAAAATACAGTGGGGCTTACTGTATTGTGTGCTGGGCTCAGGACACATCTGTTTTGGGGTTACAACCCTTCTGTGTGGCTGAGTCACCTCCAGGCTACAAGGAGGGTACGAGACTCCACTGGCTGACTGCAGTTAAACATGCTCTATATTTTCAGACTTGCCCTGAATGCGCTTTACTAGGGCAAAGCCACTTTTCTAGATAGGGAACTAATTGTGATTATTTCAGTGTGTAGGAAATACAATATGTATCATCAGTACAAACTGACTTAAGCCAGCCAAGGAGTTATCGTTATAGAGTATTTTCATTTAGGTCACTTAAAGCCTTGATTGATTAAATACTGCTGTGTGATTTCTTTCTCAAGTTTAATCCACAATCTAGATTTTCTTATTTGAATATACACAATTTCAATCAGCTCCTCAGAGTGACCACACTGCAATTTTAAAAACAGGGTCCTCAGATGTCATTGCTGTTGCCTTGAATTGTTCTTCATTGTATGTTGCTAGGACTGCCCTTTGAATCCTGCCTCAGACATTCCCCAGCACCCTGCACCAAATATGAAATATCTATTTTTTTCTGCTGCTACACCTCCCTGTCTGTTATTGTTCTGTGCATGAGCAAAGCCAAAACTCAAGGCTGGGAAGAGGAGAGAGCAGGGGATGCTGTTCATCCAGCTTGGGAACTGCATATGGATTTCAGCCGTGGATGGCATTATATTAATTTGAACACTTCTGTGCTGCTGGCAGATGGCCGCTTCTGTGGTAATTTCATTAGACTTCTGTCTCTGCAGATCCTTTAGCTCTAAAACATTTGACCATAAACTGCTTCTGTTAATCTTTGGTAACTTTCAGCTGCTCCTGAGTGGGGTCATAGCTGAGGTAGTGAGTTAAGCCTGTTTCCTCGAAGGCTGGCTGCTGGCTGGCCCGTGACTGGCATTTGCTGCTCTGTGAAATGCAACTCCTCAGTCCCTGGATGCTTCCGAAGTACGATGCTGGTTGGTGGCCCTTTTCCTGTGGAGATAGTGGGCTTCACATCTGTGTTACCAGCAGCACCACTGACGAGGAGGAGCAGGGCTGGGTCCACACCATGTATTACAGAGGAAAGCTGCACCAACAGCAACCAAAAAATGGAATAACAGAGACACGGAGAATTTCTAAACACATTTTTACAATTCAAGTACCAAATCCAGAGCCCATATGAGCAATAAAGTATTGCATGTGTGTATCACTTTAAAGACCTGCCTAACCCCTTCTCCAGAACAGAACCATTAACTCTTTTTTAAGCCGATAATCAATGCGTGTCTAATTTGTTACATTGACATTTTTGCTGGTTTCATCTGAACGAATTAATTAACAGCAAAATGCTTCCTTTCCAGGTGTAAGGAGTCTCAGCAGCCAGATAAGTTTTGACCTTTGTTAAGAAAACATTTAGATGAGGTTAAGCCTTGGATCTCGTTGATCGAAGATCTGGTGTCTGCTCTGACAGATCTGATGGGCCTGGGAATACATTACCTGGGGCTTGCGGGGGATCTCTAGGCAGTGCCTTGGCTTGGCAGTCTTGGCAGAGCAACTGGCAAGTGGCTAAAATGGGGAGCGGAAGATGTAAAAATAGAGCAAACTCCACCCTGGATCCTCTTCCCTGACTCCGAGGCATCCCTCTGTCTTAATCTCTACAGCTGCAGCTTGCCCAGAGGTCCCTGGGACCTGCACTCTGCTAATTGAAGTGCTTTTGGATCAAGGCTTTCTCGGTGTGAAGTGCAGCTTTCCTTTATGAAGCATCATCTCTAATGCACCTCGTGTTGATGCTAATGTGAGATAGGGACATGGTGAAAAGAGGAGAACAGAAATATTATCAAGGTACACCTCGAGGTACAGCACTCGCTTTAATTGCTTCTGGAGCTCTTCACCTGGGCCTCATCAATAGGGCTAATTCTTGAAGAAACAAGAATGTAGGCAAGCACGGAAGTGTACTCAATTTATTTCCCACAAGAGATGGTCGAGTTGTTTTCTCTTTGTTACGGAGATTGATAAGAGCAACTGGATAAAGCCTGGGCTGCTACTTAACCACGCTTTGATTCTTCCTGCAGTTGGGTGGAGGTGAGCTGCCAGGCTGAGATGTTACTATATGCAGTGGCAGCCCCCAGGAGGGAAACAGGGAGGAAGTGGGGCTTCTCCTTGCATTGTGGCGGCACTTGAAGCTTTAACCAATGGGTGCAGTTTGCTCTTATTAGCCCAAGATACTTTTTTCCCATGGAAAACTTGCAGTGCAAAAGGAGGACAAAGGTTTTACAGATGTGGAGAATGCTGAAGCGTGCAAAGAGATATCCTAACACACCACAAAGAGCCAAAGCAAATACGAGCCTCAGCCAGGTCCAGGCTCAGCTTGCATCTAGCAAGCCAGGTGCCTCCATGCCCAGACGTCTCCTTAGGCATGTCTGTGGTGACAGCTTCCCTGCAGGTCTCTCTCTCAGGGCCCTGTCGTGGGGCTGAGGATCCATCCTGCCCTGGATGCTACCCCATGGCTGTGTTGACCTCTTTGCTGGATTTTTCCAGGGCAAGTGTCTGGAGCACAATTGCAATGCTTGGGAGAGCACGTAGGCTAGGTGTTCAGTTTGTCTCTTTTGTGGCAGATCCTACTTCTTCCTTGTAGCACACTCTTCTCTTTCCTCTATACTTTCCTTAAGTCCTAACAAACAAGTGCAACCTCGGTAAAAATTCCCAATGTTATCCATGAGAAAAATGAAACAGTATCTTCTTGTCAGTAGCCTGGTTTTGAGTAAATTTGTTCAAAAATAGCAGGAGTAACAAGGCCAATTGCAGTTGTGCTCACCACAGGTAAGAGAAGCGACTCAAGTGAAACCTTGCACCCCGACTCCTGCCCTGACAATTAGCAGGCATGGAACACAATCCAGTTGCTCTCCTCACATTTGTTGTACAGTGAACACATGCCTCTGCTTGCTACTGTAAAACTGAATTGATGAGTTTGGTTTTCAAATTTTAATGACCTTGTTAAAGATAATTTATTCAGGGGAACGCAATAGCTGCCATCTGCTGTGGGGTGGTCGTGAGATTTTGCAGAAGATGACACTGCTGCCTGAGCTATTGATCCCTGTTTCAGGTCAGCTCACATCTTCACTCTGTAAGCAATCTGACCTCATGCCTTGTCTACCTGAGGGACATTTTTCTTAAATGTTTCCTGGTGCTGTTTCCCACAAGGTGTTTGAGGGGACAGTTTTGCTTGTCCCATGGTTTGACTTGCAGTGGAGTTGTGAGCGGTCACATCCCCTCAATGTTCTGGGGGACTGTGGAAGCCCATGCCTCTGATGGGGGATGTTGGACCTTCCAAAGCATTTTTTAGGTGCCCCATTCCCAGTGGCTTCAATGACAGTCACAAGCTCAGCTGTGAAGGCAGTGTGAAGTGCAGGACTCTGCTGATGGCACATCACAATATCTATCGCAAAATCAATTCCAGCTGTAACCACAGAGAACACACAAACCTGGCATTCTTCTTAAACCTCCACAGCCAACATCTCCTCTATGTGACACCCACAGCAGCTGGCTCTTGGTTTGTCCTACCGTGGCAGCAATGTCCTCAGGAGGCTGTGTCCCCACGTGGCACGACTCAGTGTCACCCAGGCTGAGGGCCACCCGCAGGGCCACATGCGATGAATGGGTCTCTCCACGTCACAGGCCACGGTCTCTGCAATGCTGGCTGGGTGGCACAACTTCTCCATTGCTATCCTTTGGGTTCATCCACGTGCCCATGGGTTACCACCACTGGGAAAGCTTTTTTTATGCCTCCATCCTCATCTGCTGCCAGGCATTCTGGTGTGGCTGCTTTTGCTTTTAAGTGTCTTGCATTGGTATATAGCTATTTACAGCGCCTGTTTCTGCTCTCCCAGCAGTGTAAATCAAGATTAATTCCACTGAAGTTTATGGAGTTACGCCAGTGTAAAACTGACTGATAAGAGATTCAGGCCATTATCGTCGGGTTTGTTCACTTGTTTGTTTGAAATTATATGTGTTGCTGTGGAATGATAAAATGCACGGATTCAAAGGCAGGTTCACTGCAAAATACAATTCAAAAGGTTTTTGACTTCACATAATACAGCAAAACAATCACTTACAGCAGTTAATATTTTACTGTGGAGTAGTATCACAGAGTTTGGAGAAGGAGAGGAAAAAAATCAAGGAGAGGAGTAGGGGGAGAATGGAAGTTTCACCACTCACTGTTGAAGGCAGCTATGGCAAAACTGTGCTGCTGTCACAAAATTCTCCACTGACAGTAATTTCAGCAGGTGTCTGTGAGAATGAGGCAAGGTGGTTCCCAAAATCTCTTCAGTGCCAGGTACCAGGGGAGCCCACCAGCTCGGAGCCCAAGTAGACAATGCAATCTTCTATTCTTTGCAAATTCATTTACCAAGCGAGCACACTGCAAATCAGTGCACAGCAGGGCAGAGCAGGCTCACCAGCTCCCGGGCTGTTAAATCCGCTCCGCAAGAGCTCGTGCCTCACCTGCCCTTGTGTTTGCATCCAGACCCCCTCTCTTTTAACAAGGCAGAAACAGAGGCAGCACCCCTGCCTCTGCATTTCCTTCAAAATAGATGCCATCCTGGGAGATGTGGCATGGAAAAGCCACTGTTTTTTCTCCTGTATGTTCTACAAAGCAAATAACCATTGGATAAATAATTTGGGTTTCTTTCCATGCTTTTCCTAAAGAGGTTTTAGCTGACATCTGGTTGCATACACTTAGTATCAATGCAATTTTCCCTTCTTTGTGGGAATTATCGTTTCCGTTCTTTCACCTCCCGTACCACACACACTCGCCCTGCTGAGCTGCTCTCCTTTTTTGCCAGATGTCTGCTTGGAACGACCTGTCCTCCAGCAGCTGCTGGTTTCCCCAGCACCTCCCTTGAGCGACTGCTGTGCCAGCATTTTGATTCCTTGAATGCAGGGATACTTCTGAAGAACTCCAAGCTGTTGGCAGGTGGGTTTGCCCTTACACGAGTGTATTTATAAATTGAAATAGAGGGATTCCATTTTCTGTGGCTGTTAACAAAGAATCACACTGTTTATATGTATGTATACATTTCTTCAGCAATTTATACTAATTTCAGGGTGACTGGTGTATTTCTGTCTATGTTTCTGTTAGAGAACGTTAGTTGCTTTGCAAAGCTGAAGTCAGGGAAAGGCAGATTTCAGGACTGCCTGGGGCTTCTTGTATGTATGATCACGACAGTGTTTAATTACATGACTGTGTAGTGCTTCTCCTCCTTGGCTGGGCAGACAATAGGTGGTACTGGGGTAACAACGTGATGGTTTGATGTTTCCCTCATCCTTTGGTGTGTGGCTCCAGGACATTTCCACCTGGATGCCCAGCTAGATTGCTGATACCTGTTGACTGGCACTTGTATCTCATCCTCTTGCTCGTTTGGAGAGTCCCTTTTCTGCCTATAAATGGGTGATGAAGGGCAGCAGTGGTCTCTCTGACAGGCATCGCTCAGGTGCAAGGTGGAATGCTGCGCTCCTGTGTCTGCACATCCCCCCCACGCCCTCGGGTCCAGGATCCTGGGGTTGCATCCATGTTACCACCAAGCACAGGATCAAGCTGGGTCTTTCTCCACAGGCCCAACTAACATGTCTCTCCACCAAAGCTATGTTGGTGCTGGGCATTTACTGGAGACGTACTTATAGACCTGCCCTAAGGTCAGGTCTATAAGTATAGTCAGAAGATGCTGCAGAGCTGTGCAGGTCACAGGAGATCCCTGTGGTCTCAGGGTAAATATATAGCCAAAGGACAGATGTCTCCGCTGTCTTTGCCTAGCAGAGGGAAAAGGAGCCTTGATTCATGCCGGGCAGGGACGGAAACAACAATAGACTTTTGCAAGCGTCACCCAGCATGGTTTGGTCCCAGTGCTCTTCTAAATAACCGCCTTTTGTTGGAGGTGATATTTCACTCCCCAGCACGGAGCACATTCATGCCTTTGCACCACGGGGACCGATCAGCCCAGCCCAGCCCCACTGGCTGTGCAGAGCACGCGGCAGCAGCATCCTTCGCACGCCAAAAAGGGGCTCTCACATTATTCCACTGTTTTTTTTTTCTCCTTGGTGCTTGCCTATGTAATGTTCTTCCCTTACAAATTTCATCTTGCTGCACTGTGCATCCAAACGATTCAGTGATGGAGCGCACAGGGAAAAAAAATTATAATGCCATTAAAAGTTATCATAAATTTCAGATCAGCATCACTTTTAATCCGATACACAATTTTACTGCCTCTATAAAGTAGGTGATTTGCAGTGGTCTGAGGCGTCTCCTGGCGCGTTTTACTTCTTTTTAAATTAAACACACCAACTTTGTGCTGAATTCAGAGTGCGGACATAAAAAAGGGGGTAAAAAGGAGAGGGAAGGGACATCAGATGGGAATTGCAATTGAATCTTTATATATGCCATCTTGGTACTGTGGTACTAAATATAGTGCCAGGTAAATAGATGTGCTGAAATATTCAGAATAAAAAACAAATGTTCCAATAGCAGAGAAACTGAGCATGGAAAATGTTTCCCTTGCTGCTGTGCTTTAGAGGCTAAAATGCTGTTGTTTAAAACACTCTATGCTGCAAGATCTTGTGTATCTCATGCATTAAATTATACACTGTGCACAAACAAGTATTTTATATTTTAGATTGTGTATTATGTGGTTTCTAACCCTCTACCCCCCCACCAGTGGAGCAAGCAGTAAACCAGAATATCCAATTAATGTAAATATGACATTATGTCCTTTTCTGATATGAAATTTTTAGGAGTGGAAATGTAAACAGACAGCATTTCATGGAGGAACATTAGAAATTACGATCAGAGATAAGGTAATTATGCACTGGTGATGAACATTTCATCTGCTTGTAGGCCCGTAGGTGTCACAGCCCAACAAAACCACCACGACTACCTGGTGGGGTGGTCCCTATCACCACCTTTCTGCCCCAGTTGCGCCAGTGACTCACCACTTCTGGGCCAATAATTCACAGCTGATCTAACGCTTATCTTCTGGAAATACATCCAGCCTTCACTCAAGGTCTCAAAAAAGATGAAGAATTAACTGGTGGCTTTGGTAATCTGCTCACTGCCTTCATAAAAAAGCAAAATATTTCACCAAGGTAATTCTGAAAGGGTTCATTTCTGTTGTAACTCACTTCATTTTTCTAAAATTAAAAAAAAAAATAGATCCAAGTTTTTAAAATTCTTTTTTCAATCAGTACAACATGACCATATTGGCTGTTAAAGAAGATTCACAAGGCTCTGCAGGGCCATGCCAGAAGAACATGTGATTGAAAAAATAGCCTAGAGGAAGAGTGTATGCAGTTTCAACCTCTTCCTCTACCTTCTTCTAGACCAGGGGATTTTGATTTGGATAAAGTAACTTTTGCCAGCGATAGCGAGAACCCAAAGCAGCCACATTTCAGTGAGACATTCCCTCAGCAGCTCTTGTTTTCAGCTGACCACTTGGATGACCAGTACAAGAACAATTTCTCTTGTGGTTTGGACGAATTAGGTGTAAAAGGACAGAATAGAGGGAGCCAGCCCTGCATTACCAAAGCAATCAAACAACTCTCACCGGGGTGGTACAAACCCAACCCTGAGGATGAGGCTGCAGAAACGAAGCAAACAGTTTAAGAGATTAAAAAAAAAAATCTTTTTTTTTTGTTGTTATAATTTCCAAGAAAAGAATTTTCCCTGCCAGCCCTATGGGGGTGTGTGGACATTTCCCTCCCTGGCCCCGCTGTGGGCTGTCTCCCTTCCTCATGGCAGCAGCTGCTGGGTGTTTTCCAGCCGCTCCTGCCCTGACACAGCCTCATTTCCCAACTCTTTGCTTCTGTTTTTTTTTTTTTGGAGATGGGGCAATTTCTTTTCTGGCTATGGGCTCTCCTGGTCTTCTTCAAACTTCTATGCATGGGTTTGATCTTTCAGCATTGCGTTTCCTTCCTCCCCTCAGCTGTGCGGCACAGCGAGCTGCCTTTTCCCAAAACGTCTCTGCCTTCAAGTGCTTTCCTATCAGGCGTAACACTCCGCAGTGGGCCCAAGGGCGTGATATTTTATTTATTTTGACTTATATAATTAAAAGGACATCTATCCCCGAGTTGAGCCAGCCTCGTGCTGATGATGGAATGCCACTGGTGTTAAAATGATGGTTTATTTTAACCAGGACTGAGACAGACAGTTGCTGACACCATTTAGCGACTTGTCATTGTTGCTGGCAGGGAAAGCATCTCCAGATCTCAAAGAAATGGCAATTTGCTCAGAAAAACTGCCAGTGTTGGGTGTCTGGGGTGGAAGGGAAGCCAATTTCCAGGGCGGCTGCAGGGTCCAACCTCTCCTGCAGCACCCAGGCTGTGCTGCGCTGAGGCTTGCAAGGGAGGAGATGCCTGGGAGCATCCCCAACAGTCCTCTGCTGTGCCTGGTACCGGCTGTTTTCTCCTCTCCACTGCATTTGGAAGCACAGTTAGAAAGCTGATAATAACTTGGGGGGGAGAGGGGGTGGTGCAGGGAGTGTCCCCACACCATCTTTTTTAATGGTTGATCACTGCTTGGTTTGCATCTTCCCTACAGCATTCTGGAAATGCTTCAGCCCCCACCCAATCCCTCTTTTCCACCGTGCCATTTGTGCACACCACCTTGGTGGGACACTTCGGAAGCCCCAGTTTGTGCAGAGGAGAGCTGACCTTTGAAGATGATGCCAGCAGAACATGGCCTAGCACTGGGGTGAGGGGCTGCCCCCCACAAGGCAGTCAGAACTCAGACCAATGGTGGGACCACAGCATGTCAGCAGCCCTGGGTGGGAAAACAAGACTTGCTCAGGCCTCTGAGCATTACAATCTATTAAGCTACCCCCCCAACTCCCGTGGTCCCCCCTCCTCAAAACCTGCGAGCAGGCAGCATGCGGCTGGAGCATCTCCTTGCTAACAGGTACATCCCTTGCTCCCCGTTGATTGCTTCCCAGAGGGCACCCTGTTCTGTGTGGAGGAGGATGACCATGTGCCTGCCTCTCTCTCTTTACTGCTCACTATTCAAATGCAAGACTTGTTTAATCAGCAGACATTAGCAACTTGACAGGAGTCTGGCTGGAAGGGAAAGAAGGGGGTGGGCGTGGTGGTGTGCACAGCCCTCTGGGAGGAGGTACCCTGAGGTCCCCTGGGAAATGGGGCTGATTTTGCTACAGGAGATCCCCTGGCACAGTGAGGGAAACCGGCTTCCATGGGGTGGTGCTGCAGGGAGTCAGCGATGACCCATTCCTGGAGCATGGCTGGCTTCTTTCCCTTCTGCATTGCTGAGTGGTGGGATGTGGGACCAACCATGAATGGTTTTGGGAGCAAATATCCCAGCAGCTAACTCACCGGGTGCTTCTGTCAAGCAGAAACTCTGCATGAATTTGTAGCGCGCACTCGTTCTTCCCCGAGAGTTACAAATCATCAAGACGGCTGTTTGCAGCAAAAAGGTGTCCCAGCAAATGAGGAAATCCTGTTCAAGAAAATGCAGCGCTGGAAGAGAGAGCAGGTACTGGATTTCTCTGTAAACCACCCTGCTAAAAGCTCTGTACACATCCTTTTGCACCCCTTGAGATGGGAGCCCTCGCGGGGTCCCCCAGGGATGACCTGCTCCGTCCCATGGGGACACAGTGCAGCAGGGCAGGAAGGGGGACCAGAGCTGCTGGGGCACACGGCTTCATTTTCTGTCCCTCATTAGCAGCCCTAATTAGGAAGTTCTTTATGCCTTTCAAATTCAGTGCTTGCAGTAGGGCCGTCTTCCTATTGATCGAACTACAAAAGTGGATAAAACCCACATAGTTGTAAGGAAAATTGCCAAATATTGATACTGGGAGAGAGCTGATATTGTATAAACAGTGAATAATGCTTCTAATTATGCAGGCTTTCATTTTCTGGTAGTATAGCTGACTACATTCAATACTCCAGGCCGTATCTTCAGCTGAGTGCCTGGCCTTCGTGTTAAAAATGGAAAAAAAAGGCCAAAAAACCTCACTATTAGAAAAAAAAAATTCTTAAAGTGCTGCTTTTGAGAAGGGGAATTCTTTGGGTGGGATTCACCCACAGCAGCTTGAGCCACCCATGGTGATCTCCGTCTCCTCTCCTACACTTTCGCCTGCTGTGGATGGACTTTCTGTTACAGAAAAAAAAAAAACCAAACCATAAATCTTTTGATACGCCTAAACTATTTTAATGATACTTTGATATACTTTAACATTTTCTCCCCATCCATGTCCAAGAATAGTCTTGGTTAAAAATTGCTTCAGCTGTACTAAAACCACGAAAAAATCTCAAAGCAATCTGTAAACAAATTGATGTTTTTCCCAGGTTTTGAGTCAAACTAGGACTAATTTTAGTTTGGGATTGCCCAACAATTGTTTTCATTTAACACCTCCAACCATAAACCAATGAGCAGGTATCCTCGCAGCTGCCTCCATCCCCTCTGAAACCCCAGCCACATGCAGAAACTGCTCTTACACATTTCTTTCTCTGCATTAGGAAATCCTTACGCTTTCATTTTCACACCCTGCCTCTGCTTTGCTATCAAGTGTTGCTGCTGCCTGCTCCCCGCTGCATCCTGTGATGGAAATAACTTTACGCTGTCCCCTGCATTGTCACACGCCATGCACACACTGCGTGAGCCTGATCTGTCCTAAGGTGTCATTAGCTCCATGCGTATCTGCTCTCCCTCTGTCACCCGTGAGCATCTCAGTGGCCTGCTGTTATCCCTGTGAGACTCTAAAATCCCTTTTTATTTTCTTCCCTACATCACCTATTCCCTACTTGTGTGTGTGTTACTGTGGTACCTCCACCCTGGGCCGTAACCATCACATCCATGAAGAGCCCAGGAGCCTGGATGGGTGCATCAGTCTTTGCCCTCGCTGGTCTGTTTGGGTTTAGATGGTGGTTACTACTTTTGCTGAAGCCATGCCATGATGGGCAGGGTTTGCCAGTGAGGGAAGCTGGAGGTGCATGGCCAGCCCATCAGAGCTGGCTGTGGTGGGATCTGCTGGACAGAGAGGGTGAGAACAGGGCTGCACAGGAGCAGGAGCAGGACCTACAAAACACCCAAAGGGCAGAGGAGAGCAAACACAATACCTTCCTCCATTGCTTTTCATTTTTTTTGTTTGGCTTTGCTGGTTACAAATAACACCAGAAATGAGGTGTCTGGGTTTTACTCCCTCCTCTCGTAGCATACAGTTTCTTCTCCATCCCTTGCTCACTTCCCAGGGTTTGCAAACTCATTTTGTGCAAGATATTCTCTAAAGCCTAAATTCATCCTAACTCTGCCTCAGACATTAAAGATGGAGAAAAATATCTCTAGTGGACTCCAGGTATCTCCACTGGCTCACTGGTAGGGAGCTAGTGCCCGGAATGAACTCAAATTTTGCTTAAAAAATGGAAAGGATGCCTGTGCACCTGATGGTACAGATGGTGAGAGTGATGTGCTGTGGAAATGCTTGCCAATGTGCCAGGAAATGCATCGACTTGTGGCTGGGTAGAGCAGACACGTGGCTGCCTTCTTGTCCAAGGCTTTGATCTGTTTTTTTTTTTGTTTCTTTCTTGTCTGCTTATTTGTTTTGCACTCTACTTTCTTGCTTGTTACCTGTGAGCTGTGTGACTGGTCCCAGCCTGCCCTCAGCATATCAGACATCTGACCACCATCTCCTTGCCTCTGGCAGTGAGGAGGATGGTGTGGTCTAATGGACAGGAGCTGAGTACATCTTCCCGAAGTTCTGGTTCAAAAACTGCTGCTGCTCTTGGCTTTTAGACTAACACATACTCAACTGGGATGTCTGACCTCCCAAACCCATCAGGCATTAAGTGGGCTGGGCAGGGACACTCGACAGGCCAAACCAGGACCTTCTCAGAGCACCATCTTTTCAGCATCTTGTGATCATGATCACAATGGGGACCTTGAAATCTTGGGCAGGTGAACCGGACCCTGAGGATGCTCAGGGAGTGTAGGCATGTTGCAGGAGCACATGGGAGGAGAAACAAAGGTGTAGGTACATTTAAAAAAAGCTTTGGGGGATCCAAAATCCCATGTAGATGGTGAAGTATGACCTGCACTGACCTACCCAAGCCTTTTGAGATGCTCAGCCTTGAGACCAACCGCAAATGTGAAAGACAGAGCCTAACTTGCATCCAAGGAATTGCTTCATGCCAGGGAATGGGACATTTGCTCGCATCTGGAGCAGGCAGGGGAGTCCAGCTGTATCCGCTACTGGCAGCACCAAGCAGAGCCAGCACATCAAACCAGCCAGCAGCAACACCAAGAAATTCCCTGCCTTGCGCAAATACCTAGCTGGGTGCTTTGGAGGGGTCCCTATGTGGCAAGAACACCCAAAAAGGGGCTGACATCCCCCACGTCCCCCGACTTTGACAGCACTGGCTCCAAGCAATCCCTCTGGATCTGCAAGCAGCCCCACCAGCAGGGCAGGAGACCTGGGGATGCGGGATGCTCTCTGCCCAAGCACTGGGTTGGGAGCCCCGGGACCCCACTCCCCACATCGGCACAGCGGCTTGAGCCTCAGCTCTCAGCCGTGCCCAGGTTTACGTGCGGGTTTGTAGGTTTAAATCAGGCTCTTAATGTTATTTGAGCACGGATTTTTGTTTTTTTTTTTTTTTTTTTTTTTTTTTTTTTTTTTTTGTGGTTTAGTTTCTCTCTTAACAGGAAAAAATGATCAAAAATAAGAAAACAATCACTGTTTGAAAGTGAATGAAGGGCGCTTTCTCCCCCTCCCCCATGCTTTTTTCCTACTTTGACATCTCAGTGTTTTTTTTTTCTTTTAGCTGCGGTTTCTGGGATAGGTGATAACTGCCAGTAATAGGATTAGCATTGATTTCTTTAGCAAGAACAGAGATGTGGCAGTTCCAGCCATTTACTGAACTGCCAGCTTTGAAATATCAAAAAAAAGAAAGAAAAAGAAATCTGCAGAAAAAAAAGCTTCTTGCAGCATTTTAAAGAAAGGAAAGCCTATGTGAATTAAAATACACACATACACACACACATGCACACACACACACACACACACCCGCGCACAAGGAGGATATAAATATATATATTATGTACATTATATATATGTATCTGGCTTGGTGCTTTTTTTGTTATTGTGTGATAAAGGATCAAAAGAACTGTCTCTGTTCTAAGCTTCAAGAAAGCCTTTTCTAAATTCATTTGGCTTTCTTTAGCTTTCACTTGCTAACATATTTTAGGAGCTAATCTTACATATTTACTATTGTATCCTGACTTTTTTTTAACCTTGAAATGCAAGCAAAGACAGAATGAGAAAAGGGGGAAAAATAAAGGATTCAGAAGAGAAAGGACGAGGGGAGGTGCCCGTGGAAGCCTGCCGTATCTCTGCTGCTCTGCAGACATAATGCGAAACCCACCCAGTGCTAACTTTGATATGGCTCATTTTCTCCTTGCTGCTGGTTGTAGGGTCCTGGAGGCATGTGGGTTTGAGGTGCACCAAAAGCTTGAGTTCTGCCCTCGATCCATGGGAAATGTCAACTTTTGCTTGTGTGCCTGACCATCTTTGCTAACAGCATTTCTCCAGGGCCAGAAGCTACGGCAGCCAAAACAGCAGTAGATTAAAAGCCAAAGTTTTAGGAGACTGGAATGATATTCTCTATCCTTCCCTAAATGCTGTAGAATGTCACATATTTTGTGTTTACCGATCATCCTCCTCAACCTAGATTTAGCCCTTCCGGGAGAATGTCCAATGGCAACATCTGCAAACAGAAGGGGAAGGTCACATGTCAGCACCAAGGGCTGACTGGGAAGATGCCAGCTGTTCCCCAGCTCAGGGTTGCTTCTGAGTGCAGTCCAGGTCCCAAGGAGACCCTGACTCAACCTTTTTCCTGCTGATCCCCAAGAATCTAAATGTTGTACTGTTCAAGATAAGACTCAAAGCTTGCTTTGGAAGCATTTGTCCTTTCTTGTCTGGTCTTGAGCTGAGGAACCACTTTCATGAGAGCTTATCTTTATGCAAAGGGTGTATGCAGTCACTCATTGTCCTCATGCACAGCACAAAGCTTGGCGCAGGATGGAATTAAGGCTCACTTTTCAGCTTGTAAATCCAAACCAAAACTGCAACGACAAGTTATGCTCAGCAAGAAGAAAGCCCTTACTGCATGAGGAACTGGTGCATGATATTCTGCTCAGCTTTCTCCTCTAGCAGCATCTCAGCTTCATAAAGAGTTTGGGATGGATTCACATATAAAACCAAATGAAAAAGTGGAGGAAGGAGATCATAAGATCCATTATTTGTAGCTGCAGTCAGAATTCACTAAACTGCATGCAATTTTCTTGTTGTTGCATGTAAAGGAATCTATAGGTTGTGCTCTGTATGGTGGGCAAACGTCCCCAAAAAGGATATTCATGGAGCCAGCCAAATTTAGATAGGGTCACTTCCCTACATGTTCTGTAAATGAAGTGGCGCTGGGATTGCTCCTGTGAGGGGCCTCTCGTTTTCCGCCAGCCAGAGATAAGGCCTCTGTGCTGTAGCAGGCATCAAGTCAGCCACGTGCCTTTTGCCGTCCTGGTGTGAATCTCCCTTAATTTGATTGGAGTCACTTAAGTATTGGTAGGCGCAGAGGCTGATGTCTCACCAGCTCCTGGAGATTTGCATTTCTGTGTTCTTATTAACAATCGCCCAAAGATCCGTGATGCTCATTTCACAGACTCACCTTCATTGTGCCCTCTAATCCATGTCCCCGGGGTCTACTTCTGACATTCAAGCTTCAGAGCAGCTTACAAGCCTTTATTTATTTTTTTTAACATCAAACTGCCTAAGGAATTATTGTTTCTTTTTTTTCTGCAAACATGGACCTCCTTTCTCCACTGCCCCCCTCCTTAAAATGCTCAAAGATTTGCCACAATGACACTGTGGATACAAGAATGCTGGGGCTGGTGGTGTGGGTGTGCTTCTAATCTTAAAGCACTGAGGCTGTGGAAATGTCTTCCAGCAAAACCAGTAAGGCAAAACCCCCAGTTGTTCTGGAGATGGATGTTGGAGGGAAGGGGTCGTGTGATGTAGCCTTCAACAGCATGGAAATGCACTAATTCTGTGTTCTTGAATGACATGGAAGAACCAAGATAAGAGATGTTCAGGTGTGGCAAGTTGAAAGCAGAGTGTTATCTTTTGAGGAGTTGATTTTTTTTTTTGCTGTCTTACAAGAGTGCTGGGAAGAGCAGCTTCATAGGTGTGCCTGGACTAATGAAAGAGTTGCTAGAAAAGTTACAAAGATGAGGAGTTTGTTTCTTCCTCTGCAACACCGCCTGGTTAGACTTGTTGGATGATGTAAACAAGAGTCATACTCTACTGTACAAAACTCACTGCGAGTTTGCTGCTGCGAGTTTGCCTTCCAAATTCCCTCAGCCTAACTGCTGTGTCATGCCCAGTCTGGTGCTGGGCTCATTGCACTGGTTTCCAGCCCCACGGCTGTTACAGCGTGCAGCAAGCACAGGGACAGCCTGGCTGCAGGGCTTGGTTTCTCGCTTGGGTTGAGAGGCACCGGGATGGATGTAATCCTCACTCTACAGTCTTCTCCCCTTGACTCTCTCTTTTCTCTCTTCCTTCACTTCTCACCTCCACCTTGTGCAAGGGGGTCTGTGAAAGGCAGAGGCCTGACCTGGAAAGAGGGCACCATGTGGCAAGGATCTTCTTGATGCTCCTGAGATATCTGTTAAGGCTGAGCACACTGGAGGCTTTCCCTCCTCTCTGAAACGAGAGCCCCATAAACAGCTGAGCCCAATAAGACATCTCCATCTCAGCCAAGAACTCATGCCATGAAATCAGCCAAATATACTGCACTGTTTCCATTTTCCAGAAGCTTCCTGACTGCTACTGTCAATCTAGAACATTTCTTTGAACCAGCTGCTTCCTGGTCCTTGCAAGAGCATCTTTATTGTGGTCCTCTGGGCTAAGGACAAGCTCCATTCTTCCACAGTCTCTCATCGCTGCCACTCCAGCCTAGACACTTTAAATGTCTTTTCTGGCCTTACCTCGTATCAATCTGCAAATATTAAATACTTGGAAATTAGATTTCAAAGAAATGGGTTACAATTAACCTTTTCTTGCCACACAGTTCTGAGTTTTCTCATTCCAGCCCCCCTTTCTGCAGGTCTAATTGCAGCGGCAGCACCACAGGACATCTGCCAGCCCTTTCCAGGGCTCTCTTAGCTCAGCCAATCTCTTTATATCTCTTTCTCTTTAATTTCCTGTAATTAGCCATGCTATAACTCACCAGGGGAGACTTGGAGAAGGGAGCTGTGCCAAACTCCCTGAAGGATCCCACCTTCCCCCCCTACCTGTGCCTGCACGAGGGCTCGGGTCCCTCCTGGGCTGGGTTTGCCTGCAACGCTGCTCCTGGCAGCTTTCGGCTTCATAGCTCTAGCTGGTTTTCAGTGGCTGGGTCTTTTATGTTCTCGATAATGTTTTTACAGAAACCCATGCTTCGGCAATGCTTAACACAGGGACAGCGCCTGGCATGGCAGCTGTGCTTGGTGGTAGACTTGGAGACCAAGCAGGTCTCCTGAGATGTTCCTCTCTGGATCCATCAAAACCCCACAGCACTACAGAAGTGCTTCAGTATCCAAAAAAAACCCTCTTGAGCCTTGCCAACTGGCACTTCGTAGGACAGCAGGGTCAGTGAAATCCTAGGAAAAGGGCGGTGGAAAGGACCTTGGGATGACCTTTGCAGTGGGACCAGCTGACTCATCCTACTCCGGGTGGGTGGTGGTCTCGCTTGTTGAAAAGACACCTCCATCAATACAGGCACAGCCTGCTCCCCCAAAAGCCTGTCCCTGCACTTCAGCAGCCTTGTTTCTAGAAAGGCTCCCCTCATATCCAGCTTTAGCCTCTCCTGCTGTGGTTTAAGCTCATGACTACTTATCTTACCTACCAGGAAGAAAAGCTATCCCTTCCTCTTTCCATAAGCCTTCTCTGTACTCGGAGATTATAGCAGTGTCCCACCTCTCCTCCAGCTGAGCAACCCCAACTTCTTCAATCTTTCCTCAGAGGCATTGTTTTCTGGTCTTCTGATAATTCCCATCTCTATTCTGTGGACTCACTGCTAAAAAAATATCTTGTACGGAAATACGTAGATTCAGACTTAGCAAAAGAATTGGTGTGAATTCGTTACAATTTCCGGAAAGTGTTTCATTTTAAGATGTTCTAAATCCAATGGAATTGAAGTGAAGTGTGTTTTTCCTTATTTTAGAAATGCAATGCTTTGATACTTCCAGATGAAAGGATGATTCATTTAAAAAATACTGTGATTTGTTTTTTCATTTAAGCCATTATCTATTTGGAATGAAGGTATTTCACCTGCAAAAAGCAAGAGACCCAGAAAACCAGGGGAGCCCCCGAGCCCTTTGGACTGACCCACTGGTATTGCAATGCTCATAACACAAAAAAC
Source organism: Tetrax tetrax (assembly GCA_009806455.1). Classification (NCBI taxonomy): domain Eukaryota; kingdom Metazoa; phylum Chordata; class Aves; order Otidiformes; family Otididae; genus Tetrax; species Tetrax tetrax. The sequence continues at coordinate 174,918 of WHYT01017826.1, forward strand.
GGTTCGGAAATTTCACAGTGGCCCCGGTAAAATCCATCCAGTCTTTTGCCTCTGTTGGACTGCTCCAGATGATAGTTGCTCTAATAATTAAAACCATGCTGTGAACTTCCCCACTTGCTTCTTGGAAACCCCATGACCTTGGGTTTGGAAGCAAGAGTTGGCTTTGAACTGTCAGTGTGAAGAAAAGGATTCATGATTTGGGAGAGGTGTTTTGGTTCCTTCTAGATGGAGATGCATGTCTGGGATGTTGGTGTTACAAGGTGTGGGACTTCCCACGGATGGCGCCTCAGCCGGTGCCTCTGCAGCCAAGTGTGAGCCGGTTGCACCGGGGAGATGTGTTAAATTCCAAGGGCTGAGAAAAGGCCAGAAATGCCAGAATAGCCCCATAGAGTGGGACACGCTACTGTTCTCGTCGAAATAAATGGAAGGACAAGAAGCATCCAATGTGGCATAACAAAGCGCCAGCAAAAGATAGGAGCGTAAAGAAAGAACCTATAGTGAAAAATGGAGAAGGAAAAGAGAACTAAACAAGAATATACAGTCAGTTAAGGCTTGCAGGGAAAAGATAAGGCCAGCTCAGAGAGCAGAAAGGCTTAAGGGGAATAAAAAGAGGTTTTACAATTATATCAGGGAAAAGGGAATACTAGAGAGAAAGTAGTTCCATTAATAAATGAAGAGGGAGACAAAATCAATGGTGTTGCTAAAATGGTAGAGCTACTGAACTCCTTTGCTCCAGCAGTATTTAACAAGGTGAGAAGAGAAGAGGGGCATAGAAGTTACAAAATAATGAGAGTTTTGACAATGTGATTCTTCAGGGGAAAAGCAGTTTGAGGGAGAAGGCACCTTGGAAGACGCAGGATGCAGTACAACAAATAGATGTGCACGTCCACGCCTTTTAGGAACCAGTCCATTAAATTATTGGCAATTACTTCTGGATAATAATAGGAAAACAGGTAAGGATGGCCAAGTATGATAGGGATAGTTTTTATTTTAAATGACCAATCTTGGAAAAAAACATCCAGAAAGTTTACTACTCTGTTAGGTGGTGAAACCACTTCCATGTAAAATACGTTAACCTCTAAGAGTGAGAAATAACTGAGCCTTGAAGAGAAAATCTTAGTGGGACACCAGTGGGAGTTTGCTGTGGCTTAGTTCATAGGCAGTGAAGAGCTATGAAGAGCTGTTGTTGGTGCTTCCTTAATATCACATTTCCCGTGGGCAAGGCAGCGATGCTACAGCGGTGTCTGTGGAAGGGCCGGGTCTGGCTGCAGGATGCGGCGCAGGGTGGACCCCTGATGCACAGCACATTGCTGTGCCTCGTGGCCTTGCAAACGCTGTAACATGCAGCTTTGGCATGAGAAACGCCTTGTGTAAGGGATGACAAGTGATTAGCTGGAAATTCAGAAAGGGAAGGGGTAATCAAGGGGAACAATGGAAGAAGTTGATTTGTGAAATGTCTCAGAGAATAGTGAGATGCTACAACCAAGTAGCGCTGGCCAAATTCTGCGCTGGTTACGTCACTGTGGAGCCTTCCAGGGAATTTAGTGAGAAATAAACAAAGTCCTGCAAAAGCTTCAGAGAATTCAATTTCTGAGCAAGAAAACTACCTCCTTTTGGGGTATTTCTCTGCTTGCCAAGGAATCTGAAAAAAGAAACATGTAAAGATTGGTATGCAGACATTTTTTTTTTCTTAACAGAATATGGGTGTTAAATAGCTATTTTTAACTACAGTAATTTATTCAATTTATATTCAAAATGTAACAATCCTTGTGGTTTGTAATTTTAGCTACCTATTGGAAAAATGCATTGTGATAGTCTTCACTGTAGTGAAATTAGAAAATGGTGCTTAGATAAAATGCAACCAGGAGTGACTGGCAGGTGTAGGGGAAAGCAGCTGAGCTGCTTTAGTTCCACATGCCAAAAAAATCGGAGACGTTCTTCCCATCAAGTGGTCGGCCAGAGGCAGCTTCCCAGAATTCTGAGGCATTTCAGCTGATAAATTCAGCTGATAAATTTGGTGTTTCAGCGGGTGAATTTCAGAAAGACAATCTTGTAATGCAAGGTTTGTGTTCTGCTGTCTGCAAATGCCTGCCAATCATTCCCATCTGAGGAGCTGGGATGCCAGAGCATGTGATGCTCAGCCATTTGCTCCCAGAGCAGTGCTCATGATCAAAGTTATGGCTTGGTTGCTCATCAGAGACCATCAGACTAATTTTTCCCTGTTCTCCTCATTTTTAAAATTTCTTTTTGCATTTTTGTTTCTTAGGGTTCCTGAGTGGGAATTGTGGTTGTCACCACTGGTCTTCCAGAGTCCATTTTTACAGGGCTTTGTCACTGATCTGTTTTTGCAGACTTTGTGTCCTAGGGATCTTTGTGCCTGACATTGTCTATGCAGTACGCTGCAGTATTATTTCCTTTATTTCCATCTATCAGGGAAAGATAAGTCTTTCAAGGCATGTAAGCTTGTTAGCTTTAGTGAACTAGCTCTTCTGAGCTAAGGACCACTTCCATGGGAAATGTGGTCTCTGCTGGGCCAGCTGACAGTGCTCTGAGCCACCTACCTCGAGTTTTGGGGCAGCTTGAACTCCTGATAATTAAAAGCTCTTGCGATGATGATGTTTGTAACTTTACCACCTCCTCAAGGACTGTCGAGCTTGCCTTCACACAAAATGCCTCCCAATGCATGCAGGAATGAAATGTGACTCTTCTTGCAACCACAGCTGCTCAGATATTTTTGAGTTGAGGCAATTCCCGATCAGAAAAAGGCTTTTTGCCAAGAATCAAAATTTTCTGTGGGAAGATTGATTTTCATGGGATTTCTTTCCAGGAAAATGAAATGAAATGCTTTCTCTGGTGACAAAGTTTATCTCCACATCTGTCTCAGTGGCTCATGGGCTTCCAAGGAAGCCCACACAGCAGTTTAGGGGGATAAGTCCATCACAGTGCACCATGGGTGGCATTTCTGAGTGAGCCCTACAGGAGAACAGATGGGCCAGGGTGGGGGGCACCTGTAGCTCAAACTGGAATGGACAAGGAACGTCAGTCCAAATTGCAATGTCCTGTTCAGTATGTCTTTCTCAACAGTTTCTTACAAGAGAAGGTTTCAGTATTTTGCCATTCAGACTGGCTTTACTATAAACCAGACTTAAAATGTTGGAGCTTTGCTCAGGATGAAGATCCATGCTTTTTAGTCATCTCTATTTGCAAGAAGTTTCCTTAGCAAGAGACAAATTAAAGTCACTTTGCAATGGACTCAGCAGGGGCTCCACTTTTCCCCAGCAACGCAACGTTTGGACAGTGAATGCCTGAACTATCTCCATCCCACTGCAAGGATGTTTTCATGTGTGACTGTTCCCACCGCCACCAGTTGTGACTGCCTTTCCCTATCGGTAATCCTGTAGGATTAGTAAAACCAACTGGACCATGCTGGAGAACCTTTTTGCTGCCTTTGGCAGAGGTCGTGGGATGCCGAGTCTCCTGCTGCGGTAGCATAGGGTTGGGAAGCTATTTGGCCACAGCCCAGATTTCTGTGTTGGAGGACCTTGGAGGAGTGTTCTCCAAGCCAACTTGTGCAATACAAACTGCTGGAATCGGCAAGGGGTAAATAAATCAGGCACGAGTGGCAACACACAATGCCCAGGGTGACTGAGGAGCAAGGGAGATGTTTTCTCCAGCATTATCTGGGGCACATAGCAAAGGCTATGTCATCCCCGAAATAACGGGCAGTTAGCATTTCCCCGCTGGGTATCCATCTGTCAGGTTTGTGGTGGAGAGTGGAGGTCGGTAGCATTTCTGCTGATGCTCTGTGTGGCAGTCCCTTCTCCTCCCCCATTTAATTCTTCCTGCATGAGATCTGTGCAGCACGGGATGAATTTCATCCGTAAAGATTGCGAGACAGCTCCCGACTTTTACACCACCGGGGACAGAAACAGCTTCCCGAAATGCTATTACAGGGTGCTGCAATCTCTCATCCCATATGTCCTAATACCTCCCGACCCGCTAAAACAATGGCAGCCTTTCCCTGTCAGGTGGCTTCGAAAAGCGGCTTGCGGTCTGCGATAAATAACCCCGCACGGTGCTATCATTAAGAAACTAATTCAGAAATAGCTGGATTTCCACTCGGCTGTGTCAATGCAGAAACTATATTTCCTATTTATTTGTTCTGTTTGTTTATTTTACTGGACCACCCCATGAACCTGGGAGAAACATGCTAGAAAAAAAAAATTATAGCAACGCCAACTATTCTGGGAGATACACGAGCCCCTCCATGTTTATCAGGTTGAGGGCACTGTATTTTGATGTCAATAAGCAATTTTTCCAGCCCGGTCTCCTGCCCGACCCTTTTAATCCATCAATATATTATTAGAGATAAAGTTGGTGGAAGCCTGCTGCAGTTAGAAGATAAATGACATCTCTGAAGTCAGGCATTAAAGACTAGATTAAGGCCTTGTGACACCGTTTTCAGTGCTCATCTGTGCACTTCTGTTCAACCTATCACACTGAGTGACAAGAAAGAAAAATAATGAACTGGGCCAAGGAAAGAAGAAGGGAAAAAAAAAGGCAGAAAGAGAGAGATTTCCCCCCCCCTAACACACAAACTACATCAGTTCACACTCAGGATTAGACTGTATTTAAAAAAAGCGGAAGGGGGGAGGCTGGAACTGGATGGTACTATACAGATTAAAATAGGAGAAAGGGGAAGCTGAATGAGGAATTGCAGCTTGGTTTTGGCCTGGGTTTATTTTATTTTATTTTATTTACCTTATATTATCTTATTTTTATTTAAGTCTCTTAGGTATTTCATTTCATTTCTTTATTTCATTTTATTTTTTTCCTTGCAGGAGTGACCTAGTTGAGTTTACAGGATCCTAAGGGTTTTGTCTGGAGCTAAAGCAAATCCCATTTAGGACCAAGGAAATACATCCTTTTGAGAGACCTAGTTAAAACATCTGCAGACAGAGACCTCTCCTCTCTCGCTCCCATTGCCATCCTTTGTCTTGGTGCAGTTGTGATGATGCTTTACTCGAGCTGGTTGTTAACACTAATTTTAGATATGGCTGATGGTGCAATTACAAGGCTTTACCTCCACCTCCAACAAAAGTGCTGGGCGTGTGCACACCCCTGTGTGCACACACATGTTTGTGTGCGTGTGTGTCTCTCAGTACTGTGCAGGAATGTTACCACTGCCCTTCCCTTCATGTGCAAAGCCCTTCAGACTAATAATATTACAAATGCATCTTTAGAGACCAGACATATGCTGCTGAAGATGGGTATGACTTTTCTGTGGCCTGACCCATTCCGTTTGTCCTCCCAAAATCTGGGGTCCTTCCAGCTGCCTTAACCCTTGAGCAGCAGCATCAATGCCTCAGCTGAGTGCTGCTCCTGGGCATGCTGCTCCTCAGTATCAGCGTCAGCTTTCCACTGACTACGGTGGGCAGGTCTTTGTCCTGTCTGTGTTGGAGAACAGAAGGTAGCAAGTCAACCCAAGCATCCTTCTCTTTGCACCAAGGTTGTGGGGCTGTGCAATCATCATAGCCCTCAGCCAGCAGCCTTGCCCTACTCTGGTGCTACATCTGGCTTCATGGCCCAAATTCAAGGCCATATAGGGAATTCTGGGAGTAGAAAGGAGAAAGTCACTTTTACCAAGCAACCATATCCAGGAGCATGGGCTGGACACAGCATAATGTCCTCCAGGAGATCATTTCTCAGTCAGACCTGCCCACTGAGAGCAACTGTCTGCCCAGCTGACAGGGACCTCACTCCTGTCCTTGCCAGGAGAAACACATTTCCCGACCAGTTAGAAAGGAGGGAAAGATGTCTTATCAAATCCTGCCATTTGTGGCAATTGACCCCAGCAAGCAGCCTAGCGGGAGACCCTCCATCATGGCAGAGCAGAGAAGCCCATGCTGAATCTAGCCTGGGATCTGACATGTCTTGCTGGGGTGTCCATTCTGTACAGTACGTACATTGCTGCCGCTTCTTCTTTTGAAGATATTTTTTAATGTCTTAAAAAAAAAGATTACTGTGTTACAATCATTCAGCAAAGGGTTTCTGCGCCTGTAGAAAATATTAATAGACTATTATGAGGTCCTACAACTAATTTTTCCACACATATCATCTGTCTTTGCATGGTTATTAAACTCCAACAATATTTCATGCAATGCTTTCCTGCTAAATTAATTTGGTTTCTTCTTCTCCTGCTTCTTTTTTTTTTCCTCCTTCCACAACCTTTAAAATTAAATTGAATCTTCATAATTATGGCTTTTTTGTTGTTCCTCATATCTTTTTCTTTTCAATTTTCCTATCAAAGTGGCTATACAGTTTAATAAAGATGTAAAGAAACAGAAATGAAAGTGTAAGGGACAGGAAGGGCTGTGTTGGGATCAGAGACAGGGGACTCTGGGACAGCTGGGAAATTCTGGAAAGGATTGGATGGAGGTGAGCAGGGAGCTGAACAGCACCTTTCTGGGTTCACTCCAGTCTACATGGAAAATGATGTGGGAGAAGCCATTGCTAGAAATGACTCATCACATGGGAACGTGGAGAAAGTGTGTTCCCAACAAGATTCATTCTGATTCATCCGTGAATTTTGGTGTTGTTCTGGTGCAGCTTGGGGTCACCTGCTGCCCTCTGCCACCCCAGGTGGTAATATCAGGCACCTTCGGACAACTTCCCTTGCTTGCATGAGGAAATGTCCCCAGGGGCATTCAGACCCAGCCTGCAGGATCACTGGGTACAGGACTCTGGGACTTTCCTGGGGCTACCCAACACACAATTTCTCCCTCTGATCTCCCTCTCCTGTCACCATGTCCCAAAAGGCTGGGAACATCCTTGGCAAGGAGACCACAGCTGAGGAAACAGGTGCTTCGTTTCCTTGTAGGAGGACCTGGCATAAAGGCCCAGCCCAGAATTTGCTGATGTCCTCAGACAATTGCCGGTATCTGCTGGCATGGGGTCTACACTGTGCAGAGAAGTACTCTGGAGAGATCTTCTGGCTGGCAAAGTTTGGTCAGACTACAGCTGACTGTCATTCTCTTTACCAAAGATGCTCAGTGGGTCTCTCCTGGGAGATGCTCTCCAGGGGGATATAGTGCTTAATCTGCATTAAATATCAGTCTTCATAAATCAAGGACTTTTACTCTTTTTTCCCTCATTTTGTCTGGGAAGCCTTCCTGAGGAAGATTTGGTCAATGGAGAAAGAGAATAGAGTTATTCTCAGTAAAGAATAGCTGCTCAATGGAGGCATCAAAGTCACTAGCACAGAACAGGATTTTTACCATTTCCTGGAAGTACTATTAGCTAACTCCCTCTCGAAGCTTGCCCTACAGATGGATACCCAGGACTGAGAACATCATGCTGATGCTTTGGTGGCCAAGTCACTGTGTCAGACAAAACCTGAATCCAAGGAGAGCTTCTATGAAGGCCCATCACTTAGGTTTGGGCAGACTGCAATGGGCACCACATCCGTTATGGGACAGACTGGTAACTCATCTTCCCCAGAGGACAAAAATTGATGGCCAGGCTAAGCAGAAGCCAGCAGTAGGACTTCCTACTCAACTCAGCAGCAACAAGCTGTTTAGTTGCAGGTTCATGAGCTGAGCTTGGTGGAAAATGGTCAATGGAGCTGAATGCCCCAATGGGACAAAGGAACTTGTCCCAAGTCACTGTCATTGCTTCTCAAAGCAAATGGCTGATTTCATGGGCTGAGATGTGCACTTACCAATAGGTGGCACCAATGGAACAGATATGTGAAATTCTATGCAAATTTTTCTGGAGAAAAGGGTGCTGGGAATTTTCTCCTACATGGCTATAGACTTTTCTACAAACGAGGTATTGATTATTTCTACAAACAGCTATTGCAATTGTAACACACTGGAATCTAGGAGAATGTTAAGCAAAATGTGACAGTAGGAATCAACCCAATTGATTGTGATACTGCTAAATCTCTTAAATTTAGATTCACATGCACGGAAGAGTGATAAATATTTAACATACCATGTTTAATAATGTGATCAGTTCTTATTCATAATTCAAAGGTAAGTTGTTATTCAGATATGGTTCACATGATTATAGGAAAAAAGCCAATTTTTCTTGAATGAAAGAAGTAATCCGTTTTTCAAAAGAATTCTTGTAATTTCTAGAGTCATTGGATACCCAGCAGAGACATTTGTGGTCTCTTTCAGGAGGAACAAAACCTCCTTCTTCCAGTGAATTCAGATGGAGCAATGGCAAGAAAGAAAGCAAAGTATGAGCCAGATCCTGTGCTCACTTGCACTGATTTTAGACCATTATTGTTTGATTTCATGGCATAGTCATACCACCATGTTCCAGCTCTCTTCTGTAAAATTGAGGACTTCTACAATTTTCAGAAACTCATGTGCAGAAAGGGCAGGATTGTGTGATATCACCCCAAACAAATTGCACCAGTCACTCCATGCCATTCCTATCACCGTGGGCAGATTATGATCCTGCCTGGATATTAACATTTGGTTTACGCCATGCATTTTATATGATTTAAAAACAGTAGCTTTGTTTCCCAGTATTTTAAAGATGATGAACATTATCCTTCACATCCCTTTGCTCATCAGCCATGTGTTTATGTACCAAGCATCTGGCTACATTATTATTTATATTACAGGAGACTGAACCAAAAAAAACCCTCAACAACCTCCAAGGAAATCAAACCACATTTGAGCCAAACCGAAGTGAAATGCTAATTTTTCCCCTATGAACCACTGCCCCAGCAAAATATTTACTGTTTATGATTATGCAGGCTTCTCATGCTAAGTTTTTACTGTGAGATTTATGGGCGTGTTTGCATTTATAAAATGTCAAAAGTTCCTCAAATCGTGACAATAGTCAGTTAAAGAATAATTTAGTGGTGAGATGTGAAAAAAAATGGAAAACTAAGAGCTTTGGTACGAGACTTCAAGTCTTGTAAAGCAATGCCAAAAAGAATGTCATTGATTCTTCCCTGTATTGCCCATTGCTGCTGCCAACATCTGTGTTGCATGCTGTCATGTAGACCGGATGACAGCATGGTTTTAGTTGAGTTAATTCAGCTTAGGCTGCTATAAATTGTGTGTAAAACTCCATTACAAGTGAACCTTGAATGTCTGTAGGTCTTGACTCTGGGGGCGAAGGGGGAAATACTGTTTGCCATTTCAGGGTGAAAGTGATGTCCTCCTTGAGCTGGTTGGTCTATCAGTGGTACAGAAGACAGCCCAGACATCATGGCTAGACAAGTCAGCATGGTTTGTCCTGGACCAGGCAGAAGTCAGGTGTTGCCAATGTTCCTGCAGTTTTTCTCTCTCCTACTTGCAGGTCTCAGCCAAGCTCCTTTGTTTATGTCAACCCCATCCAACCATGCATGGAAAACAGGGTACACTGGTCATGCAGTCCTTCACAGTGGCATTTTGGATTTGTGCGAAATTCATTCCTTCTTGATCACTGCTAAACTTTATCCCTAAGCTTGAAAGGCTTTTCTAGAAGAAACCCTGGGAATCCAACCTCTTTTCCTTTTGATGTGTTGATTCCTCCCACAACCCAGCACGGTCTCTCCCCTTCGTGCAACCCCAGGATGGGCCGTGCTTCCCTCTGGTGAACACCCACCCCGTTCAGCTGACAGCAAGCAGGCTCTTCCCCAGCGCTGGTCGGCATTTTGTGAGAGAGAGCCCTCTGATTAAAATGTCATCAGGAAAACAAACCACATAATCAAGTTCTGCAAAAGCTGGTCCATCGCGGACAGAAAATATAGAGGCTCTCTTGAAACATAATACAGCATCCTGAGAACGAGTGCGTTTGTGTCTGTGAGAGGTGGGGGAAAGAGCAGGCATGGAGTTGGGCACGAGCATTTGCAATCAGGTACTCATCAAGCTTCAGATCTAGCTCCATTTTCTGTTCAGCATTTAACAAATCAAGGAAGAAATGCCCCTGCTTGGGGTCAGAGATAAATCTTCTACCCTGGACAAAGGGTAGATCTCCTTGTCAGTGCACTGATTTATTGTGACCTTATAGTCAGACTCTCTAATTTCTGCGTGTGGCTATAGGTGCCACTGGTGATTTGTTTCCTCTCTCGGTACTCTCTGACTTCTCAGTAATGGGGACCGCTGCGGGCTCACTGCCATCTCTCTGGGGGCAAGGTTTGGGTGGCTGTATCTCCACCTGGATCAGCTCTGCAGGTGGCTCAGCTAGGATGGCTTTGGTGGTAAATGTGCTGTGCCTGAGAGCATCTGTGCCAGATGCCTCCTCTAAGGCCAGAGCAGACATGAGAAGAGCTGGAAGGGTCTTGAGCAAGTGCATGGGGAAGGTATAGACCAAACCTAGAGCTACAAGGGCCTAGAGAGGACCACCATTTGGTTTTCCTCACACTGCTGCTTTGTCCACGCACATGCTGCGGAGGAGCAAGTGCATCTTGACTTGCCAACAGTGAAGAAGCGAAAACTCACCCTGTTGCTCATCTGAGCTGGCATTTATCCCTGAAGGTAAAAATTAATTTCTTGCTTGAACTTAGGTGTAGCCTCCATTCATTATCCTTTCAGCCTTGCCCCATTCTCCAATGGGAAGGTGCTCAGAGCCCCTCAGTAGCTGACCTCTCATTTTTCTTTCTGATACACTGAAGAGGTTGTGTTCCCTGAGCATCTCACCAGCCCTTGAGCCACCATTGTGCTTTTGTTCCCTCTTGCAGCTGCTCAATGTCCTTGGTGAAGCCCAGAGCCTGGAGCTGGATGTTGTCCTGTCCACCCAGCAAGGCCAAACACTGAGATAAATAATCTCCTTGGGCACCAGCCCTCACTCACACTCCCAGCATCTCCATTTGCACTTTCATCTGCTGCTAGACTCTTTGGAACTAATCTAAAAAGGGATACTCAGGGTTTCAGGGGTAAATTTTGAAAGGACACTTTTTCTTTGCCCTCCCAGGGCATCTAAAGGGGTTCACACACTGACCTCTCTGCGTGCATGCTACCTTCTCAGCTCAGCATGATGAGAAAATCAGTGGGTGTGCAAACAGGCAGATGTGGCAGGAGTTTCCACTGCTGCAACTAAAAGTCTGCATCATCTTAAGCTGGCACAGCTTTTCTGTAACACACATAAATTGCCTAGTACCTAAGCTACCTAAAATGTATTTCAGAGAGCTTGGTACAGCAGAGCCCTGATCTCTGTTGGAATTTCCATCGTGAATAATTGTGGGAATTTATTGCATTATATTTATTTTTGGAGAAAAAAAAAAAACACAAGGAATTGTATTTATCTGTATTTTATACAGCACTTTTAAAACACAGATCCTGGCAATGCAAATTCACGTTTCATGCTAAACTCTTCTGAAGCTTTGTGCAGAACCCTCCAAGCCCAGCACTGCCCTATCTCTTTCTTCTTTACAAACATACAAAGGGATAATAAAATAGCTAAGAAGCAAGAGCAGTAAAATTTTGTGCCCTGAGGGGGAAAATGGCATATGTTGCCCTGAGCTTTTAGCTGAGGCCAAAATATATAGAGAGAGACCTGGGAACTATTTTCTTTCCTAGTGCAATATTTTACCTCTATTGCCCTCAGAACCAGTCAATATTTGTATAATATATATATAAAAATAACCTTAGATAGATGGATAAAACCCAAGTAAAATTCACCTCGGAAAGCCTTTTATTCCAACTGGAAAATTGCCCTGCAAATGTACTCAACACAATACCCACTACTTCACTTGAAAGTGACAGTTGCAGCTGTTAGCGTGGCTACATTATCTCATCTTCGGAGACAAATTTCAGGCTATATTTCACTGTAGCCTGGTAATGTATATATGCCCTAAAGACTGCTCTAGCTAGATCTGTCTTGCTGTATAGATTTCAGATACGGATGTATACTTCCCAGGGTTTTTCCCTTCCCCCTTTTTAGTTAGGGAGTGCAGGAGGTTAATAAAACATCACGGTGTTTCCGTCATCATGCCTATCTTGACAGAGGGGCAAGAAGCAGAACAGAGGGGAGGCCAGCAGCATCCCACTCCGGACGCGTGCTTCCCAGGGATGGAGAAGGGAGGGAGTCAGCTCCTCGGTGCTTGGGAGCCGTGCTTCGCAGCGCTTGCCTACGCGCAGTGCTGTCATGGGCACAGAGGCGAGAGAGGAGTAGGCAGAGATTTGCTAATTCCCCCCTTTTCTTGCCCCTGCCCCTACTGAGCCTGGTGGCTGCTTGCTCCACATGGTCCCTGGTGGGATTTCCAGAGCTGTTCCCCTTGTTAACCCCACATCCTTTTGCAAATCTGAACGGAGGGTTATAATGAGGAATTCTGGGACTGTCAGGAAAGAAAATATGTAAGCAGGGAAAAAAAATAATCTATTAGGATTTTAAATAGTCTCATGAGTCTCTCCATTATTTGAGACACTTAAGATCACTTGACAAAGCCCTGGAGAATATACAGAAAGCTAGACAGGGACCTTTGATGGATGTTTTAAACTATCTAATGCGTCTTTTCCAACTCTATCCACTAAAAAATGACTAATTGGTTGCTGTTCTTCATTACTATGATTATAACAGTGTCCTGAAAGCGCCCGGCACTCCCGCATGCGAGATGCTGTCTATTCATCCCCAGCTGAGTGTGGGTTGTTGCTTTTCACCATTAATTTTCAGGGCAACCGTCTGTGCCACGCGCTGCAATGCCTGTACAGCATCTCGCCCAAGGAGAGCTGGTCTTTCTGCATGCTGTGGCACCGCACTGGGTAACACCGAACCACTCCATGGGCAGCCCCTCAGGGTTCATGGTTGGTATCACTTACCAGCTCCAAGGTGATGATTTTCGAGGAGCCCTAGCAGCTTTCTGCATTGTAGCTGGGGCAATAACTCCCTCCCATGAATCTGGGCTAACATGGAAAAGAAAGGCTGGCTGGCTCCATCCAGGAGCTCGCTTCTTTATGCAAATGTAGAATTTGGCCCCTCCATGATTTTTTAAAGGATTTGGGAAGGGATGCAGTGGATAGAGGTCTTTCTTGATAGAGGAAAGTGTGCTTCTTAGTGAGTTTTCAGCCCATGATTGCAGCACGTGCCTTCCAGCATGGTTTTGTAATGCCAGAAGTCACCATCACGTGGAGATGGAGAAGACCAGTAATTACTGAGGAGCTGCAAAACCCATGAGAGGGTCTGGGGCTGCTCCCACAGAGGGGATGAAACAAGGGAGACCAAAGCTGGTTTGTACCTGTAGTCATGCGCCTTCTGCTCAATGCGGTGAACACACAAAAAGTTTATGGACAGCTCTGAGTAAAGTTTAAAAAAACAAACAAACAAAAAAAACCCCAAAACCCAAGCAGGCATTTTCATCTGGCTAATTTTCTTTCCCAGAATTGGTTGTTTGAATGGAGAAACCTGCTGGAGCAAGGAGTGAGAAAAGCTTTGGACGGAGTGGCTGCGCCTCCCAGGCCCTGAAATTTAAGATCTTTATAAATGATCTGTTAAAACTATAGTGACGATAAGCTTATGAATCATGATCTATATTAATCAGGGCTGCTGATACGGAAAGATTAATTGAAACGTGCAGTTCTACACAAATGATAAAGTGGTAACAATTTAATATCAGACAAGGAGAGTGAAGAAATTACACTCCAAGCTTCATGCATCATTACTATGGATATTAATATTTTACACAGCGCAACAGCATCGGGAATCATAATGAAAATCCATAACTAGTGCACAGACATGATTAAATACAACAGTCTTTAGGTGCTGTTTGGTGACGGGGGCTTAGCCATATTTCACTCCTGCTGCCGGTGATTCGAGTGATAGAGTCTAGACGTGGGTGATTAAAAAGTGTTCCTCCTAAAGGCTGTTAACCTTTTACTACTGAAATGAATTTCTTTGATTTTTAAATTATGCCGTTCACTCTGTGTTTTTTTTTTTTTTCCCCAAATCAAAACCTTGTCCAGAATATCGATAGAGCGGGTTCCCCAGGCAGTTGACAAAGCAGAAGTAAAGCACCATGAAGCAGACATGGAGGGGTATTTAAGGGTGGAAAGGAGAAAGGGAGAGGAGGGGGGAAGAAAGCAGGTTAAAAAAACAGGTTTTCAGTGCTCGTCATTATGGCGGTGCATATATTAAATGCAATACCCGGTGCTGCGGTGGGCCATAAAGGTTTTATCCGCAGGAGTGTGGAATGAGCGCATTACTCACAAGTGGCAACAGCGCCAGTGAGTTATGCACCTCATTCCCAACCCACGCCGATAAAAACTTTATGCTGCACCATGCCGTGACGTCTTTTCTCGATGTGGGATTCATCAGCTCTAATGGTGGCTGGATCAGGCCCTTGAGTGAAATGCAGTGCGTAGAGGAAGGTGAGTCCTGACTCAGCATTGCAAAAAAAAAAAATCCTTTTTTTTTTTTTTGTGGCAAAACACTTGGGTGCCTATTTAAATCCCCCAATCTCAGAGTTTGAAGAAATTACTTCCTTGCTATGTGGCCTTTCTGGAGAGATGAGAGGGGTTCAAGTTGGCCTATGTGTTATTTCAGCTGCTACAAATGTGGCAGATTTTAAATTTTAAGTCCAGTAACTCATGGTCTTGCCATCTTGGACTACACTGGTGGTGGTAAGAGATGTCCCACCTATAGTGGTCCATTCACTGGGAATGGATGCGGGAAAGGGCACTCTCCTGGTTCTGCAGCGATGGGGGAATCCAACCTCAATCCTGCAGTTTCCATGGCTGTTCTTGATGGAGCTGGCCTAGAAGAAAAAGCCTGACATGTGGGAGAATGTTTGGAGATGCCATACAGCTTAGGCTGGTTTAGGTGCCATCTGTCTGAAAGCAACTGCAGGTCTGTCTTACAACAGACCATGAGACTGCTAACAGTGCAGCAACACGTGAGTGCACACGAATTGCCATCTTGTACCAGTGGAAGTTTGACTTCTTATCGGTAGAATAAGCAGTGACCAGCTACCAGCATTCACACCATAATCCAATGATGCACGTACCAATGAGCATTAAACACTCATTAAGTCAAAATACTTCCTTGTGCTTTGTAGAATCAAAATGTTTCATGTTCCCTAGAGATCTTGCCTCAGCGCCGATAGCTCCAGTTTCAAGTGCTGTGTCAGAGCCCAGAGGTCACAACTGTTAGACCCTTGGACCTTGTTTGGCCCATTTCTCAGAGCCCCACTGCTGGCTGTTGAGACACTTATTGATATTCGGCACGGGGTTTTTTTGGGTTTTTTTGTTGGTTTTTTTTTTTAAAAGGAAGAAAGAAAAAATAAAAAGGCATTTTCTGTCTTCCATAGCTGGAGAAAAATCTATCCATCAGTCCAGTTGTGGTATAGACATTTGTGGGTGCAGTGTTGCCTGTGCTTTGGTTCTTGAGAAAGAGCCCCAAAGCAGATTTTTGTCAGAGGAAAGGAGAAACTAGAAGAAGTTAGCATTCTCCAGACAGCGAAAATCTCTCTTCTTGATAAACAAAAAGCACATGTGAATATGACCAGAATTTGGATCTCCTTTCCTCTGTGGCTTTCATGGCCAACAACATATTCACTCTGAAGCAGTGCCAGCATCCAGAACCAAGGAAGACAATAATCTATGGGAGGCACAGATCAAAGGTTTCTGGGGATACTTAATCTTGGTTGTAATGTCTTGAGTGAGAAATGGAGAAGCCTGGGGTGTAGAAAGACTTTCATTGGCCAGGGTCTTGGGTATTATCTTTGGTTTGTTGATAAATTTTCATAGACAGTGGCCAAGACCACAGACTTGCATCTGGAGTAACTGCAAAGGGCAGGTCAGTCCATAGGACCCATAAATAATGTGAGTACAAAGCTCTTTCCTGAAGCAGAAGAATACTGGAAGGACAACAGGAGATACTTTGCTTTTTGAGAGAGAGGGGAAGGTGGCCAAATACGAAGGCAATGGGCATAGCACATGTGCCAAGCTAGAGGACATGTGACAGCAGATGAAGACATGGCAAGGGGGGGGGGGGGTAGAGGGGAGGATAATAAAGCTTGGGTGCTTCCCTTGTCAGTTGAATTGGGGATCCTTTGGATAGACCTCACCTCCCCCCCGCCCTCCAAAGGTTTTAAAATAAAGCTGAGAGAGAGCAGCTCATAATCAATGACATTAATTAATAGAGGAATAGCAGAGAGGTGCTAGTATTGCCCCATAAGTGAAAAGCAAATCCCCGCCAAGGGGAAAAAAACGGCAAAACTGTAGCAGTTTCTACTCTGTTACCCTTGAGATTTGGCTCCAGATTCAAAGGATAGGCAGGCAGAGAGGGAGGCTGGGAGGAGGCGGGCAGGGAGGGGGAGCTGGCTCATATTCTGCTGTGACCCAATTCCATACAAAGCATCCTGTAACAAAACACATCTCTATCTACAAAGTACAAGTAATCTTTGTTTTCAGTACAATACTTATCTGCATTTAGACTGACGATGGCAGTGCTTGGCTTATTTTCATGGATCCAGTTATCCTTTTTATCCCTGTGAGCATGTGTAAGTGTGTGTGTGTGTGTCTGTCTCCTCCTCTCCATCCTCCTTGCTGCCTCTTGTGCCTGTGCCAGCAGAGCAGTACTCGTACGTAGGGTGCAGTTAGACATCAGCAGAGGTGGAAATACTGAAGGTCAGTGCCAATTAGAGGCTTTCGAGCTGGCCAGATTATTTGGTGCCTTGGGAAAGGGCAAGCTTGGGATCAAGTCTCTATGGTGTTGAACCACATCCTGAGGAGCCTTTGGGGTGCTACCACAGAAAGGAAAATGTCAGTACATGGGGCACCAGTCTGCAACTCGGGAGATGTTTGTGCTGCCAGAGCTGCTGTCAATTTTATGTTTGAGTCTCCGCATCACTTCTAAGCCTTTACGTATCCATCCTTGCCGGTAACTTTTGGAAGGGGTGATCTTCTGTTATTTGTCTTGACAGTACCTCCCAGCAAGGTAGCCTTGTCTTGGTAGGGCCATCTCCAGGCAGTATTGTAGAGCAAAGACCATACTGAATGGTGTCTGAAGGACTAGTGTCCCAGACTCCCAAAACACAGAGACAGAGAGAGTAGCCTGACACCAAATCTGACTGTCTAAGTCCTGCTGGCTTCTCCAGTTGTGCCATAGGGCGATGGTACTTCACCAACTTCCATCATGGTTTCACCATGCTTCCAGTCATGGTGCAGGTCATACCTGGAGAGTTCTCATCTCTTAAACTCACTGGTATGAGTGAGTTTCTCTCTTCAGGTCACAAAAGAAATGGGTTTCCAGTCTAGAAGATACACCATAATCCCAGACATGACTGGGGTAAGAGCCTTCATGCACATAGCAAGGAAAAGTTGTTTTCCCCAGAGGAACCAGCACTGGGAGATTCCCTCGTCTTAGTAGTGCCACAAGTGAGACTAGAGAAACGGAAAGTCCTCTCAAAGCTTTAAAAAACTGTGAACCATGGTAAGACTATGTAAAGAAACAGAAGCGCTACTGACAAGGCTCATCAGAGGTGTAGAAACTGTAACCTATGAAGGAAGACTGGAGGGTGTGCAACTGTTTAATCTAAAGTATATGCTGATCTGAGGACTTCAGAAATATTTATGTGGCTGTTTGAGAGCTGGCCCAGGTCTCTGTTGTTGTCTCCTATCCTTTCAATCCTGGCCTTGTTTTTAATTCTTATCCCCTTCTCCCTTGCTGTAATATTTTCTATATTTAGTTGCTACTGAATTTCAGTTTTGTTTCTTATATTTAATCCTTGGTTTTCATCTGAATCCAGCCCTAGAGAGTATCTATATTTTAAGTAAGAATAAGAATAAATACAGAATGTAATACATGTAATTCCATAGTAATCGTGTGTTTTACAGGCAGTTGACAAATTTGCTCAGCTGGAAGTAAATATACTCATCTCCCTCCATCCCTGCTGCCAACGGCCTCTGTTTGTTTGGTAATCACTGCGACCTTCTCCCCAGAGAGCTACCTGAATTGGTGCTGATAGGCAGATGACTCCCTTGTTCTAGTTGTTCCATTTACTTATGTATTTCCACCTGGTGACTCTCCATCCTTGGCAATCCCTTGAATTGCCTGCTACCTTTTGGGAAAGGATCTTTAGGCTCTTCTTTGCTTTGTTTACCCATCGTGGATAAACAATGTTTTTGAACCTCTGCTCACGTCTGGATAAGCATAGAAGTGGTAGATGGAGTTAAGGTTGAGTATGATTGTCAGCTTAAAGCTCTTCTCTACAAAGAAATATGTTTGCTGGAAATAAACTGGTATTTTCAGTGCATTATAATAGTGCAGTCCAGGGTTTCAAGTCAGATTTTTTCTTCAGACAGTCCTAGAAAAATCAGCTGCTCATATTCGCACTGGATCTTTACTATTATTGTTTTTCATGTATAAATCTCAAACATAAACTATGGAATTTTTTTCTGCTTCAAAGCTCTACTGGAAGATGGAGCTCCTTGTGGGGAGAAGTATGGAAAGCTGCTAGGGTTACCACTAAAAGTCTGGGTCTTCGCCCTGTAGGCACATGTGCTGAAGGGGTAAAAACCTACCTGTTCAGCTGGGTCTGAATACTTTCGGTGGAAGTGGTCTTCTCCTGAAGGGGAATTTTGCTGGGGCTCATTTGGGGACTTCCAGGCAACATTTGTTGCCAGTGTTTCTGGTATCAGGGTGATCTTTCAAATGTTCCCAAATGAACGTACAGGCTTTTTCATAGCTTCAGAAGTAACATCAAGGAGATGTTTGTATTCATTAAATGAAGGAAGACAAAAGGCATTTAGGGTCTTTTAAGAATGATTAGTGGTTGATAAAACTTTTATATTATATACTTTTTGGTGGAAGATAGCAGAAACCAAAACTTTGAGGGAAAATTAGAGTTTACAAGAATGTTTAAATCTGATTTTTTTTAAAAATTGCATTAAAAGTGTCCCCACAAGCTTTTTCTGATTAAAAAAAAAAAAAAAAAAGAAATCTTGTTTTGCTTTTATTAGTGCAATCCAAAATACAGTTAGATGTGCTATCTTGAACCAATTCTCAGCCTGGTAAATCTGGTCCCCTAATTAGTTCCATTTGTGATTTTTTGCTTCATATATTTTTTGATCATGGGAAATTAGTGCTGCTGTAAGAAAGCAAATGGCTTTGTTCATGAGACACAGCCCATACCCATGACCCAGTACTACACTTTCGCAACTTTAAAGTTACAAGTGATGACATTTTCTCTTTTTGGTAATACCTAACATCTTAAAATGTTGCATTTTATCATGAGCGTATCTATTTTTCGTTTTATTTTATCATGTGTATTTCGCAAACATAGTTTGCAAAAGAAAAACATTTCTGGATATGAGATAGGAGAATGGATCTACAGAAACGCTCATGGGCAAAAAATCCAACATGGATGTTGGGTAAATAGTGAGTGAAAAGATGGCACCGTGTGGTTGATAATCCATCAAATAATGCAAAATAGCAAAGCAGAGCTGATTCTGGTGGGTTAAAATTGAAGAAATTAATTAGAATGTTCACAAAATGTAAAAGAGCTGAAAAGAAGAATAAAAAAGAGAGTTACCAGAGCAGGCAGGGTTTTTTGTTTTTTTTTTTCCTTTAAAATTTCAATTTCCATGTATTTTAACTTGTTGTGACAAAAACTGACTGGCAACACCTTTCAATCACCTTTAACTGAGAGGGGAGCCCGAGTTGAGGCTGTAAGGCGACCAGGAGATAGCAGTGAAGAAGGGGAAGGGTGAGAGAAGCCCTTCCCCAGGTGTGGCCCCACGGAATCAGGCTGGATGGCAGCAGACTCTGTGCTTGGCACAAGACAGGCAGGAAAGTGGTTGTAGGTCCAGAAAACAAGATTTTGCAGGAAAGGCTCACCTGGAGAAGAAATAGGCAGGATGAGGAGAACGAGAAGATCATTCCTCCTGCTCATTTCCTCTCTCAACAGTCTTGCGCTAGCTGAAAGGTTGCTGAAAAAGAGAAAGACAATAAATTGTTCTTCTTGTCTGCTGGGGATAGGAAGAGCAGTAACAGCCCTAAATTGCAGCATGAAAGATTTAAGTCAGATGCTCAGAAAAACATACTAGTGCTAAGGATAGAGACATACTGGAATAAATTTCCTGAGGAGGTGGCAGAGTGGCCAGTATTGGATGTTTTTTTGGAAGAGATTAGGAGAACATCCCTCAGGGAAGCTTTAGACCTGCAGAATCCTGCCCTGGGCAGGTGGAAGGGGTTAAATGGCATCTCATGTCCCTCCCAGTCCTGCATCCTGCACCTCCACAGCCTTTTGGGGAATATGTCCTGATCCTGGAGACAGCCATAGCAGGACATGAGCTGGTAGCAGAGGGGTTTCTCAGCGTCTCTGAAAGAAGGAGAAGTGCAAAGTTTGCTCAAGTGGAGTGAAAGCCACCAGATACATAGTTCTGGGAGGCATGAGGGTCAAAGCAGGATGTCTCAGAGCCCTGAAACCTCAGCCTTGTGCCATGCTTTGCCTCCAGTAGCCTCAGGACCTGAAGAAAGACAGACAGACAAACAGTAGTCCCCAAGACCAAGAATGAGGCCACCAGGACTGCTCGCTCATCTGCTGCAGAAATGACCTCCTTTAGTAGCTACACTTCACTAGAAGAGAGCATCAAGAAGAGGCTCCTGAGTGCAGCAAAGTTTTCCAAAGACCACAGCCCTCTTCCATCCATGGATTTCCCCACCAAAACACGGGGAAAGAGCCTCAACTCTGCTCCACTCAAACCCAGTGGTGGATTTCATCTCTCTTTCTCCAGCAAGTTTCTCAGACACGCTTCAATGCAGGGACAGAGAGCTGTGACTGCAGTTCCTAAAAAATTCAGGAGGTATCCAGATATGAAATGGTGCCAAGCTGTTAGCATCCAAGAGGGACCAAGACGCGCAAGAATTTCTGTGTTTCTT
This sequence comes from Tetrax tetrax, assembly GCA_009806455.1. Taxonomy (NCBI): domain Eukaryota; kingdom Metazoa; phylum Chordata; class Aves; order Otidiformes; family Otididae; genus Tetrax; species Tetrax tetrax. The sequence goes on from WHYT01017826.1 coordinate 195,741, forward strand.
CTCCCCACCGCACTGGGGTTAGCGGCTTGGGACTTTTGCAGAGTGCTGGGATACTGGGAATAAAGAGATGGACCACTTCTCCAAGGGGACAGAGGGAAAGAGAGAGAGGGAGGCAGGGGAAGGAGGGGCTGGGGAGAAAACGGGAGAGAGAAAAAGAGAGAGAGAGAGTGCAGGGAGGAGGGGAAATGAAAGGATATTATTTTTTTTGTATCTGTCATTTCCCTGCTATCTCCCATATGACTTCTTAATCCATCAGAATGCTGGGAAGATAATGTTTTGGGCGAAATAACATGAGAGAGAGGATAGACTCCCAAGGACCAATATCTTTATTGCTCGGAGGATAAACGGATTATGTCAGCCATTTTCTGTTGCTGACAGCTTTTCTTATTAACCGATTTTATTTTTTAATCTTCCAGGGAAGAAATATGGTTTTATGTCACAATAAAACGCCGGTCACATCTAATTCTGCCCTCAAACAAACAGATTTCTGAAAGCCTTGCAGAGAAATTTGAAATAACTTTAAAGAGGGGGTTTTTGGATAAAGTCTTTATCCAGAGGCTTGTTCAACCGCAGTGTAAAAGGTTTAGAGAGAGTGAGAGAGGGAGTGAGAGAGGGAGGGAGGGAGGGAGAGGGAGAGAAAAGTCCCTCACAGTTGTTTTTCCTGGTTGATCCCTATTAAAAGAAACTCTTCATTGTGGTGTACTCAAGGAAATACAGCTCAGACGAAAGAGTCACATGAATGTTAACAAATATGGCTATTTATGTGGCTTACGCGCTGCGCTGGGCTTAGAGATGTTGTGTGTGACACTCAGAGAATGAAGGAAGCAATCATTAGCATCCCAGCAACCTGCTTAGCCGCCCGCTTTCATACTCCCCCTTTTGATCTGACACTTTTTTTTCCTTCAGTTTTGCTGGGATTACCGCGGAAGATGCTAATAAAGTATCACACACATTGTAGGCAGAGCGATAAGAAAGTCTGCTCTGGCGAAACTTGGGAGTTGCAAGCCAAGCAGCCTTTGTACTTGTTGCTGGGTTCCCAGTGCAGACCTGAAAATTGGGAGGGTTTTGCTTAATTCCCTTTTTCCTCCTCCTCCAAAAACACTCTGCAGACAGATCCTGCATATTTCATGTGTATCTCCTACGTGGGTTCAGAGCAGGCTCCTTGAAGCTGGTAATACCCCAGTTGCTCATAGACATTTATTTTCTCCATTGACTAAGGGAAGTTGGGGGTAGCCAAGCCTCATGCCCAAATGTACTGCTGTTCCCCAGAGAGGGGTCACTTCTCTGCCTTTCCCACTTTCCTTTTTTTTAGGAAACATGCTTTCTGCTCCTTGGAAATACTGAGTTCACACAGCAAAGGTTTTTAAAAGTCTTAATGTACAGCAAAGAAATGAACTTATCTCTCTCTCAGCATTATTTTTCGGCATGCTGCTGACCCTACAGCACCAGCCAGCATCCCAAGGAGTAGTCACAAGAAATTAAAGCTCAGCAGTGCTGTTCTGTTATCAGGTTTTTTGGGGGGGGGTTTCGACTGCAAGTTCCTGCTGTACTGGGTCCTAGAGAAATACATCTTGGCAGACTCTCCCCCTCCTAAAGAGCTTACATCCTGAACAAAAACCAGAGGCATTAATAGCTTTTGTTTTTCTAGTGACATGCCAGGGGACTGAAAAATAAATGCCCTACCTTCTTTAGGAGGGACTTTCCTGTCACAGGGGTACCAGCTTGCTGTAAGGGAATGCTGCATCTTGTGCTAGCCGGTTGCCGTGAAGGCATCTGCCCACGCCACGAAAAGGGATGGTTTGCAGGTTCAACACTGCTGCACCAGAGGGGCTTGCCAGCACGGTTTTGCTGGCTGCTGGCATAGATTTGCTGGCACCATCTCCTGCGTGCTGGCCGAGGACAGCTGCATCCCAGCATCCTCACCCTGCACCTCATTCACAAGCCCAGCCTCCCTTTCTGCCCAAAATATTGGGTGTTCAAAGCCAAGAGAGCAGCAAAGCAGACTGACCGCTTTCCACAAGCAGGTCAGCGCTACTGAGCTCCCACCCTCCACCCACCAGACCTGACAGGCTGTGGAGATAAGACCAGCCACAGCGCAGACCATGGAGCTGAAAAGGCGTGAAGCCAAGGCTGCCTGCTCTGGCCTATAACCCTCTAAAGACAGATGTAATATCCCGGTCTGTGATCTGCTCTCTGAAGTGGATGTATGAATAACCACATTAATAAATAGTGAAATACTACCCTCCTCCACACAGAATGTTCAAGCTGATGAAGAAAGCAAGACAAGGATGTCCTCCTGGCCTGGCCCCCACCAGGCTCGGTCAGTCAAGGATTTGTGTTGCGCTGAGATGGACCGTGAATAACATCTAATATTCTTATCACCTGGCTCCAACACCCTTCTAATGCTGCTGTAGTCTTTTCAAGAGAAAAATTACTACTGCAAACGAAATTGCATCTCTGGTGTATATCAGGGCACTGCCACACTCTCCAGCCCACTGCTGGGTGGTAGCATGTCCACAGTGCGGTTGCACTGCTGCTGCACAAGAAGCAGAGGTCTCTGCTGAGCAGCATGCAGTCTCACCAGAGCCTCTTCCTCCCCCTGAATTAAAGTAAAACCTTGAGGGCAGACAACTTTGGCATCTGCTTTGGGTGTAGTAAGAGCTGCTGGAGACCCAGTTCCCTGATGAATGGGGAGGTGGCTGGGTTTGAGCCCCAAAGTCCTGGCTGTACCTCCAGCCAACTCCAGTACTGGTATGGCTCATCCCTTGGTGCAGTCTGTGCCACAGCACCTCTGAGAAGATAAGGGTCCTCAAGTGGTAAGTCAAGCCGGTGCCTGGCCAGGTCCTCAGCAATGTGGTGGTGGATCTGGCAGAAGAGGTGGGCAGATGTGCTCCTGAGATCCTATGTCCTCATGGACTTATGTGAGACAGCTCCAGCATCACACAGTGACACAGGTTTTGTAGACAGAAAAACATATCTTGTTACAAAAAATATATTTTTTATTAATAGAAATTGGTATTTATTAAAGAAAGCTGCTTTCCCCCCAAACAATATTTGTCTTCCTAACAGAAAAACATTGGTGGAAAGGGTGGGGGGGAATAAGGATTGTTTGATCTCTTGTTTTCTGGGGTAAAAGGAGAGGAGAAGGAAACTTCGGGGAAAAGGCATGGAAGGCTTTACTCACCACAAATAATCCCACCAAATATTTAATTTAGGAGTTGTCTACTGCTGTTTCTAAAACTTGCGATCTTCCCTGAACTGACCATCACCATCAATGGATAAGGCCAAATCTCAGCTTAATTGAACTTCTGTCACAGAGAGATAGGATTATACCTTTAATATTTTAAATACATTTAAAAATATATACCTGAAGCATGACATCCAGAAACAAATCTATCCCTATTCTGATGAATTATGCTGAAAGAAAATCATAGAATCACAGAAAGGTTTGGGTTGGAAGGGACCTTCAAAGGCCATCCAGTCCAACCCCCCTGCAAGGAGCAGGGACATCTCCAACCAGATCAGGTTGCTCAGAGCCCCATCCAACCTGGCCTTGAATGTTTCCAGGGATGGGACATCCACCACCTCTCTGGGCAACCTGTGCCAGTGTTCCACCACCCCTATTGTAAAAATGTCTTCCTTATAGCTAGTCTGAATCTATCCTCTTTTATTTTAAAACCATTACTCCTTGTCCTGTCTTTCCTGTTTTTTCTCTTCCTGCAGGCATTTTGTTGATTTACCAAAATCTGTTGAACTGGAACTTCTTAAACTAATGCCCAACTTTCACCTCCCATGGCATTTTCACAGGGAAGACGAGGATTCTCAGGCTGGAAGGGCCACATAGGCACCTGGGGAGGTGCAAGTAGCCTGTGCAGTGCAGGCTACACCTCAGTAAGCAATTCATAACTAATAATTTACTCAGCAAATTCAAAATCTCATCAGAGTCCCTCCTCTTGATCCAAAAGCATTAAGGCACTTGAGCTTTTTATTTTCTTCTCCTCCTACAACTTAGATGGGAAATGTCCTTGTAGGCACACACAACACATCCATTCTAAATGCATAGATTTATTTGTCTTAAAGTGTCATGAGTGCTTATATGAGTAATATGACTATCCCAATTTTCTGTTGCTCATGCGTTTTCAAATAGTTTAATATTTACTGCACCAAAATCCTCCGCCTCCAGTTAATGAAGACATGAAGACTGCAATATCCATTATAGTTTACACAATTAGGTGGTCTGAAGTCTTAATGTTTAAATTGCTTTCAAATACTGCCTTTCACATCACAAAAATCCAGGGAAAAAAAAAAAAAAAAAAAAGGTCAGCTTCTCCCCTTCCCTCCAGAACATAGGACACAACGTGATGGAGCCTGTGAGCCTTTGGACGAGTGCACAACCCTAGACCTAAGGATATCAAGTGCCACAGTGAAATGAGCTGAGCCTTTTTGGTGGCTGGCCCAGAGTCAAAATATTTACTGATGACCTTGGCCACTGGCTGGATCTTTGATGGGGTGTTTGGTGCTGGGCTGCTGCAGTCCTTCTAACAAGCACCCGTCCCCAGGCTGCACAGAGTCCCTTTGCAAGCCGAAAGCACAAGCCAAGCAGAGAACAAATAAAGCCACATTAATCCCAGCTCCATTAGAAACACAGAAAATAAATAAATGCTGTTTTCAAATGTGGAAAAAGAAAAAAAAAATCAATAGGGAAAGAAATATTATTTTTAATCTTCTAAGAGGTTTTTACAAACAACAGGGAGGGGAAAAATTGAAAGCCATGAAAAAAGACTTGCCAATGTCCTTTTAACCTTTATTTATTATCACTCAGTCCACATCAGCCCCTGACTGGAAGATAATTTGGAATTTCATTTTAATTTCAATGTATCACATAATTCAACATAGCTTTCCGTGAATTTTTTTTTATTTATTTTTTTTTTGTAGTGGAAACTTTAAAAATCTCTCTATAGGAAATGTATCTAGAAAAAAAAAATCATAACCCTTCTGCAGCAGTTACTTAATTTACAACATGAAAAGTGTTTGTGCTAAAATATGATAAAAATAAAATCAACAAACTTCAAAAAAGGAATATTCCTTAATAACATGCTTTAGCTTGAAGGGTGCCTGCTCCTCTGCTTTTCTTTAGCTTTGTCTGCTGCTCGCATTAGAGTGCAAGTTATTTTGAGACCGGCTTTTTGGAAGCCTTGTACTGCATGTTGTTCAGATGTGTTTAATGGTGTGAGTCTGGCTGTATTAACAGTGAGTTCAGGAGAAGCCTGGGACAGGCTGGTAGACGAAGGACTTGTATCACCAGCAAGAGACAAGAAGGGACAGCCCAGCATTTCCTGTGGGTATCATATCCCAGTCCCCTTCACCACCCATGAGATGGAGTCCTGTGGAAGATGCCTCTGCTTTCCCTGGCCCAGATCTCACATTGTCCCTCAACATCGCTTGTCCAGCGTGACAGTGAGGTCTATCCTTTCCTCCTGGCTCCTCCAGGCAGCTGGGGGCTGAGCTGCAAATAGGCTGCAGATCCCACAGATGCTGTTAGGCACCGCTGCCCCCCCTCTGGCTCCAAAATCAGGCTGAGGGTCAGCTGGAAGAGCATTGCCTTGTGTGGAAGTGAGCATGTGCACTTGTATCTTGACCCACGCCCCAAAAAAATGGAAAAAGGGACCTCAAGCAGAGGTAGGAGAGAAGAAACTTCTTGGTACAGACAGTCTGCTTAATGAATGTCTCAGCCTTGGGCTCATTTGTTGTCCTGGAGCTCCCTTGATTGCATAATTTTTCTTGCAAATTGTGACTGATTTGTAAAAGAAATTCCTTGGGCTCTTTCTTTTTACTACATTTTTATTTTAAAAAAAATTCCAGAGCATTAATTTACTTAATAGGACTTGATGCAGATGGTGCATTTTGCCTAGGATCTTGGCACTGGCTGTGGGCAGGCGAAATCTCATATATTCACGTCAGCCTCTCTCCATAGCCATGTTTATCAAGGGGCTCCTTAAGTGACAGGCACAAAGGAGTTGTTTGTACTCCAAATTGCCTGTTATTACAGAGCACCAAAAGGCCCCATTTCCCAGTGCTGAGCCTGCTGTGAAGGTGGCAAAGACCTGGCAAGAAGCAGACAATAAATTTTCTAAGGAAAGCTACACCCCAGACCTCACAGCAGCCTCCAGCAGCACTCTCTCTTGGCTTGCTCAAAGGGCAGCCATTGAGGCCAACAGCAGATTTATCAGTGGAGTATGACAGTGAGAGGATCAGACTCACCCAACCAGAGAGGTAACTGGGTATTCTACCCCAAAAGTCTCTGGGATGTTCAGTCACAGACAGAAGAAGGACAGATCTTTTCTGAATGCAAGGGGCAGGTAGGTGCAAGGCCCCATAAAAGCTCCTGATAGCCATTGGAGTCTCCAGCTCCCCACTGAGTGAAGCCATCTGCACCAAAACACCAAGCACTGTAGGTATAGACCTCAAGGCTGAGTAAAAGACTTCTGCCAAAAAAATAAAATACTGCCCTTCACCCTCCAAAGTACCACAGCTGCTAGTGAAGTGGCAATGGGCTCAATCTCTCTTCTCTAACACATGTTCACTAGTCTCAAAAATATTCATGGTAGAACAAATCTGGACAGTAGATAACATAAAGAGATACTAAAAAAAACCCAACAAATGATGTCTCTGAAGGAGCCCCATCACCCATGTGTCTCAGACGGCTGCTGTGCCTGGGAGGCAGCCAGTCCCATTCCTGCATAGCCCCAAGCCTGTCGTCACATCTAAGCAAAGAGGACCAGCAATGAGACTTGGCTGAAAATGACAATTTCTGAGACAGAAACATAGCTTTTTGAATCAGCAGAATTATCCATGAGCAAATCTCCTTTTTATTTCATCAAAAACCTGTGCTAAAATGCATATTTTTTGTAGGTATAAAAGGAGATAATGTCAGTGTTCAGACAGTCCTAATGCCCCCACAAGTGAGACAAAGGTCTGCAAAATCTGAACTTTTCCTTCATTTTCTCTGGAATTTTTTTTTGTTGGGGGAGATGTTTTTATTGTTAGAGATGTCTGTAAAATTAAGTAGAATAATTTCAGTTCAGGAGCTGTTACACTTCGGACTGATCAGCCTGCACCAACCCCAGCAGAGACGGCAATTTCACGCAATTATTATTCACCATGACACGCAAGCTTGAGGGACTGGTCTGGGCGCAGAACAGCAAACTCATCATGCCCTATTTAGCAAAATGTTCACTGTCAACGTGAAATTCTGACCCTTACATTTTATTAAAAGGATTATATCTTAAAGCAAACTATTTCAGTCCCCTAGCAAGCTCCTTTCTGCGAAAACTTTCCAGACAATTTTGAGGACCGTGGCAGGATCAAGATGAAACAGTTCTGCCTTTCCATCTTTTTTCTTCCAGCTCTCTCCAAAAGCGCTCAGATCCTTTTCTTCCTCCTGTGTATCCCAGCTCATGGTGTAAACCTTAATTTGCAGAGGAAGCATCCTTTCACGTGATCTCTAAGCAAATGCATGCCATTAAATATGTTGCTATGGGGTCAGCTCTTCTGCTGGTGAAAATGGACTCAGGCAGGGAGCCAGACGTTCTCCACCAGGTGGAAAATGTCCCCAGTAGATCACCTGCATAGCCTGGAAAGCCAGAAAAGCGTCTTCAAGGCCAGAGGTGCTGTAAAGGCAATTTTACCCCAGATAATTGTTGTATCCATTCTAGTTAACCGTAGAAATATACCATTTCTATTGTACAGGATTGCATATGTATGTCGCGAGGAAGGGGGGGTGGGCCACATGTTGTGGTAGATTTGATAGAACAGCTTTGTGTCAAATGAATAGGTAGGTTTATTATAGACTTCCCTTGCTCCAAGCTTCAGATGAGAGAAATCCTATAATCCCGCCCTGCTTTAATACTGGATTAATGTGGATTTGTTAATAAAATGCTAGTGAAATCGAGAATAATTTGTAATTAACTCAAACTTCTACTCCCCACCTCATTTTGAATATTTTTTAATAGAGATGAGAAACAGTTTCCGTGGCTGCACATGCTCCAGCAGAGCACTGCAAGTGGGAATCCTGGTGAAAGTAACCAAAACCACTGCAATAGAGCAGTTTAAGTCCATGGCAAAAGAAACCACCCAGAAAATGCTAAAAAAACCAGCCACAACTCTGCAGACCTGGGGAGCTGATTTCTGTTACCAGAACCCTATTCAGATCCAAGAGATCAACACTTCTGAGGATAAAAACCAAACCATCACACCCCAAAACAACAAGTGCACGAGCAGATAGGTGATGCAACAAGAAAATACAACAAAAACAATACAGAAACTACTTAGCAGGTACGGCAGATATGGAATTGCAGCATTAACACTGCCCAGTGCTCCCTCCTCAACAGCATTAAAAGACCATGTATGGTGTACATGGATTTCAGACAAAGCACTCTTCTGATCTGAAGTCTTCATAGAAATTGAGGGTTTGTCCTACCAGATCAGAGTTGAAGGTCATCCACCTCCATATCCTGCTGCTTGCAATGGTTAAAAAATGAACTAAAATAACCAATTTGTTCAAAGACAACCATTCTATGCTATGCTACACTATGAGGCAGAGGAAAGGTGAAAGAGTGAGACATGGAAAATGTAATTTTACCCTGGATAATTTTTGTGAAGGTTTTAATCTGTTCTAGTTAATAATAAATACATACTGGCTCTATTGTATAGGATTGCATATGCATGCCCTTTGATGGAGGGGTGGGTCAGGAGAGGGGCCAGAGGCTCTGGTGGGAGATGGAGATGAGATGTTCTTCCAGGAGTCAGTTGGAAGATTTGCTTCACTAGACACAGACTAACCATGTCCCTGTAGGGAGAAGGTGCCATTTATTTTTCCATGGCAAAACCAACTCCCATGAATAAATCTCACTTTGACAGGGAGTCAGACAAATCCAGCGTGAGTGACACCTATCTCCAACATTGCAAACAAGGGAGGATGCTTCAGAGAGAAACAGAGAAAATCCCCTTGCCACATTAAGCCTGACAAACTCAACTGGTGTCACAGGTCACAATCTGCAGTATTAACCATTGCTATCACTGATTTCAGCCTGGCTTTCACCACTGCGCCTGGAGCTCTTATCACTGCCTGCCCTCAGCCACAGAGCAGCATTTTTAAAACTTCCCAATAACTGACCCCCAGCACAGCCCTCCCCTCAGATCAGATTCACTTACAGCTGGGGTTGTCGGTCAAGAAAAGCCCAGGAGAGTAGCATCTGTCCTTCATCTTCCTCAGCTTTGGGGGAAGCCAGCTGCCAACATGGGATAACAAAAATAAAAATGACTTTTACAGCTATTTCTGTTGTCTAGGCTAATTTTTTTCAAAGGACTCAACCTATAGTTAAGACCTGGTATTCAATAGCAGATTTGTTTCAGCTTTGGCTCTGCCTCTCTATTGTTTCCCTGGCTTTTTTTTCAGTCTGGAGACATCTGACATTCCAGTATGGATGCTTTAATAGGAATGCTGTGCAGTACAAAACTCAGCCACTCACAACAGTCAGTCATATCCTCTCAATTTATAAACCTCCTGGCCAGCTGGCCTGCAATTTTGGGCACTGCCTCTCTTACCAATTATATCTCTAACCTGTCCCAGCTGCTATTTCAGCAACTTTGCTCCTCAGTTAGGGGAGAATCAGTTGATTTGCCTTTTTTAAAGCTGTAGAGAAGGGTCTCTGTTTCAGTTATGAGTCAGCTGTGGTATTCCTTGATGGTATCCTCCCAAATACAGCAGTGTACTTCCTTCCAAATCCAGCTGCAATCCTGCACTCTGAGTGCCTCTACTGCTCCTGCCAGCTCTTCAAAATGTCCTGGACTTTTTAATTCTGGACAATGGCAGAGCTCGAAGAAAACAGAAGCCATTCTGTTAAGCGCTGTAAACCTCTCTCCTTCTCCTCGGAACTTGAGAACAAACTACTTGGCATCCAGCTGATCTCTGCTTTCATTTCTGTCCCTGGCAACTCATTGTGTGTCGAGGTTAGATGAGGTGTTTATGTCTCTTGAGTCCACATGGAATCTCACCATTTAATTTAGATCATTCTTACTTGCACCTTTGTTGTCTGTATTCTTTGTACTTTTGTTGTGTGCTGGGTTGTTTTTTTTTTCCCTTTCCTGTCTGGTCCTCAGAGTGTAAATCTTTGTCTAAGACTACAGTTTTGAAAGGCAGGGGGTTTGGATGCTATCATAAGAGTGCCAGAAGTGCTCCCTCTTGAATAGAGGCAACTTTGTATAGAAAGATCTAATAACCTTTTATTAGACCAATCAGTACAGTTGGAAGAAATGGACAAGTATTCAGGTATACAAGTCCTTTCATATCTCTCCAAAATCCACATTCTCTTTAAAACACTTTGCTTGAAAAAGTTACCAGAGCGTTTACACAAAATACTCTCTGGGAAGGGAGATAGACTCTATCTCCACTGAGAGAAAATTTCCAGGTCAAAAGCTTGTCTTGGACTGAGAACAGGGATTTGGTTACCTTTGGGTTCTTCAGACTTCGAAGAGGAGACCTTCTGCAGGAACTTACGATGCTTTCCACGCAGCCCTTTTTAATAGTGACATTATCTTAATGACTCATCTAGTCTTAGTGAACCTCGTTAAACTCACCAGAGGTTTTGCAGAAAGTGAGGTCTCGGACACGAGATGTTAGAGCAGGGTCTAGATCTGGATCTTCTGGCCACAAAGCTGGTTCAAGGGAAGGGGGCTGGCTTATCCTTTTGCTGAGATATTCATTGATGTCCAGTACCGCCAGATCACAGATGGTGAGACTCTGTCCCCAAGGATGTACGAAGAAAAATAAGTGTGACACAGACACGGTGGTGATGAAAATACTGTTATGAACATCTGGATGGATAGGGCTTCCTCTGAGTTAAGCTTCCCCAAGGAATGCAAAGGGCAGGGACTCCTGAGAGATTTCCTCCTTTATACAAAGATCCTTGAATCCAGGACCAGAAGAAGGACCATATGACTTAAAATTACTAATTTTGAATCTCAAATAACACTCCATACTCTAGGCTCTTGTAGAATGTCTTCCAGTTCCATCATGTTTGTTTTCCTCCTTGCAAGGCACATCCAAGTCCTGCATGGATCTGAAGGAAAACCAGTGCAGGCTGAGTTCACAAAAGCTCTGCAAACCAGAAAAAGTCAAATTATTTTATATATCTCTATCATGGCCTCTCCTATTCATGTCGTCTCAAAATTATATAGCCATGATCTTTCTAATCTCTCTTTGCATTGATGTTTTTCCATGGCCTTAATAATTTCCTTTGCCCTCCCGTAGACCTTTCCTGTGTCTGCCTTTCGAGGCAGAGAGGCTGGAATAGAACACATTATTCTGGGTGAAGGTGTATCATACAGTTCTGTAATTCCATTACAGCATTTTCAGTATTATTCTCTCTTTTTAATACGACCTGGCATTGTCTTGGTTTTCTGGATCATCAACACATTTTGAGATTGCACTGAGCTCTTGGCAAAGACAACCAGGATCTGTACCAATAGCTTGCAATTTTTGTCGTTACTTTTTTTTTGAGATGCCTTGCTTGAGATACCCTACTTGGATCCCAATTTCCAAAAAGATAATTCTCAGTCCTAGGAAGGGCAGGTCCTTTCGCAATGGTTCGTGCTGAGCTCTATGCCATGAGATGGGAGAAGGAAAAACACTTCTCAGCAGCTTTCCTTCTCCCACTCTCTGAGAAAGTTGGTTTGCTCTAAGCTTTTCAAGAGGAAGTTAAAGTTGTAACCGCTCTATTTTTTTTTTTACATTCCTTTGACTGCCTGGGGCTTACCTCCAAAGCTATTTGGACGAGGTTTCTAAGGGTGATGAAACAGGTAGGTGAAAAGCCTATTCTAAACCAGTCTCTCCTCTAATTAATGTCAACATAAGCTGAGTCATTCCCATTTTATAGCAGCCTGAGGAAAATATATTTCCTGAAGGAAATGTGCAGGGAAGGAGTCATGTATTCCGTGGGAGGTTTGGTTTGCTTAACTTTTAAAGTTATGTTTTCTTCTCCAGGACAGGAGAGAAAGGATCCAGCAGGCATCATCTACTTGTCTTTCTTTTCATGTGCTGATAATACAGAAACTGGGGGTGTATTTGAGAGAAGCCTTACTGAAAAGGAAATCTGAATGTCCACGGTCTGCCAGGAAGCAGATCATCCTGACCACCATAACCAGGAGCTCAGCAGTGGATCTGAGGAAGCAGTAGACACTTCAGTAGGCTCTCAGTGAGGCTTTAATGCCCTTAGGTGCAAGGAAGGGAAGGGATGCTGAATGTCTTCATTGCTCAAACTGAAGGGCCAGCTCTTCAGGCACAAGGCTGAGAGTTTTATGTTTGCTCAGGTCCAGGATTCATCAAGAATTTGTAGTCCTCATGACTTTAATTTTGCCACAGTTAAGAAGACAGACACCTACAGCAGGGGTTTGGATGGCTGCAACAAAACCAAATGAAAACGTTTTCCTCAATATGAAAGGTTTCCTGCAGCTTGAGTTTGAGAGATGCTAGCATCTCTTGCACCAGCCTATTTTGAAGGGGATTCCGAGTGCTGGTGGTGAAGGTACAAGAACATGAGCCAACTCACACACAGATACTAAAAACAATAAAAATGACCACGGAAGAAATGCACTTTTTATATCTTGACATCTCTGAGCTCAGTTTCCGCATGCTGGAGTCAAAGAGATTGGCCAGAGCTTGAAGATGCTGCTGTCTGGAAAACGGCCAGTTTGGTGACATGAAGAGTATTGCAGTGGGGTCGGCTGCTTCGTGACACCTCTTTAGAAAGAGGACTCTAGGACCTTACATCAGACCATCAGCACAACCAATTAATGCTAATGCTACTGGCCTTGTTAGTTGTGATGAAGCTTCCCAAGGGGAACAGGACTAAATGAGCAATACGTATAAAAGAGTAACTGAAAAGCCATTATGTATTCTTGTCTCTTTGTTGATTTGAGGAGGACGTGATGAACTAGGTACTAATTACATTAAAAACCACTGTATTCTAAACCAATCTCTCCTCTAATTAATGTCAACATAAACTGAGTCATTCCCATTTTATAGCAGCCTAAGCAAACTATTAGTTACTGAGGGCAATGCACACAGGGCAGCTCAGGGATGTGCAGTATTAACATGTCTTGAACAGGGAGCTGGAAGTTTCCTGTCCCAAAGCACAGAATTGAGACACAGGTAGCATCAGGGTCCCTCGGTAACATTTCATTGAGTTCCATGTCTTTCCACACCACCACGCAGCTGCATGGAGCTGCATCCTCATGTGTGCAGCTGTGGGCACAGTCATGCGCGTGCTCCTTGCACAAAGCAATTTTTTCTCAGCGTCAAGAAAGTTCCCCTTTCCACATAAATGGCTTTTTTTTTTTTCTGATTCATTTTTACTTTATTTTACTTTATTTTTTTATTTATTTCTCTTCTGTATCCTTTTCAATCTGGAAAGTGACTTGGCCTCTCTTCCCCCCATCTATTTTCCTCCTGCCACTATTCAGTTTAGGCATGAAACACAGAACTAGATTGAAAGCATTCAATGGCCATTCAATCGGAGAAGAAAAGAGCTCCTCAGAGCTTTATTAGATATGAAGATCCACAATAAAAATCAATTTCTGCCTCTTTATGCAGTTTAAATGACAAAGCACCCACCCATTCTGCAGCCATTGTGCCTGGGAAATGTAATTCAGCGCCGGAGCTGGGACCAGAACACCACGGACTCACTGACCTGCACCGGCAGATTCCAATATGATACAGACCTTCTCAGATAATGACAGCCACTTCATCTCACTGTAGGGAAAAAAAAAAGTTATCTGATATCTTTGAGGGTTAAAAGGCTATGTGGGCAGCATTTTTAATAGCACTCGAAATCAGCATCTTAAAAATACCTCTGCTTTTTTCCAGCACCCCCCTCCCCACTTTTTCCACTCTTTCTCTCCCCTTTAGCAAACCCTTGCCACGGCTTTGTACAGCCTTTACTCTCCGGGGAAGAGTCCTCCCCAGTGCTTAGCTGAAAGTGAGCAGATTAGAGAGCAAACTTGATGACTACAAACGTTTAGTCAATCAGCGTGACACGCAGGAATTTGTTTAGGGAGTGTCTGCGGCTCTCCGGATAAGTGAGGGCTGTGTGATGCTGCGGGGCAAAGATTTCAGATCTGACTGCTGAGATGCTCTGGGCAGGTCTGAGCTGCTCCAGGGAACGAGCAGCATCTGGGCTATCATCCCCACGGCTTTCCTTAAATCACTATTGCAACTGGCTCTTTCCCCTTGTTAAAGGCCAGTTTTTGTTCAAATTCCACTAAACTCCTGGCCTAGATTATGTCTAAGAGCAATGAGTTCCTTGGAATAAAAGGACCTTGCACACAAATGCTTTTTGCATTATTATTTATAATTTTTCTTTTATCCTTATGTAATGGAAAAGGGTGAGCAGAACTGCCACATCAGGGCTCACTGCTGTGTATATTCTGTGGTTTCCGTTAGATTTACTTATGTAGATTCTTTTTACTGGCGATCATGCTGACTCCAAAACTCACCAGCTTTGAAAGCCACACTCATTTTATTAAAAATTAAATTAGTAGAGGAAAACACAGAAGGAAAGTGAAGTTATGACAATCCCAGGAGGTCTCGCTTTTGCATTTGGAGGAGGAAACCCTTCCACTTTATGTCCCAAACCCACTTTTTTTTTCCATTTTTTAAAAATTCCCTTGTAAATAATGCCGTTGAATGATGTCACAGTGGAAACAACATGCTTTGATCTGTCTCAGATGAGTCTGGACCCTTCAGTGACTAATTTTGAAACTTCGCAGGGCTTCTGTTCATTTGAAACAGGAGGAGCTATAAATGCTGAAGCGGAACCCATGTCCTCCCCAGAACGACTGATCCAGTCCTCCATGGCAGACGTCTTCCAGCATCTCTGGCCAAAACTCCTCCCTGTGTAGCACAGAGTATTTCAAATGAGTTGTAATTCTTGCTATTCCCTCTCAGCCTTGTGGCAGCTTTATCTTAATGAAGATGTGCTGTGTGCCTTTTGCAAAGCTTTTGGGCTGCTTCAGGATAAAATTTTAAGTATGAAGAATGCATTCAGTAGAAAACTAAGTTTTTTAAAAACCTAATTTTATTTTTAAAATGTTTTGATGTGTTTACAAAATAAAGTAACTCTGAGACTTTCTCTCCTCAGAAGTACAGCTGTGTTTTTTCCCTGGGAAGCGCTGCCTTTCCTGACTGTGGACGAATCCGAAACCTGCCGTGAGCCATTGCTTGGTCCTGTGTCCTGGAGCATCAGTAGCAGCTCACCACTGAGCAAGAGTTTTATGGAAAAGGTACGCCTGTGAAACCACTGTGTCCACAAAAGTACATACCTCAGATAAATCAGGACACAAACTACACATGTGATGCAGATGCAATTTCCCGAATAAAGGCTAGGGGTTCCCACATAGTGGGGGGCAGTCTCCCGGCTCAGCATGGAAAAGTGCCACCAGACCCGGTGAGAGTATGTCCCTTTCCTTCTCTGTCTACAAAGGGAGCATGTGTCTTAATGTGACAACGGCTGGAGGTCATCCCAACCCGCTGAATTATTTTGGAAATGGTGCTGCTGGGTGTGCAGTGTGCTCAGCAGTTCACATGGGGCAATCAGCCCAGCTACCTCGGGACATCTATGAGATATGCATGCACAAGCTCCTGAATACAACACGGAAAGAGGAGCGACACATTACTGAGAGTTTTCCATAGACCTGGAAGTTACTGCAGCACTGTGACAAAGTCATTTGGTGATTGCTGTCTCTCAAGACATGTTACCTCCTGGAGCTCTCAGTGATGCATTGCTGGTGGCCAACCCAAAATGTCTGTGCTGTCAAACTGTGTGAATGGCGCTTGTAGAGGAAATAAGGTAGGGAAAGCACAACACCAGCATCTGGGAACAAAAGACAGGTGTGCTGTGCACTCCCTGCCGTGTATCACCTTAAGTCACAGAAGACATGCCAGGGGCGATGTGTGAGTAATGCTAGAGCCTGTAATTACTAAATGCATCATCCAGGTGTAGGGAGGTGGTGAAAATCATCGTGTCTAAGGTTCACACGAACCAAGTGAAGTGAGATCCAGCATAGCTGAGCTAGGATAACTCCGTTACTGTTAATGAGATCTCTCTTCTCAGGAAGGGCAAGAAAAAGTGTGGGTAGATGCACAGATGTGGCACAGGGAACCGTTGAGCCACAGGATCAGGTGAAAGGATGGGGGGTGAGTCTTGACTTTGTACAATACCTCAGCACCGAGAGCCAGGATTACAGCTGAGCAAAGGCCAGGGTCAGGACATGATGGTCCAGAGATGACCTGATGGAAGAAGATGGAGGATGTTCAAAGATATTAGAAATGTGTCACAGGACACTCAGACCTGGGTGACAGGTATAGGGGCTTGTGGCCAGAAAAGGAGGCAAAGTCAAGGAGGGCGAGGCTTTGTGGTGGGGCAGGCATGGGGAAAAGAAACTAGGTTTAGTGCCTGATGGCAGGAAGGGCTGTGGTACTGATGTGATGCACAGGTATGAAAGCAAATGCAATTCTGGGGTGTCTCAGGCAAGGTGTTTCCAGTGGAGAGAGGAATGTCTTCATGACATTGTGCTCTGTACTGCTGAGTCCTTGTTGGGGAAATGGCCAGTTCTTCCAGTCACCCACCGCTGGAGAAAGATAGGCTCCCCAGGAACCACGGCTTGGTAAGGCTCGGACAGGAAGCAGGGGGACAGAAACATGTCCTGCACTGAAGTAAAATGGGCTTGGCTTCGTTACTCCAATAAAAGGGAAACTGGGGAAATACACAGGGAATATATCAGGGAATTAAACATGAGGGAGAGGAAAGAGTTGCTCCAATCAAAGGGCAGCACTGGCGCAAGAGCAAAGTGAGATAAAATAGCCACGAATAGAAGGCCATGTAAAGAAAAATGTGGTTCTTTTTTTTTTCACATACATACATACATACATGTGTGTGTATATATGTATACACACACATAGTGTTTGTGTAGCTGGATTATCATCAATTTAATCGAGGGCAAAGCCATCATGCACTCCCAGCCCTGGAATGCTAGAGTGACAGAAAGCTGGCAACAGGATTCAAGATGGTCTCACTTTTTTTTTAGCATAATTTTCTCATGTTTTTTGTCTGTAACCAGTTAAAAACTGTTAGGAACCTACAGCAATCAGCACCATAAAGAGCTGATAGGTAAATGGTAAAACCTCTGGGTAAATGGTTTTTTGTTCTCTGTGGTTGAGAACAATGGTGAGAGTAGATTTAGCTGATTTCGACAGAGGCAGAGATCTGTTGCAGTGATGCTGGAAATCTTTTCTAGTTGCAACTTGCCCACAAAAGCCAAGGGAGAAGGATACACTCAGATTGCAGGGAAATGCTATGAGCAATTTGCCTGCTCTCCTCCGTGGGTTGAGTGGACTGTAAGCCCTCCTTGCTGCTGCTGAAGACAGAGGCGTGGGGAGAACCGCGTCTCAGCATCCCCAAGCTGCGGAGCAAAGGGGAAGGCTGGATGACAAAGAGCAGCACATCCAAGGGAAAAGGTTTGCTTAGAAGCAATCGACCTTTGTAGTCAGGTTTCTGTGCCCATCAGAAAAGTGTCACAAGACACCAAAAGAGGTGAAGTTGGTTGGGACATTGTCAGTTAAACCAGTGCCAAGTGATAGACTGGCACTGGTAATAAGGTAATAAGGAAAATAACACAGGATGGTAACAGTCTACACATGGTTCTCAAGTAAACTGTAAAGAGGCAGTGAAAATATATTCACCATGTTCCTAAAAGTGTAAGGACACATGTGGCAAAGGTTCTGAAGTGAGGAAATATTTGGTTTATGAAGATGAGAGCAACTTACTAATCTTAATTATATCACCCAGGGCTAATAAGTGACAGTGTAAACCCATGAAGCTTGCAGTGAAGCAGTTTATTGACAATGTCATTAACAGCATACAAATGTTTAGTCTTCTGTTGGTCGTTGACTGACCCTGTGCTTAGACTTGTGGTGTAAATATCACCAGGTACATTCTGGCATCCTCCATCCGTGTGGTCCTGCTCCATTTGCCTCAACTTTCCCAGCTCTCACCATGGGCGGACACATTTCACATCATCTTGCGTTGATCAATGGGTAGGAGAGCACACAGCCAAATGTCAGGAATGGTGCAGTGTGAAGTAACTTGTTGCACCATGATAACATGCGAATGTCTCTGGGGTCCAAGAGAAGAGGGAGCTTTGGTACTCATAATCGGAGGGATCTGGACAAATAACTTCTGCTCTTTTCTGTAAACCAAAAGGAACAAAACCCTGCAAAGGTAAGAACAACTAGCATAGATTGATGGTGGCACTTCAAAAGTTGCATCAGTTCCAGTTGCTTGTTACTGGGCCATGAGAGGACAAAAGGGCAATGAAACTGCAGAAGGAAATTCCCATGCAGAAGGGAAGACCTCTTTTCCAGCTTTGAGGAGCTAGTTGTGGCACTGAGGAGTTGTTTGGTGAAGAGATACAATCAGGGCCATGCTGGAAGGCAGCCTGGTCTGGTTCAACCAAACCCACTCTTAAGAAATACCCACATCAAATTCTGCTCCCTGTTCTTGCAGTGTCATGTCCCAGGAGCTGTCTGGTCTCTGCTTGGCTCCCAGTCCTACTCCTCCTCCCAAACCCTCCAGGCTTGGGCCCAGAAATCCCATACATCGTATGGCAGGCTTAATCAATCCTGGCTCCGTGCCCCTGGCCCTAAACCAGGACCAGTCATCTGGCAGAGTACCCCAGTAGACAATGGTGATTCAGCCTGATATAAAACAGGGAGAGGCAGAGAAAGTGAATGACAAAGCATCAGGCAAGAACCGCAAATGTGAAGCTTCAGGAAAGCATTAAGATTACCTCTAAGTTCCAGAATCGGCACAGAAATCCTCTGTGAAACTTACATTTCTGTAAGATGTGATTCTGCTAAGCAGCTCCTTAAACTGCGAGGAGGTGCTTGGACAATAAGCAAATTCCAGAAAGCAACTGTCATCCTCTGCGCAGGAGGAAGATGGCAGCTTAGTTAGAAAGCAAAGGGCGAAGTTCTCCACTGGGGGTGAAGGCCTCTAGATAGCTTGTCACACGGGCAAAGGAGAGTTTGTACACCAAGGACTGGATGGAAGGTGCTGCTCTCCTATCCACAGCACTCTGGAAGAGGTCTGTAGAGAAGGATTGGAGGTCCTGAGGAACATCAGGTTGAAGATAAGTCAGCTGTGTGCCCTTGCAAAGATAAGTCTAACTGCGTGGTGGTTGCAGCAGCAGCACAGCCACTAGAACAAGGGAAATTATTTTTTCTGTCTCTTGTGCAGTCACATCTGGAGTGCTGTAGACTGTGTTGGGCTCCCTCGTACAAACAAGAGGCTGGCAAACTAGAGAGAGCCTGGCAAAGAGCTTTGGAGCACCTGATGTTTGGGCAGTGGCTAGGAGCTGGGTTTGTTCAATATAGAGAAGAGATGAAGGGGTGGACCTAGTTATTGTCTCACACTGCCTAAGGTGGGGTTATGAAGAAGATGAGACCAGTGAACAAAGGTGCACAACCACGGGGCAAGGGTTGACAGACAAAACTTAGAAGAAGGGGAAATTCAATTGAGCGTAAGAAAAAACTCTCCACGGTAGAGATGGTCAAATGCTATGACAGAGAGCAAGACATTGAACTCAGAGGAGAAAGCACTGTTAAAAAGAAGTTTAGGAAGCCCTGCGATGTTGCACTGCTGGCCAGGCGGTATGTAAAGCAAGATCAGCCCTGCCCTGCGTGAGGATGCAGCCCATGGTGCTGCACTTTCAGGATGACCCACAGGGACTCAAGGTTCTCCAAAGTGGGATGGGGATAATTGTGGACAACAGGAGGGGACAATGGTTTTGGTTAAAATTCTTCTCAGGAGTGGGCAGATCTCACAGGTCATGAGTGTCAGTCTTTCCTATTCACACAGAAAAAATAAAGCTGCAAGTAGAGTGAGTAAAAACCACCACGAAAACTTTATTTTAAAAGTCATCACTTGTTTCATAGGGATGCTCCTGAGATACAATCATTTGTATAGGAGGACACTGCAGGCAAACCTCTAATATGAGGAGTGGACAAGCCTGTTTTCATAGCAGGCCACTCTACAAGAGTTTTGAATATGGAAGTACCTTCTGGCAATGCAGAAGGTATATTAGCACACGCTTCCTAGGACTTTGCAGATCAGCAGGAACTTACTGGAGCACACTTGACATTCCCTTAAGTCCCAGAAATTTTTGTTAATACCGGCAGAAATTGAAACCAGATTTTACACAAAACAATTTGCACATGAATTTTACAGAAAATAATGTGCACATGAATTGCATATGGTGTTTTTCCAGGGGACAGAAGTACTGGGTAATGCCATAAGACCATGTAAGAAATTGTAGAATACCTTAGGGCATGTGGGTAATCCAGTATGATCTTCTCAGACAATATACTTCAGCTTGTTTGTCAAAGATTGCGATTCTTCTTCTTCCTCAGCTTTTGGAGTTCATCCATAGCCAAGCAGGCAGTTTTGTGCAGACCTTTTAAAAAGTATTAGAATAAAATGAGCAAGATGCTTGCACCATTGTATTGCAAATTGATTGAGCCTGGTCCTCAGCTGGTGTCCTTGCTATGCGGACCAACAGCAGGTCAAGAGCTGGTCTGTGATTACCTGTGGTATCTGCTGCAGATCTTGACCCTTAAAATGTAGTGAAGTGATCTTTACTACTTTTTTTTTCAATCTGCAGTTTTACTTCTTTTGAGAAGATTTATAAAAAGAACTGATAGATCAAATGCTCTATTCTTCTTTCTGGTATTTTATCTCTAAACTAGAGGGTTCTGGGAAAAAAAAATTATAGAGATCGTTTAATCAAAAAAAAAAGGGAAAAAAAAGAGGCAAGGAATCGATGTCAAACAGTAATATCTACCCAACTGAAACAGGAGAAATTTAAAGATTAATGGATCTTAAGAGCAGATCGCCTTGGTAGACTGGCTATAGAGATGTGGAACCTAAAACACATACAAAGGGATTAAACTAAATACAGAGAAATAGTTGTTGACTTAATTATTCTAAATCTGAATTTTAAGTAGAAAAAAAAGCATTGAATTGGGAGAGGGCAGACTTGGGGCAGGGTGTTACATGGAAGGACTAGCACCTCACACTATTACTGCATCCACCTCCAACACTTTGAGAGCTTTCTGCTCTTCCCCAAGACTGTGATCCAAAATTAGCAGCTCGTTTG
Source organism: Tetrax tetrax (assembly GCA_009806455.1). Taxonomy (NCBI): domain Eukaryota; kingdom Metazoa; phylum Chordata; class Aves; order Otidiformes; family Otididae; genus Tetrax; species Tetrax tetrax. The sequence goes on from WHYT01017826.1 coordinate 217,011, forward strand.
GTTTTTCACTTACGCAGGCCAAAATGAGAGAGCTTTGATTTTACAGAAACGTGTGAGTCAGGTTCTGATTTTGCAAAAGCCAAGCATCTTCGTAATGTGGTCTGCATTTGAAAAGAACCAATATGGGAGAGGATGAATTCTGATAAATGATGCTGGTGTTGGGTCATTTATGCTGTTTATGCTTGTGAACAATAAATGAGGCTGGTATCCAATGGGATTGCTGGGCTGAGGATGCCTCCACGCTTTCCACAGACCACGTGCTGTATAGACGTCAGGAATAGAGGGAAGGGTGGCGAGAAAGGCACAGCTAAGCAAATCTGGTTCAGCAGCTACGGGGATAATGTCAGCCAGATTTTTGGCTGGTGTAAATCTAATGGAGCTCCATTGTCTGATACTGGCCCTGGATTTGCAGAAAATAAAAGCTGGCTAATAGCTGAGTGGCTTGGCTTGTGCTTTCAAAGACCCCCTAGATGAAAATGGAACTTAAGCAGGGAGTTCACCAGGTCTGAAGCACTTTGTCCCCAGGCTTGGGTTAGCTCTGCCTCCAAACCCAGGCTGGACCACACCAAAACTCAGACTTTTTTTGCCGTCACGCACTCAGACAGATACGGTCTGAGCCACCGCCTCTTCAACTCGAGGCAGGGCAAAAACACTGCGGATCTCTCTTCCTTGTCCTGCAACGCGTGGATCTTCCATGCGCTCTTCCTCCTGTAAATGAGTTTTCTAATATCTTTTGTCCCACCTCCTGCAGGGAAGGGGACATGGGGAAGGGTTTATTTATTTAGGCCGCTTTGCTGCCTGATCAGAATTACCCGTCTGAGAGGGGGATTTGAATGGCACCTTATCTGGGGTCTTTCTCCCTCTCTTTAATGCTTGAAATCAGAAGCTTTGCTGCATTTTTTTTTTTAATTACAATGGAAAAAGAAAGGGATTGAACAGTAAAGTTACACTAAAATTAAAAAAAAACTTTAAAAGTACAATGCGAATGAAAAATGATGGTTTTACTCTTTGCCTTAAAGTAAAATAGCTTTTATCTTCTTTCCCCCTTACAACAGCCTCCTCTACCTAGATAATGCATTTGGTTAGATTTATTTGCTCAGCCCAGAAAACTTGACACTAAGGGGATTATTTAGTTTTAGATTCGCTGTAGTCCATAGTAATAGCCAACAGGGAAAGGAATGAAGCAGCGATATTAGCAAGAAGATGGGAGGGGAGGGTGGACGGGGGAGGGGGTGGCAGGGACTGCAGCTAAGCAAAACTGCTTGCATAAACACCATTAAGAAGATTTAGACATTGCTTTTCTTATCATCAGCACTCCTGGAAGAAAAAAAAAAAAAAAAAAGAGAGAGAGAGAGAGAAAGGAGAAAGGAAAAGGGACAGGCCCTGACTTGCTGTGCATGCGTTTCCATCAAGGTTCAACAGAAAAATAAAACCAGCCCAGGATCCATCTGCAGCAATTCTGCCAACCTCTCCAAGCTCCCCCATCACGGTCCAAAGGAGACATTGGTTCCACCTGTTAAGAGAAGGAAGGAGCAGGTCCAAAGAGGAGGAAACACAGTTTCCTCACACAGACTTGAGCCATTTTATACATATCCATGAGAGTACATTTATTTTTCTGTAAAATGCAAGAATTTTCTTTGTGCATTACCAAGAAGTAGAACGCACGCAGCATAACAGGAGGGAGTGGTTTGTGCTAGGTAGATGTCAAACTTTAACAGTCAGAGTGGTGTCAGCCCAACTTTCGGAAACCATGTCCCATATTTGCTGACCATGGACTCTGTGGAAGGACACAGCAGTTGCAAGGTGCACTGGCTCAGGGACAGGCAGAAGAAGACTGGGAAGTTCGTTGATCAAATGAAGGAAATGTGTAGGAAATCACAAGTGCTAGACATGCTTTTCGAGAGCAAGCCACTGAGCAGCAATTGTCCCTTCAGAGGGCAGGTCCCTTCCTGGTCGGTGTTTGCTGGTGCCATTCTCACCATGTGGCTCACACGCAGCCAGGGCGGGAGAGACATCCAGCCAGTGGTCTTGCCTAGGAACTTGGGGTCAAACTGCTTTTCTTGATTCCCACCATGATGGTTATGACATCCTCTAAGTTTGTTAGAGGCTTACACATCTCAGGACAACAGATACTAAATAAAAAGGTTGTTCATTGAACAATGCATGAGCAAATGCTCAACCATCTGATCTATCAGTGAGGACACGATGAGCAGGTCCAAGGGCTTCCTTGTGTGAACATGACATGTTTTAGTGAAGGGACAGGAATGGCTGATAACCCAGGTGATGGGGTGATCCAGTCACTCAGCCTCCACACAAGCATTCCCACTGCCACGCTCTGAGCTCTGCCACCCCAGAATATTTCCTTGCACCATTGTGAACAGCGTTACTGTCAAAAGACACGAGTCAGCAGATCTCAGCTGCTAAAGCATCCACAGGAAGGGAACACAGATGCTATTTTAGAAGTTATAATGCTCTGAATTTTAAACTAAACATCCAACGCTGCGGAAGAGACATAAACCTTCACGCTTCAGGGCACAAAAATCTTCCTGTTACTGGGGATTAGAAGGAAAGTGTCCTTGGAGGCAGGTATTGTGGAGCTGCCAATGAGGAGGCTTCTTGCCCTTTACTCTGTGCGAGCTGGATAGAAAACGTGAATTCTATTTCAAGAGGAATTGTGCAGCTTTGGCCTTTATTCCACATTGGCATGAGGTGGAGACCTTGCAAATTCTTCATCAGAGGAGAACATATATGTCTCAGAAAAGACACCATGTAAGAGAGAAGAGGCAACCATGTAGGAGAAAGGAAATTAAAGTTCAATTGACTAATACATGCCACACAGAAGGAGTTGTCATCTTCCAGGTGACTGCTTTAATGAATGGGTGATAGGTCAACAGAATTAACTCTAGATGCAAGAATTAACTCAAAAGATGACTTCTTCACTATTTATCCAGCTATGCATCACCTTGGCTAGTAGATCATAGTCAGCTTGTGTCTCTTCTTTTTTACCTGATTTTGAAAGGAAACCAGTGAAGGAAAATTCATGGGCCGGGAGAAGGAAACTGAGGAGTAGAGGGGGAAGATATCTGGGGAACTGTCATTGCAGAAGGGATAGAGAAGTTCTTTAATTCTTCCACATGGGAAATAGCTCCCTGCCATGTTGATAATGTTCATGAGAACTTAACAGCTCTTGGATCAAAAAGAATGGAACATCTCCATCCTTTAATTTCCAAATATTCCTGCTATTCTACACATCGCCCCCACCCCTCCTCAGCCCTTTTATATGTATAGAAGATGCTGTGCCCTCAAAGCAAGTTTGTGACCAGTTAAGGAGAGAAAATCTGCTCCAATTCATTGGCATCCTCTGTTCTTTGCAACTTACCCTGGTCTGGTGGTGCCAGAGTTATCTTGGAGAAGAGGCATTTCAGACCCGGCTTGATGAAGTCCTGTGCTTTGCCAGGTTCACAGAAAGAAAGAGGAAAGAAGGAGGGTGACCTAGCTGCCCAGAGGTGGCTTGTGACTAGCACAGGCTGAGCCTTAAGGAGTAAGAGCAGTCCTGGTCCACTGGTGTTCCTCTCCCTGTGTGAGGGGGAAGAGAGCATCAGCACTGTCTTAGAAAATGCCTGAATCACTTGTTTTTTTCCTAGAAGCATCATTTCCATCTTGCCCGTCTTGAGATTCAGCCAGCTGTTTTTCGTCCAGGAGCTTATCTCTTGCAGGCATAGTGACATTGTGTGACAGCGCCTGTTGTGTCTGCTGAGAAGACGTAAAGCTGGGGGCCAGCAGCTGACCCGTAACACAAGAGCCCCTGATCTTTGTTATCTCCTCCCAGTGCTGAGTTCTGTGCCTATGCTACAAGATTAGCTGTTCTCCCATAACACGCTATTGTGTGTGTGTGGAATGGGTTATTTCTTTTTTCTAGAGCAGCTGTTTTTTTCTTCCCAGCTAATCTTCCTCTTTGTTTCAAGAGTCTTTTCTCTGTTACTCAGCACAGCTATCTTCTGTAGAGCCAGCCTTCAGAACAAAAATATCTCCGAGTGGATGATGTATTCAGCTACTTTTCACCATGACTAAAGTCTTCTGCATCTGCAGCATGAACTTTTCTCACTTGCCGTCAAGAACTGCATCTGTTCACAATATGTAGTGGTAAATGTGTTATCTTCTCCCATAGAGGAGAGTGCATAAAAACACAAAGACCTCCTGGTCCCAATCAGCCGGAGCCATCATCCACCTTGTCCAGTCTTTTGACTGCAGCACTGGGATGTGTTAGGGGTCTAATGGATCCCATTGCAACAGACCAGAGTGGATGTGCAAGAATACCTTTAATTTAGCAAAATTATTGAGCTGTAATGTGAAAGTCTTGCTGAAGAGACAGGAACAATGCATGTGCCTTTAGTCACCAAGGGTGGAAGACACTAGGCTGGTAGGCGATAGGGATGTGACAGTGGTTCAGAGTGGGCCACTCCAGGCAGATATTAGCTGTAGCTACAGCCACATCCCAGCTTAGATGACAAGGACAGACCTGGATCATAGCAGAAGGATGGGGCATCTTGCTGAAATATGAGAAATACCAGGGAGAAAAAAAAAAAGAAAATTTGTCCCAATCCACAGCCTACACAGTATATTTGCAAAACTGTCTGGTGGACCTTCTTTTGCTGTGCTGTAGACATATACTTTGTGGGACACTCGTGAAGACTGTCTGTGTAGTTTCCAAATGTGGGACGAAGAGATCTAGCAGATCCTGAAGGTGGGAGTCAAGTACACCTGAATATGGAAAGCTGGTTGTCTCTCAAAAATGAGGACCAACTTCTCAGAATGTGGACCCACACCTGAGTTTTCTCGTACTGGTTGGTTCACACTCAACACAGTGCTGCAGAACAGCTGAGCTGGCTGTAGAGTTCAGCCTGGTGTTTCCTATCCTGTCTGCGTTAGAGGCAGGAGTATTTTGGATGGAATATCTCCAAGCAGACTTGCAATCTCTTCAGTCCTTGGGCTCTCTCTGTGCAACCTGAGCTGGGCTGATTAGTTTCATAGGTTTTTTGTATCATGGCAGAGCTTGTCATGAGGGTGGTATCAGAGCTAATGTTGGTGTTTCATTGACTTATTTCCTCTTAGCTACAGAACAGCAGTTGGTGGAGAATTAATTTTGTGCATACATTTACAAGTTAAGTGCAGTTTCACTGGAAGGTGGGAAAGCTGCATTTGATAAATAAGAGAAGGAGGCACCAGAATGTGTTTTCTCTGTCTGGTCTTAGCTCTGGAGTTCTTGTCTCACCACAGTTATCCCAAAGCTGGACATGGTCTCACTGTGCTGAGCAAGCAGACAGTAAGAGAGTCACTGCCTTCGAAAGTGCTCAGCCTTCAGCTCCCTTGGTGAGGACAGGGCAGATTCGCCTGCTTCTAAAGTATTCCAGTTCTGATGTTTATTCTGGGGGCATTCTTGATAGATTTCATAGTCAGATGTTTCAGCCAGGCTTGGAGCATCCTTGGTACCAAGAGAGGAAGAACTCAGATGGTCTACTTTTCCTCTGAGAAATGCCTTTTCTCCAAAGGTACTGCTTGCTGTTTCACAATTACCTGCCTCTTTTTTTTCTTAGTGAGTTGCTTCAGTTATGTTTTTCATGATGGGCTTCAATGTGATGGCTTTCAGATACGATGAGGAATGAATGAGTAGAAAGTAGAAGATGTCAAGCAATGGGTAAATGACGAGAGGAAGGAATTTAATGCTTAGAATCACAGGAAATGAAAACCAGCTTCATTCATCTGCAAACAACAAATAACTTGCACTCCAGCAAGCAGTTTGTCTTGTATTCTGGTTCACACCTGCAGCAGGGGCAAGAAGGGAAAGTACTAAACCCCATTATCCTCAGAGTAAGAGATCAGAGGAAGGCAGAAATTAGACAATTTCCATATAGACGAAGCAGCGGAACACAATTTTGGCATGTTTCAACCATCTGCGAGAGACTTCAGAGCTCTGAAAAACGCTGTGAAAGCTGTCAGCTAGGCTATAAAACGCAGAATCTAGTTAGCCAAGAAAGGTTGTGAAGAAAGCAATGGAGAAAAGTGTCAAAGGAGGAAGAAATACCCTTTGCTGGACAGGCACTGCTTTCAAATGCTGCGTGCTCCCAGCATGTCAGGAGTAAGAAGGCATGAGGGAGCCCTTTTCAGAGAGCAGGTTCCAGCACAGGTGTGTAGTGGTGCTTGTCCCCAGGCTTCAGCAGGGTTCAAGGCCATGTTGTTGGCCATGCCTGGCTACAGGCACTTGACTTTACGCAGATAATCTGAGTTGGTTTAATCTATGCAGGCTGTGCCCAGGTGCTGACCCAAGCATCCTTTCTGGGGCTTTGTTTCACACCGATCTTGGCTTCCTGAGCATGTGTTTGACCTTATACACATGTAACCTTCCTGAGTTTGAGAAGGTTATGAACATATGAAGCTGAGCATCTACCACCCATCTAAAACCATTGCCTCATTGGGTCAGGGCTGTCTTCCACCGTGTATACAGCATGTTTCTGAACTGCACTCTGGCAATTTGTTAACAGCAAGAAGAGCAGTACCACAAGAATCACACTGATTTTTATATATTGTTTTGCACAAATATCTGTTTTACTTATGTATTTGTGAAGAACATAGATATATAGAGGAGTACAAATATACATTCCAGCTTTTGATCAATACTGTCATGGATTTTATGGGCTTCTACTGGACAAACACTCTTTCCAAAACATCTGAGTTACTCACATCAATAAGACCATCTGTGTGTGTAAATGATTGCCATATTGGGCCATGCACACGTACCTTGTAAAACTGGAAGGTGGAAAGGAAAAACTGTTTTGAGGATGCTACTCTAAGGATGATGAGGTATGAGCTCACCAACAACATTTCCACCTTAAAATGGTGCCAAGAAGTCTTAGGTCTCCCTGGTGCCCTAAGTATTGTACTGAGGGGACACAGACATGGCAGAGTAGAAGACAAGAGCAAGGCAATGTTTGTCAGCGTGAAGGACAACATCTCTGCAGCCTTATGGCTATGAGCGTGAACCAGAAGTCCACTCACTGCACCCTTCTGTATAAGGTCTTTTAAGAGGAATTTTTCCTCTACAGCTCAGAACCCACACACCTTCGGCAGAAACAAGGTGCTGCCCAGCTCCGTGGTGTGAAGAACCACCTATTTTGTTTCTGGTACACCACCTGCTAGGTTCCTTTGATGCCCTCCTGAGGTCTTGTTCTGGAAGAGGCTGCCTGTCCAAGCTGCATCTGGTTCTACAGTCTTGAGTTGTATCTCCTTCAGTCACCCCCTTCCAGCTGAAAACTACCCAGATGTGCTGATGTATTACCAGCAGAGCTGAGAAGGCTGGCATTAAAGAAGGATCACTAGATAATTTTTCAAACATATTTTTAATGATAAGGAGCAGACCAGCCGCTGCCATGTTCTCCATCTGTTACCCTGGGCAAATCATTTAAACCTTCTGTACTTCTGCGAAGTAGGGTAATAACTCTGGTCTCATCTTGGCTGTTTAGTGCCTTGGGGCACAATAGTCTTTTGCTATTTCTATGCAGAGTACCTTCTGCCACAATTATTGTAATGTAGACAACACAGTACGACAGAGCTGGGCTCTGTGGGCATTTCGGTATTTTGCCTTGAGGGTCACACCTTTTGAGCAGCCCCTCTTAATCCACCTGAGTCAGGTAAGGGCTCTCTGCCATGCGAGGCTACTTCCTAAAATTGCCTTAGCAAAGGTAAAGAAAAAGAGGAAAAAAAAATCTGTAACAAAACCCCTTTGACTTTTTGCAGCAGTAGTATTAATATTCTCAGCTATTGTTCCAGCTCTGCATATAACGTAAAGTTTAAAGGCGAATGGGGTGGGCAGCGGGGACAGAGAAATCAAAGCAGGCCATTAGGCTGAATGGTTATCTAGGCGGCTTGCTCTAGGCACACAGTTAATCCAGACCTGGGAGAGAGCGCTGGTAGTTAAAGCCCTTTAATGGCCTAAGTCCTATGATAATTAGTCCTGCCCCGGAGGTAGCTAAGTGAGCCACTCCAGCCTGAAATGGAGCTCATCCACTGCTGAGGCCATAATCCTCTGTGCACAATGAAAGCTGAACTAATTCACTGAGTAAACACTTTCTCAGTTACTTACACGCTGTCTTCTTTCAGCCTGACACCAAATAGATTCACTTCCAAGAGCAGGAAAGAAAATAAACTTTTTTTTTTTTTTTTTTTTCTTTTCTTTTTTTTTTTTTTTTTTTTTAAAGCAACTGATCTTGGTTGAAATGCATTTGGATTTAGTATCCAGGTTACAACCTGGACAGATATAATCTCCTTTCTCCTGATATCCCACACCAGCTCCTTTATTTTAGTCCATTACAATGGCAGAGAGGAGAAAGACATTTCCCCATCTATCGCCTGCTCCTTTCTCCTGCCTGTTTCTCTGAAAAGGTGTATGCTGGAGAGGAGTGGGAAGGCTTGTGTGACGATCATCCAGAAATCCGTGGCTTTTTCAACCACTGAGTTCTGTGCTCTCAGCTCACCCAAAAGCTCAAGGTGGGGAACTTGGCATGGAGGAAGTGTAAATTGAAGTACCAAGGAAGGAAACACCAAATATCTTCAATCGTTGCAGATGACTCCAGCTTTTTCAACTTTTTAGTCCTTTTGCTTTAACTAAGAAACGGAGATGTACATGCCTTAGCATGTTGTCTTTTCCATGTGCCCTCTGTGTAAAGATGTGCGGTCTTCTCTGGGTACATTTCACACTCATGTCTTCTTTACAGCTCTCCCCAGTGCTATCCTGCTTTTGGACCCACCTGCAAGACGCAGCTGTAACAGCCCTCCATGTTCCACCAAAAGCTGGGGAAGGGAACCAAGCAGGGAGCAGGGCTGCTCGTGGCTCTGTGCAGAGGAACGCGCACTGTCCCTCTGCGTAAGTCCTGGGGCCTCCTGCCCTGCAACAACACACTGAGAGCACCAATGCTGCAGGTATCCCTGGTCCATTAGCCCCAGGAATTGTCCCCTCTGATGCCTGCAGTCCCAAGTGCTTGGGGACAGGGGAGATGAAGACCTACAAGGGTGAACAGTCCTCTGACTTGCCAAATTGCTATCACCCCATGAGTTATGATCAGAGCACATGGGACAAAAGAAAGAGGGGTCTTGCATGACACAAGTTGGGTAGTGAAGTTCATAGTGTTATCATCTTTTGTTCCTCTCACAACTTGTCCTATCTCCCTTAAAGCCTCAGATTCTGGAATCACATGAATACACCAGACTCAACACCATCTCACTGAGAAGACCTGCTTGAAAGCCCAGATCTCTACGGACTGAAAATCTAAGAGACAAGTGAATTATATTTCAAAGACAGGGTTATCTCATTGCCTTTAGAGGTGAACAGAGTACTTATTTTCCCCTGAACTCTTTGTTTAGGCTCATGTTAGAATCTGCAGAGAGAAATGGACATTTCTCGACCACAGTTCACCCATCACAAGGCTGACCTTCAGAAGAGATTGGATGAATTGTGCTCCATGAAGGCATATTCATCTCCCTGAACCCCTCAGGTGAGTTATTGATGCTGTCAGTATTCAAAGGCAAGTGAGAGAAATCCCACCCCCAAAAAAATCTGTAGTTTCTTTAAAGCAAAGGACACTGTTTGGGGGTTTGATATGTATCTGGCACCACCTCTCTGCAAGTTTTTGTCAAGACAGAGCTGCAAATGACTGTTTTTGTGATTCACTGTCCACCCCTGAAAAGGCTCCCTTGGATGCTGTCGGGAGATCTTCCACCCCAGTAGCCAGGATTTGTCCAACTCTTGGGAAACTGAAAGCATCTTTTCCTGGGCCAAGCAAAAATGCATTGTGTGTGTGTTTTTTCTTTACACAGGGACCTCCATATTTGTGCAGGAAAGATTTCGTTTGGTTTTTCTTCCAAGATCCCTCTCTGCCCAAAGAGGGATTTTTGATGGTACTTGCTGGCGTTCAATGGTATAGAGGAAAAGACAGAGACAATTGTGTCTTGCCTTGATAAAAGAAGAAAAAAATCAAATCCTGATATAATCTTATGCTTCCAAAAAGAAAAAACAGACATAAAAGGCTCTGCCAAACAGAAGAGTCTCATAATCAAAGGAGAAAATCAAGAAGCTTTGTTTATTGGATAGTAAAATGCACCGAAGTTTTTATCAGTTACAATCTGGCTCAGGAAAAGAAGTCTCAGCAAAAAATATAATGAAAGATTTCACTGGTGCTCTCTGTGGTCTACCAGCATACTAGTTTTATGATGACCAAGTCATAGCTCACAAGCTGGTGAGAACAGGCCAGCAAAGAAGTGGAAAGGGGTTCAGCCCACTATTTGGGGTGTGTGAGGCAGCCCAGTGGTGGGGGTCATCCCCTACTGATGACTGGGTTTGCTGGCTGGTCGCTCTCCATGTGGATGATGGAGAAGAGCAAGCCAGACAGCTTTCCTTCTTTGCTCCCAGACCATCAGGGAAGCATCTCCTCCCTTTAGGATCCCAGCCCCCAAGAAAACATGGAAGACCAGTGCTAGGTGGAAGACCCCAGGACCTGAAAGCAGAGATTGCTCCTCTCTCTCATCTACACAGAGGTGGACAACCGTGGCTTCCTGACTTAGCTCACCCTGTGAGGCATGGGGTGCTGAGCTGGTCATTCCTTGGGTGCCTTGAGAGCAGCCACGGGGTCCAGCCTGGTCCTCAGTAAAGAGAAGACAGGCAGAGAACAGAAGAAATGCTCTCTGAACCTCTTGAACTGAGTGGTGAGAGAGGCAAGGCATGCAGGCCTCTTTTATGAATGCTCTTATGGCACGAAACATGTTGGTGAATGGTATTACTAATGTTGCTTGGAGCTAGGAGAAAAAAAAATCATTCTGAAGTGTATGTTCAGAGAGTTTTTTTTTTTCTTGTGTAGAGAAAATAGAAACAAAATGGGGAAAAAAGGGAAAAAAAAAACCCCATACTCTGTCTGCATCAGCAGCTGCTTCTGTCTCCAGGCTCTATGGCAATGAAGCCTCAACCCACCCATTCAGCAGTCCATTATCACTTCCCTCCTTCCATTATTCCCCTTCAACCTTATCAGACGCAAGCATCGTCTCAGAGCTCCAACTGGAGCCTTGTAATTGTCCCTGGTTAGAGCTCGATAGCACCTTGAACCGCCACAGTAATCTCTGCTTCAAAAAAAAAAAAAAAGTCTCTGCAAGGAGATGATGCTAGAATTTGCCTGTGGCTATGCAGGATCTTTAATAGCTAACTCTTTTCTCTCTCCCTCTCTTATGCACACACATACACTGGCAGATAAATGGGAAAATTCTTATTTATTTATTTATTTATCCTCAGCCTTTTTAGACTGGCTGTTAGGCAGTGATCGCAATATTTATTACAGAGTTTGCAATATTATTATTATTAGATCCTGAGGGCACATAGTGGAAGAGGTGGGTGGAGAAACCACAATAATATTACATAGAAGTTGTCCCCGGGGGAGGGAAATAGAAACGGCATTTTCTTGGGCATCTTAGCATGAAGAAGGAAACTGGACTCCAAGAGTCTGACTCTTTCTCCTTGCATGTAGGCGAGATTTAGTCCAGGGCACATGAGTGCCAAGTGTCTCTTAATTTTTATTTATTTTATTCTGGAAAAGGAATGAAAGCAAAAGATGCAAAGTCCAGTTCAAAGAGCAGGTGAGAAGGATCTTGGCATTGCTTTGCAATCCAAGTCCCACCAGTGCCTGTAAGATAGCCCCAGCTCATAGCCTAGCCAGCACAAAAAATGTCAGAAGAAACGAAAATCTGCTCCCATGGACTAAACTCTCTCTTCAGTGAATATCTACCTCAGGAGACTGAAGAAGCAGTGGTGGTGGCAGGGAGCAGGGGGGCGTTTCTTGCGTAAATTGATTGTTTCTTTCTAATAAACAAGACCAAGCTTTCTGGTGATGTGTGCCTCGTCCACTGACCTTCTCTAGATTCTCATGTTCCTGTCCCAAAATTGACTCTCTGGCTGCATTTTTCAGCTTTCTGTTTACAAAATGCCATCTGAAAATTGCTGCCCAACATTTAATTGCAGACCTTACACCTGGATGCCCATATCTGTGAGTTTGCATGAACTCTTCGTTGTTATCTGGCCTTTTATTCCTCATATTTACACCTGGCAGAAAACCCTTGCTACTTTTTTTTCTTTAAAGGTGATTGCAAAGGGCAAAATGAATTAGTGCCAATCGTTGTTTTATGAAGGAGGTGTACAAAAAGAAAGAAAAAAGATAATTAATTGAATTACGAAGGTGCTTTTGTGTGTTTTAACATTAGATGTTCCGGGCAAGTTATTTTTCCCCTATGTCCCTCCAGAACATGATGGAAGATGGGAGTTTGCATCATTAGCAACAATTTGCAAGGGAAAGAGTTGAATTGAAACTGACTGTTTATTTTTTCTGAGGTCCACCACCTCAGAAAATCTAAATGATGCTTTAAAAATGCTGTATAACAAATCATCCACAGGCAGATATAACAGATATAACATCCTTTTTCTTTCCTGTTCAAGCAGGGCCCATTGAGCCACAATGGAGGCACCATAAAAATACATCAGTTGGACTGTTTCCAATGCCTTGATAAGAGCACAAGACCGTAAGTTGTGATTACTTTGGTGCTAAGTCTGTTCCAGGAGATGGGATAGAGGAGCGCTGTGTCATGGAGAGAAAGCATGTGAATCACAGCACTTCTGAGGATGTGCCACAACCTGTCAGATGGGGGAATGCATGTTCCTAAGTACATCCCCTCCTTGGGTAACCGCCTTCCTCTTGTTAAGGATCTTAAGTTTAAAAATATTTCCACTGCAGCCATGGTAGTCGTGTCCCTCCTCCTGGTGTCGGGTTCTCATGGGTGGCAGCAATGGCCATCTTGCGGTCATCTCCCCTGGGCACACGGGTTGGTGAAGTGGTGGGACTCATGCCAGTCCCTGTCATATTCTACAGCCTAGCTAGAAGATAGGCTCAGTCAGAGCTAGAAAAGCCAACTGAGATTTACAGATCGGAGTTTTGCATTCCAATGCAAGAGCTGGATCTATACAGCTGATCATAAAGGTGACAGGACCTCAGAGTCTTGGGATATAAATCAGCCTCTTGTATTCCTAATGCAAAGAAAAGATTTGTAAATGAACACCTTTTTTTTTTTTCTTCGAACTTATTGGTGTGACTTGTGATTATGTTTTAGGATTTGTAAATCTGTTTTAGGATTTTAAATCTATTTCCTGACTTCTAAGCCAATCGAATGTTTCAGAAGTCAGTCAGAGAGTTAAATCTGATGCGAAAAGTCATGGTTTGTAAATCAAACTGCAGTTCTTAGGTTAGCTGAGAGGATTTATGAATCTGGATAGAGATATCTAAATCTGGTTTATAAAAGCACTGATTTATAAATAAAACCCCAAAGAACGCCTCGGTTCCTGGCAGGTGATGAGTCAGGAGGTGCAAAATGACCATGACATGGACACCCAGCGCTGTCTACCGCAGGGACCCCAGACCATCCATCAGCAATCCCGGATTTACTCTTCACTAAGAAAATAAAAGCTCAGGGCCTCTGTATCACAACCAGTATAATGGTGAGGCATTTGGGTGCTGGCCATCAAAGAGAGAAGTTGTTCTCCAGACCTAGGTGAGGCCACCAGGACCACCTCGCGGGCACAGGGGTGAGTACCACCGCCTCCCCATGCTAGCATAGAAAGCTCTACATCACCCATGCTCGCACAGAAAGCCCTACATCCTCCCTATTGGTCCCTTAGCACCCCGATTTCCACCAAGGCCAGGGGTGACTGTTTGTGAAATGCTGTGCGGCTTCAAAAGTTTTATGATATAAAAGTGTCTCTTATGTAAAAAAAGAGAAAAAAGGGGGAAAAAATAAAATTTCTACAGTTCTAAAACTTTTTTTTTAAAGCATTTAAATTTTAAGCTGGGGATTTATAAATGGGCTATTAAAGTTTAAGAGTTTCATTATAGTTTTTTTTTAAATCATAATTACTTTAGGTAGGGGAGGAGGGATAGATCTACTTTATTCCTAGTGGAAACTATACATATATATGAAGTATCTATATAAAAGCTGGAACTGAGCTTATATTAATACAGTTTAACTGATATTCAATAACTTCACCCTCCCTTTTTCCTATTGTCCATATTTAAATACTTCAAAAAGAATTCTAATCAAGTGGAAATTAATAGGGGAGGAAAGACTGGGGTAGCAGGAGAGGGCTCTAATCCCACTCTCTCTTAATATTTCAAAGTCTCTTTTATTTTCCTAATAAAAAAAGAGAGAGTGAGAGGGAGAAAGTGGAATTAATCCAGTGCTCTGAACTGTCCTCTCGTCTTACTGATTTAAATAAAATCCAAGAGCACATCACACCAGAAGGCCATTCCTAGACACGTGCCAGGGTGGGCTCTCACGTCCCAACTTTCCCTCCCTGCCTTCCCCAGGAGGTGGTCGCCCTCCCCACTCCCCAGTGGCAGGTTGGACAAGACACCCAAAACCACGAAGGGACTTCTCACCTTCCTGAGGGCTTTGGGGTGTCCTCCAGCCCCTCTCTGCCCTGCCATGAGGTCAGCCTCATCATCCTGGTAGGATTTGGTGTGAGGTGCAGTGGAGCCTAGGTGCATGCAGACCCCTCGATGACCCAACTCATCTCTTGCACCCAAAGGTCTTGTACCCATGGACACCCTCCCTGTAGGACCCAGTGGTGATGCTGGAGCAACACTGGGGTTAGGTCATGACAGGGCTGAGCATGAACTGGAGGGGATGGAAACTCATGGTGGATCTTTCCATGGCAAAGGCAGAGCAAACCAAGTGTTCTGCATCAGTTTGCCTTGATTTCTCTGTTGCTGGTGCATTCAGATGCTCGCTAAGGATGGAGGAGCAAACCCTCTGCCGACACCAGCCTGCACGGTTCCTCCTTGCAGCCCATGTGCTCCAGAGCCAAGTGTCTGGATTTAAAACAGATGTCCCGTCTGGCATAGGGTATGCTCAGCCTTGAAAAGTTATTTAAGCATTAAGTATCTTGCAAAAACTGAAGGCAGACTTGTTAAACCACCACAGAGCAGAGGAACATCGTGTTTTAAATGGAGCAGTAAATAACCATTTTATTAACTGAGCAGTGCACACTAGATGGCATACCACTCCTTGAGTACTGCTCCTGTGTTATATTGTTGTTATTATATTTGTGTTAAACAGCATCCAAATTTGGACAGTATTTTCCTATTGCAGGCAAGACCCCATCCTGTTGCACTCTAGTGGGTGTGTGCCGGACCAGCGCATGCCCAAAATCAAACCTCAGCCTGGCAGAGCTGACAAACCTCTCTTGAAATGAGGGTAGCAGCAGCCTGTTTTTCTGAGCTTGATTTTTCTCCTTCCTTGATGTCACACACAGGGTGATCCAATCTCACTCCTCGAGAGTCCTTTCCTTCCTCCTGCTTTGCTTTAGAGGTGCGTTTGGTCGCTGCGACAGCTCAGGGCTCTGCTAGCGAGAAGGAGCTGTTGGGACCAGGTGCGTCCTGGCAGTCGCAATAGATCACAGTCGTAGCAACGTGGGATGAGATAGCAGAGTTCTCCTTTGAGAAGATACCTTGTAAAGCTTCCATTCCAGCTGACCGATCTGCTTAACTGACAGGCATTTCAACAAAGCATTTCCCCAAATATTTTATGGGGGATTTTTTTTTTTTTTGGAAGCTTTCTGTTGGAAAAAAGCTGTCTTCTGGATTTCCCAATCTCATTATGCAGGAAGAAACATGCATTATATATGATATTAAGCTTCAAGGATTAATGTGGTATATACGATGATGACCGTGCAGTCTTATTTTCCTTTTTAAACTGCAGAACAATTAATAACTTGTTTAAGGCGTATACAGATCTGGGCAAGGGTCTTCATTCAACTACTCTAGAATTTAACAGAAAAGCAAAAAAGTAAAAAAAAAAAAGAGCTATGATTTCAAAGCATTTCAAGACAAATGATGGCACCAAGAAACAGTCATACAGCAGATATGAATTAAGATGACAAGGATAAAGAATTTTCTGTGTGTTTCTAAGCCTTTAGTTTCTTAGGAATTCAGTCAGCAAAACAAAAAAGAAAATGATACCTACTCCAAACCCACCAAGGACAAGAAGTTTGAAATAATGTTGTATTTCTGTCTGTAATATCTTCCCGTGCCTGGGTGGAAACGCGTGCTGCCTCTGCTCAGAGCTAATAACCAGTTATTACCTAAAGTGACCTGGCTGGGCACTCAGGGGAGGGAAATCATACCCAAGGCATTGGTAAGAAATACAAGCATTGGGCTGAAAATAATAAAAGAGATTCAAATTCATAAGGATTTTACTAACAGCACATGTAGAAAAAAATTATTGCAGAGCCTGTTTATTTTATGAGAGCGAGAAACAGTGGGACCACGATGCTGCAAGTCCCGGGTGGAGCTGAGGGTGGGCAGCCAAAGGGACCAGAAGTTAATGCCCATCACACAGCAGCAAACAGACCTGAAAACAAAATGCTATTGCAGAGAGAGGGAAGATGAGGCTGAGTTGGTTGGGCTGCCAGCCACCTTGACCGTGGGAGGGACAGGGACAGCCCAGGGCGAAGAAAGCAGTCTGATCCCCTTTCTCATTCTGCTCTGCACCCACCTGCTGCAGTGGATGTCAGGTCAATTTTTTAATGGAAAAGGCGGTTACTGAAAAAGTTTGAGTATTTTTGTTGTTGTGAGGGTTTTTTTTGTTTGTTTGTTTTTTGCACAGTCCTTGCCCCGCAGAGGAACAGCATGTGAACAGCAGCCCTTGGACTCCTTTCCTGCAATGGGATCTGTCTCCTCCTTAAGGGCTTGTCTTCTTCCATCAACCACAAATGCTCCCAACTGACTTGTCCCAACTTCAGATGTGACGCCCAACCTCAGGTGACACGAAAGCCATCTGCCAGGCACAGCCCTTCAGATCAGAATTTTTTGGCTCTTCCTGGTCTGTGGCAAAGCCCCAGCTCTGCCGAAAAGAAAACATCAAAGATGTCAGGATTTCCCAGAAGATCAGAATTCCAACTGTCAGTCAGTTGTTGCCGCCCTAAAGAGGCTGAGATGTGAATGAGAAAGAGCAAGAAAACACATCATCTTTATTTTACAATTTTACCTCATTCATGCTGTGTTCTTTAACACATTGTGTTTTTTCATTCCCTGACCAGATGGTCCATACTTGCTCACAAAATAAAATGAGTCTTCCTTGTCTTCCCAAGGAATTTACTCCTTTTGGTCACTACTCAGCAAAAACATTGCCCAAATTATTTAAAAATCAGCTAGGAGAGCACTTCCAGAGCAGAGATTCCAGGCAGGTGGTAGAGGCGCTGTCTCTTTTGTGGCAACGCTCTCACAAATAACATCTGACCCAACCAGTTACCCACCAGCAAATGAATAAAAGATCTTGCCAACAGAATGGTGACTTGGCACAGCCTATTGGCAGAAAGGCTTTGGATACAGTCTTCCCATGTTTGCATGTCTAGTCTCAGTATTTCTAGGACAAGTTTTACCAGCGTATCTCGGCTCTGGTTAGTTGCTGTTCTTGGGGGAAAAGGCTTATCGCTGCCTGAGCCAGAAGGCGTAAGTGATTCTGGTACATAGCACTTAGCCAGGGTGGGCTGGGTCCCACAACTGGAGTCAGAGATGCACCTTTTCCGTTTACACATGTGCACATATGTACACCCATGGACATGCAAACATGTGGACATCTTGCTCACACAAACAAATATTCATTTGCTCAAAGGCTCGTCTCAACACAAACCAATTTGAACCTGGAGAAAAGGCTGCTACATTACTGTAGGACTGAAAGATAAAGTGGTGGGAATACAATAACCCATAAAACTCAGCAAATCCTCCAGTTAGAATATAATTTTACTGAAGAGAGGGGGGAAAATAGCTTTTCTCTCAAAGAAAAGGTGGTTTAAAATTAAAAGTCATTAAAGAAGGCTAGCTAACACATTTTTGTATTCTTTGAGGGAGTATATCTGTTTCATTTAATGCACTGTCCAATTAAAAAGAAGTGGTCCCTTATTACAGATATGATTTATTCTCTGATAAACCACTGATTTATGGCTCACTGGGATATATATTTAATACCGTCAAAAAAATGAAAGGACACCCAAAACTATCTGCAGTGCTACAGTGACTCAGTCTGAAAAAGGATCTGAGGAAGCAAAGACCCCTAGGAGTTAAATGTAATCTTTGCCTGGGATAAAAGTGCAGAGAACTGCTGATCTTCACAAAAGGACCCTTCGCTGGTAGCCCCAGACACATACACATGCACACCCACACTCTTCCTTTCCTCCTCCTCCTCTTCCCGCATGGGCTGCAGCTGGAAAGCACGGGCTTTAAACAGGAAAAAAAAAAAAAAAAAAGGTGTTTTTGGAGTTTCCCTCTAGAATTCTGGACACTGGCAATGTGCTGCCTCTTGGTACCTGCAGGGAATAAGAATTTATTTGTCAATCTGTAATTTAGAAAAATAGTTGTGATTTTTTGGTAGGTAGCTGATGAATCCCATATAGGGATTTTTAAGTGGTTTTTCCAAATTGTAAACCTCATTTTGTACATGGAGAAACAGGGATTGAGAATAAAGACAGTGCTGTGCTGCCGTTGCCAGCAGTTAGCAGCAGCCTAGAGAAGGGACAGCAGGGCTTCTCCGTAGGTTGTATCCAGGCTGCAGGTGAGATCTTCTGGCTTTTAGCTTCTTGGTCCTACCTTACATCAACCCAAAAAAGAGGAGGTACAGAGAAGGGTTCATCCTCTCCCAGAGCAAGCATCTGAGAGAGCAATCTGTAATTGGGATTTTGCCTCTTCAGAGAGAGCAGAGGTCCTGTTTGCACAGTTTCCTCCTTACCACTGGGAAAAGTAACGATGTGCTTTCAAGAAAATGACAGCTGAAGGCATTTGGTTGTTGCCCAGCCCCATAATTAATGATAACACGTGAACCTCCGCAGGGGTAGGTACTAGCATGAGGTCCCCTGTTTTGATGTCCATGCGACGGAGGATTTCTGTGTGAAAACTCCACCTTATTTGTTTGATGAGCAGAGTTGGGACTGATGAAAAGTTATAGACAGGGGACTCTCTTCTCCCCAAATATATCTACCCTCATCCAGAAAATCTCTACTGGTGCAAAAGTAAAGGTGTGTTATATTTTCTTTAGCACAGCACACCAAAACTGTCTGTTTTCTTACAGCTAGCACATGAGCTTGGATCAAGGATCATAAATTCAAGATAAAGAATTATCTTGTAAATAGAAAGAAAGCCTTAGGAGCGATTTGCCTCTATCTGCTTCTCATGTGCTCTTGTAAAATCTGGTTTAAAAATAAAGTGATGGAATTTTAATTCTTTTGAAAATGCTTATCTGAACTATCTTCCCAGATAGGGGAAAATGATCTTAAATCCAGGCAACAACCCCATACAACATGGCAATGTCGTACTCAGGGACATCTTCCACTGAAAGCAGAGGTATGTGTTGGTGAAAACAAATCTTGGGACGGCACCCACGCTGCTGATGTTGGCAAAGAGACATAGCAGTCCCAGGTTCTTCTAAGAATTTCAGATACATTTGGAGCTGGCTGATAAATACGGGCACATTGGCCAAATGTCTGCACTTTCACTGCTGTGGAGGTGGAAGAAGCCTTTGCAGACATCCTGCTCCACCTGAGGTCTTCTTGCTCCCTGGAGAGCTAAACTACCCCATCATGACCTTCTGAAGGAGGCTGTCCTCCTCCCTCCCCTCCGCCCCTGCTAGCAGCAGGTTTGAGCAGAGAGGACAAGCTGCTATGGCCTCTCCCAAAGTAATTCGCCATACAGAGCATCCCGCATCGAGCCGAGAAGTGTTAACTGGTTTTTCCAGATACCATCAAATACATTTAAACAAGCCTGATGCTTGAATGCTTTTTGCATCGGGTGTGTTATACATAAAATATGTTGAGTCAGTGATAGCGCCCTTATCTAAAGACAGAAGCCAGCAAAATTTCATCCGGTGCACTTTGTCAGATTGTTCCTTGACACAGACAGCCTGCAGCTGGCTGTGATGAGCAGGTGATCGCATCTGGCTCTGGGGAGAGGAGGTGTTGGCATTCCCTCACACTGTGTGCTCTCCCCAGCCACTCTGTCTGGTAAGTAAATGAGAGAGGAAGGAGCACGTCTGGGTGGGCGTCATGGGCCAGGAGCATTTTGGCGAGTCTAAGGCTGTGCAACTTTGCTCTGAAGAGAGGTTTGGGATGGAGCTTTAGGTCTCTAAGGAAGAATTACAACCCTCCATGTTGCAGCAGTTGTGTGAAGCTCTGCCTGGTGACTTTCTCACCACTGGAAGCTGCTGGCTATGGACATTATCATGAAGACTTTGTCTTGGGCACCGGAGCTTTGGGCAGGGAATTGGTCTTCTCCAGTCTCTGCTGGGCGGGAATTACATCTCCCTCCCAGCAATGTCCCTCACAAATCAGCAGTCCCTGCAGAAGATCCTAAGTCCTCCTCAAGTGCCAAACAGGTCAATGGCTCCAGCAAAGGCATGGCTCCTTCACCTGCAAATGCATTTCTGGCCCTGCCTACAGTTCATCCACAGGACCTTAGGTTTTGTTGGGTCTGAACTAACTTCCCCAGGGAGTAGAAGAGCATCTGGGGGCATGATAGACCCACACAACCTGGCTTTGCCTTTTTTTTTGTGGAGGTGGATCCCCCATCTCAGTGTTGAAACAAAGGTTTGAGACATAAGTCTTGTACCTTGGGTCATTTCCACTTTACAGCCAGTTTTGTGCATGACCACGGGAAAGTCCTGCAGCCTGCTCATCCCATCCCTCTCGATCTCCCTGCAGCACCTGTGAGATGACAGCACTGCCTGCCTCAGAGGGGTGCTGCAGAGATAAATACAGGGATGCACCCAGAAACGATGGGAAGAGAAGCAGATAAGCACCGGGACTGGAGAGTATAGGCAGAGGAATTATCTGAAGGCAGAAGAGGGATTATCATTCTGGAATGAGTCCATCTCTGCTGAATAGGGGACTATTTGATACCATCAAAGTGTCTCCTTGCTGCACCCTTAGCCCCAGCACACAGTCCGTGCATCCGCCCATCTGTCTGGGAGCCTCTCACTGACGTGAGATAGAGCAATAGGGCTTCTCCCAGCCCCTTTCACCTGGGGAAAGGGTAGGAAGCCATCCAAAGAAAGGCGACTGGGCTGCCTTTACCACCACTAAAGAAGCCTTGCTATGAAACTCCATAAAGGGCCAAGAACTTGCTCTTCATCTCCTCCCCCTCTCTCGCCTTCTCCCACCTCGGAAAGTAATCTCATCCTTTCGTCACATATTATTGAAATCCCAGCTCTTAAAAAAAAACCTCTCATTTTTTGCCCAGACTGAGAGCATGTCATTCGGAAGTGATGTGCAAGGCAGGAGATAACCAGGTAGAACTCAGCGATTCGCCACAGAAAATGGCTCCATGTATGGTTGTAATGCTATCAGAGTCCGTCCCTCAATAGCTCTTTACCGCTCCCGAGCTCAGAATCTGCTGATTCAAGAACTTTGCCTGCGCGGGCAGAGGAGGAGGGGACAGGGCTGAGAGGGAGATGAGGAGGTATATAAAAATAGAGCATTTGCGGTCTGGACAGAACACATAATAATGCAAAGGCTCTGCTTTCTTCCCTTTAATTTTTTTTTTTTGGTGATGCAGGAGAAGCTGCGCATGGTCCCCCTTGCTCGCTCTCTCGTTCTGTGTCCTCATTTCATGCTTTAGTTGTGCTGATTGGGAGGGCTGAATCCCCTCGGCTAACTGCTTAGTGCCAGACAGTCGCACTCCCATCTGAAATTGAGAGAGGTTAGAGGCTAACTCCGTGCAGACAGGGGATTTTGCAGAGGCAAATGGGGTCTCCGAGGGGATGCAGCCGCCTGAGTCTTTGGACTAGGAGGTCTCCCGTTGCTGAGGAGTTTGGAGCGAAACGCCCCACACAGTTCTCATTTAACTAGAAATATTATGTCTGTGCATGTGAAGCAGAAAATGCCTCTCTCTGTTCAGCCTTTCTTTCAGATGTGGTGGTGCACGAGTCTTTTGGGCATACACAGAGAAGGAAATAAACCCCAGCTATGGACTGCCCAGCGGGTAGGAGGTGGGGTAGAGACAGACAAGTCTACACAGCTGGGGCCCCACCAGCGACTCTGACATCTTCCTGGACTCTAGCCTTGACTCTCTTCTTTTAACCTGGGATGTGAGTTAGGGCATCCAGAACATTCTGGGTGGCGTTGTAAATCAGTGTACTGCAATATCAAACCATACTTTTTGTAAATCAGGGGACCTGTGGCATAGGAAACTTGGCCTAACTGCATAGCCACTGTTTGGCAGCAGTAGATGGGGCACAGTCACCTTCCAAGCAGAGAATTCATAATTTTGGCAGGGGACTGTTACTTCGCATCACAGAGCCATCAACTGGAAAACACTACAGGCTTCTCCCATCCAGTTCCTGTGTATGGCCTGGTGTGGAGGGACCAGCAATGCTGGCCAGCCACCTCAGCAGTTGGCCAGCCTCCCGCCTCAGCTGCTGTGCACATTGCCTGGCTAGGGATGTTTGACCACCAAATGAACCAACTTGACTGTATCCTTCCTGAAGAGACAGCAAATGAGTTTGACTGATCAAAACTCCTTTTTTTGACCTTACAGTGGCCTTCCAATACCTAAAAGGAGCTTATAAGAAAAACAAGGAGAAACTTTTTAGCAGGGCCTGTTGTGATAGGACAAGGGGTAATGTTTTTAAAACAGAAGGAGGTAGATTCAGACCTCAGACTGGACGTAAGGAAAATTTTTTTTACAGTGAGGTGGTGGAACACTGGCACAGGTTGCCCAGAGAGGTGGTGATGCCCCATCCCTGGAAACAGTCAAGCCCAGGTTGTATGGGACACTGAACAATCTGATCTGGTTGGAGACGTCCCTGTTCCTTGCAGGAGAGTTGGACTGGATAGGCTTTAAAGGACCTTCACAGCTCACACCATTCTACAATTCTATGATTCTATGATCAGAGAAGCCTTTTTCCTCTCTGGCAGATCCCATGCTGGGTGATTTTTGATGAAGTGCATGACTGCAGGGTCAGGCAGCGGCTTGCTGTTTTGCCTGCTGTCCTCTGCACCCACATATCCACCATCACCCCTGTGTAGCTGGGGGATTTCACCCCCATCCACCCTTCCCATCAGAGGTGAACTGGCAGCCAGACTTGGCCTTAAGTTTCCTGTCAATTTTCTAGTCCTCATAAATTTAGGAGCTGTCAGCAAAGTAAAGGAGGATCACAATACCATACATGGAGAACTGCATAATCTTGAAGACGAGAGTAAAGGAAATGGGATGAAATTTAAGACTACTAAATGCAAGGTCATGCACTTGGGGATTAACAAGAAATTCTGCTCTAAACTGGGAGCTCATCAGTTGGAAACGAGAGAGGAGCAAAAAGATGTGAGTGTATTAGTTAACCAGAGGATGTATATGAGCCACCAATGAGTCATACTACGAAAAAAGCAAGGGTCCTAGCCTCTTTCAGGTGAAGCATTCCCTGTTCAGACCAGTGACACTGTGGTGGTGTCCTGTGTGTCACGGGCAAGATTTCACCTGGGACATACTCTGCATGGAAGAGGTTGTCCAAGCCGCAGAGAATAAGCTGGAGAATGGGCAGGGGATCAGAGAGGTGGTGTTAAGAGAGGATTTAACAGGCTCTTGGTTTGTCTAACAAATAACTTGTTGAACTGTCTGACAAAAAATGTGAATGCTTTTCCTTAGAGGCAAATGGAAGGGCTAAAAGACACTTGGTGCCAGAGCAAATGAAAATAGCAGGAAGCACTGTATTTCAGAAATTGCAAATATATCTGTAGTATCTAAGCAGCGAAATTGTAGAATGTAACCCACTCTGCCTGTCTCCAATGAGAGAGGTGCACCTCCAAGTGCGGCATCCCAGATGAGATCCTTGGCCACAGGCAGCCACCTGAGTCACCATAGTCCTCTGAGCCTGTGATAATCTTCTGGGAGATGTCATGGAGTCAACAGGAACCTCTGCAACAGGGGCACAAGAGTGACTAGGTGAGGCAGGGGTACTAGAAACCCCCTCCAGATCAGGAAGTGGGTACCAGAAACCCTGTCCACGTTGGAGACACCTCCTAAGACACGGAGTTTTCCTCAGCGGCAGGCAGACTTTCCATCAGTGTTTTCCAGAGCTAGTGTGGTCAAGGTGGGAGCTGGCCTCCCCAGCCAGGAAAGCTGCTTTCCCTTTTGTGTTTATCCAGTTCCAACAAATTAATCTGAACAGAAAACAGAGGGGCTGCAAGCGGTACCTGTGAGGATATTTTCACAGTTGCATTGCTTTTTTACCTCTTTCCAGTGGGGTTAAAACCTCAGTTAAGGACATATGGAGGGTTTTTTTTCAGGCTGTAGCAAAGCCTTTTGCCATGTACTTGTGTGCACACATGCACACGTCCCTGTCACGGGCTGTTTCCTTCCCCCAGCTGGATGGGTGTCCCTGTCTGGGGCCTCCCACCCTACGGCACTTCACACACTCTGCTGCTGCCTTCACAAGGTGCCGCGGGGGATTTAGTGGAAAGGCCTTGGAATAAAATGCACACTGGAAACAGGTTTATACTCTGTATTTACTAGCACAGGAGCAATGTTTCAAGCTGTGCTAAGGGGGTTTTGTCATCCTCTTTAGTAGTTCTCACTACATAAAGCATCGCCTCTTTCCCCTCACTGCCCTTTTGCATTGCTTTTCCCCTCAATGATCACATCCTTTTTGCTACCTCCTAAGCCTATTCAAAACCTTACTAGGCATAGCTTGTGCTGTTTTGACCCATCCCTTGTTTTAACCAGTTTCCCAAATGTGCTGAGTAGCACTTGCCCCTGAGCAGTCCTGTCACAACCTCTGCCAGTCTGAGAGTGTTGAACTTCTGGCTGGTCCACACAGAGGGTTTTGTGCCTGCAATCAGCCATGAGGATAAGACAGGAGAGAAGAAATACTAGATGACAGTAGCATAACTTTTTTTTTTTAAATCACAATGGTATTAGTTATATGTACAAGCCGTGGTTCATGGTCCGTGGTCAGCTGGGATGGAGCAGCATCCAACCCTAAACCACCCACGTGCTCCTTTAGACCTGCTGGGGTGAGGTGAAAGAGCTGCCAGAGTTGAGTCTGAAGTCCAAAACAAAGGCCTTCCGAACTCCTTCTCAAGTAGTATTTTTATGCCCTCTTAACTTCAGCTAGTTGTCTCCCTTTTTTTTTTCACAGCCAAAAAAGTCTTGCCAAGAAGAAAGTCTTCAGGGTCTGCTCACATTCCAGCAACACTCTGGCCTCCAGAAGTCCTTTTTACAGCACACAATATGGCATTGTGATTAGATATAAACTGAAAGTGTATTTCCTGCCCTTCAGTAATTACACTGGCTTATGGGAGCTTTATTCAGTATGAAGCTTTATTATTCTGCAGAATGAAATTCTGTATAATTTTCCTCTCCTCCAATGCGCAGATGAAAAAATCATGTTTTGGTCCGAGTTGGGAAGAAAGGCTCAGTTATCACTTGAGAGCATGGTGTTATTTTCCCCTGGAATTAAAAAATCCATCTGGGTGTAGGACCCCGTTCACCCTCCTGCCTCTCCATTCAGCCTTTTCTATGCATATGAACCTTATCAATTTCCACCGCTGCAGAAAGGTGAACCAAAAGAGCGTGCCTCCCCCAGTCCTCCTCACTCTAACAGAAACATGTGAGCTGGAGCAATAGATGTGTGTAAAACCCTCCTGCTCCACTAAGAAGGGGAAGGAGGTACAGATGGAAAGCCTGGTTTGTGGATGTCACCCATCAGCAGGGGAACCAGCATCAGCGCAATCCTGTTGTCAGAACAACCGTGGATGTCAGGACAGGACCTGATTTATACAACACTCTGGCTTCAAGCAAGGCTGAACTCTGAAAACAACTAAAACCAACTAAAATCAACTTCATCCAAACCTACTTGCTAAGTTCTTTGCCACCAATGGTGGGACTCCCTTGTGCAGGCACACCCCAACTCACTCTCAAATCAACCTCTTGCTTACCAAGATACAGCAGGTGCTCTTCCGTCAAGTGAAGACTTGGAAAGGCAAACTCCAATTTTTTTTACATGGAGGTGGTTTGCCAGCAATTGGCTCTGCTGCTCACAACTGGAGTTGTGAGTTGAGGTTAGTTGCCATAGTGGACGCATCTATGTGATGGGCGGTCCCATGGCCACAGACTCTGCTTCTAGGAACAGGGAATCACTCTTTATGTCCTGGGCACCCAGTAATGGTGTTACAGGTCTTTTTACTATTGCTGCCATTATTGGGAATAAGGAAGGATGATTCTTCCCCTAATAGTAAGAGCTTTGCTCATGGTAGTGGTCATGAAAACTAGGCTGGGAACAGGATCCATCTGATTAAGTTTTGCTGCCTAAATTAGGTATCAACACTAAGTAGTTTACGTGAGATGAATCCCTGTGTGCCCATCTCTGGACAGGATAAGTCCTCGAAAGTTTCATTGCTGACTTTTCCATGCTGTTTGGTGGGGATGGGCTGCTGCAAATTGAAAAAGAAGACTGGCAGAGACATTTATGGCAGAACAAGGGCAATCTGGAGCTGCAAAAGTACAAGCACAATATAAAATATTGGTGGTGGAGAGCTGTTCCCCAGCACCTTGGTCTATGTTACATGTGCTAGAGCTAGGCGTATTTATATCCCGCGATCCTAGGTACTAAGAAGTTAGTATGGGTTTGGAAGGTCTTGGAGGTCTGGATAAGATTTGCATTAGAGAGACACTGCCTTCAAGAAGTAAATACATCCTTAGCTATTTGATGAACATGACTCCAATAATACTGAAAGAAAACATGCACGGCTGGAACATCACCAGTGGTACCAGGCGATGCTGGACCGGATGCGGCAGGGCAGGCATTTCTGGAGCATAATAACTGGCATTAATATTCATGCATCAGGCCCTGGGTTGTCAATGGAGATGCATCAATTAAGGGGGAAAAGGGGAAGAAGAGATGGTGGAAAGAGGTCTCCAGTTTTGTTTGCTGCCCACTGCCCCATTAAATGAGTAGGGGGGAGGGAAGGGCAGTCTATTTAGCAGGTCGGCGGCAAGCAGTGCTATCAGATGCCATGCCAAGCTAATTCCTAATTGGGGCAGTGTTTGTCAACACTGACAGAGCCTTAATACACTGTAATCGCTGGAGCCACAAGCTCTGATAGAGATCTTAATCTCTGCGCTCGGTCCCTTTCACACCGCAGTGAGCATGTCTGCTCCCTCCCCTGGCCCTCACCGCACCCAGTCACCGGGCTCTGTGCACCGAGGGGTTTATAAAACAGCCCTTTCTTTTTCTTATGAACCAAAGAAAGCAGGGGAAGTAAGAAGCAGCTGATGAGGGGGAAAAAACAGCATCATGCTGCTACGGGAATTCCTCAGAGATTTCACAGTTGAAAGAGGTTTTGCCTCATCGGACAGCAAATGCTGTCTGTTCACCAGGCTGAACATCTGCCTCCAAAAATAGATGCCCAACACATCACCAGCTGTTTTGGGATCGTCTTGGCTCCTTGTGTATTCGTTCCTACTCTCTGACACAGCCTTCCTGGAAAAGCTTCTGATCACCTTTCTGGATTTTTCTCCTCACAAAACCTGTAGGACATAACTTTATAGATGAGTGACTCAAGTATGGAGCAAGGACGAGCTTTGACATAAGTCACCTTCAAAGTCCGTGATTGAATCAAGTCTTCCAGGTTCAAGAATCTTTCCTGACACAGGAGGTGAGCGTACCCACTGAGGACTTTGTTTTTTTTTTTCTGAGAGGTGATGATGGATGGTTTTGCACTAAGGCAGGAGCAACGAGCACCAATATAACAGCCACATATTCTGCTTTTGCTGGGACAAGTCAGAAGTGTCATCCACTGTCTCTGGGTACTCCAAATTTATTTCAGTTTGCACAGAAATATCTCATTATTTTATCAGTGAAAGTATGCATGGTTTTCTTCTTAAATAAATGCAAACTTGTCTTTGCAGGGTATCACAAAGCTGACTAAGATCCTTCTCAACAGCAGAAAAATAAACAACTCTTCTACTCCTAGTTGTGATGCTTCCTTTTAGGTCACCTAAAGCATATTTGGAGACCAGGATGTGGGTAAAACCCTTCCATCTTGCAGAGCATCACCTCTTCCTCCTGTTACCGATGCCTTTCCACAACAAGAAGAAGCCAACAGATGTGTCCTAAATTCAGACAAGGATCACTGAGACATCTTGGAAAGAGGAAGAGCCCAAAGGCTCCTTGCAGATGGGTCTCACCCCCAAAAATCTCCTGGCTTGTCTCATACCTTTGAGTTATGAAGACACCATGTTTGGCAAACTTGCTGCAGAGCTGCAGAAGGATCACTCATATTCTCCTCATTCATTATCCTGCGCTGCCATTTGGTACCTGCTGTGTCTACGTTCCTCCTGGCAGGATGCAGAAGCAAAAAAAAAAAAAAAAAAAAGACACCCAGGTATCTCTGCTTTGCATGGATTTATGAAGCGGTAAGGAAATGCATTTTCAATGTCTATGAATTCTCACCGTGACCATGTGAGTCCACAGCTGTCCTTGCGTATAAACAACACGACGAGTGAGTTATTACCAAACTGAAAGACTGCAGCTCCATGCCGGAGGGTGCTTTTGTCTTTCCCTTCACGCCAGCTCCAGAAGCCTCTCAGCCAAGCCTCCTCATGGCATGTGCTATGCTTACCTGTGATTTATTGATGATAATCATGGGGCAAGCCATTTGTAATCAAACGTACAACAAAGACATTCTCGTGCTGAGAGGGAGTGATAACGCACCATTTAGTAATTTTTGTGCAGTCAGTAATTTGGAGAATGAATGATAATTTCCCGAACTGAAAATCTGCAGTGACAACCCTTAGTGCTATTCACCTCGTGAATAAAGATACCTTCCTCTCCATGTCTCGTGATAAATTCCTTTTATTAGAGCCACTTATGTGGGACTTTATCTTAATCGTCTTAAGTATGGGGCAGTCTCTGCGCTGAGGTTGGGTCGTTTTTCATTGTGACCTCAGACACGGTCTATGAAGTAAATAAATACCAGTCAGTGATACGAAAACAGTCATTTAAATGAAATGGGCTTTGCTAACACAATGTTCTCACTCACTGCGTACTCCTCATGCTGAGGAGCAGGATGTCATCTTTTACATCCACCTGAGCAGGATGGCCTGTCTGATAGGAAAAACGGGTATTTTTGGCCATCACAATATTGAGCAACATCAATGCACTACACTGCTACAACATGCACTTTCCCAATTCCAACAGTATTATTATTTAAGCCAGCAAGGAAATGCAGCTCCTCTGCCTTTGGATTTTCAAGCAGAAATGCTGCATGAAAAGCCAAGGTGATTTTAGTAACTAGCCAGGAGCTCTGCTTGATGTCCCTCATGCTGTAACGCTTTATGGAGTCTCTGTTCAAAAGCAAGGGATGTGGTGCTGGTTTTAAGCTAAACTGATATTTCTCCCCATGTCGCTGGTGCAAATCCAGGCTGGGAGCTGCCATCGAACAATGAGATGAGTGAGCAGCTTCGATCTCCATTTCTGAGTGCAGGTGCTTCCTCCCTGGACATCATTGGCAGAGCGGCTGGTCCTGGAGGTGAGGTTGCCCTCTCCTCTATTTTACGTCTCAAACATCAATCACACAATGTCTCCACAGAAGCCACCCTCATGTTTGAAGGAGAAACCTGTCCCCGATACCAGTGACAGGGTTCCCTTCTGCTCTGTGCGTCTGCCTCATCCCTTCAGCACTCTCCTAAGTTTGGACAAAACTCTGCACAGGGCGGAAGCGTGGTGTTTTTTCAAAGGCAACTGGAGGGCAGAGAGGGAATCCTGTTTCTGCCACAGGGCTGGGTGATGGCCTTCGCTGGTATAGTCAACACAGACAGGGATTTGATTTCTGTGCCACTGATAGCATCACCATTACAAGCTGCAGTGACTACAGCCCCTCAAAAACTGGCGTGGGGAATAAACAAAGTTGACGGTGAGGTAGCAACACAGATTGCCAACCCCACTCCCAAGCAGTTTGGTCTTTGGTCACCTCCTTAAGGCCAAATGTGGGCCGTTCACTGAAATTGTTGCCTGTGGCATTTGGGTATGTGATCTATTTGCCTGGCTGTAAGCACGCTGCTCCCCACTCCTCTCTTTTCTTCTCCTCGTTGCAGCTGTGATTTAATTCCAGACAGGCAGCAAAGTTTGGAAACATGCAGATCATTCCTGTTCTATCTTAATCATCCTCACCGGGGGAAATATAAGAGGAGAGCTTTTTAAAACACTTGGATAAAATGAACTGAAACGATGAAGTGCATTAAGAACAGGAAAATCTAAATGAGGTGGAAATAATGTCTTAATTGGAAGGACACATTTTAATCTTCTCTCTCTCCTGCACTTACACGAGCACACACACACACACACGATGATAATGCAGGAGAATAAGGTATAAACTGTGAGACTGCCTTGGCACAAGGAAGGCAGTGCCAGCTGATCGGACACCACTCAGTCTTTGCCAGCTCTGCCCATCGCACTACCCACCTCCTTGCACTGAGCTCTTAAAGCCAACGGCCATTGCTGCAGAAACCTGCCACCAGCGGAATGCCACTGCAAGCTGCTCCTGTCATGCTGCTTAGATGGATGGGAAGTGCCCATCTCATTAAGTTGACTGTAGACAATAGCTCTTACCAGCAAATTATGCAGTCAAGATAAGATTGATCTGAGTGTCTACATGAGGTAGACACATCCATGACTTTTACGGGAGCTGTGGTCAATAACTGGTGGCGTCCATAAAGGTCTTCAGTTGAACAGCTGTAGGTGTCAACTTTGAGATGCACTCATCTGTGAATTTTTGACCCTGAGGACTGTCAGAGCTCAGATGAACCCTCAGTGAGAGCCAAAAATGGAGAATAGTCCCTGTCATATGTAGCCTGCTGGGATGGTTGTACAACTAGGGCATACCTCTAGCATGCCCAGCCAGCAATGGAGCAAGTGGGTGACTGACTGACTTTTGATACTCCATTGCTCAAGTCTGTGGTACAAAAGAGTTTTCCCCTCTGGCCTTATTCATTACACAGTAAAAGACAGTTTCTAACCAGTGAATTCATGACGCTGCCGAATAGGTCCCAACTATCATCTGTCGGTAAGGTCAGGCTTTTTGACCTGATCAGAAAAGGGATCCTTTACATAGAAAAGATATCAAAGATGATGCGTGACTCTCTCCATTGATCTGAAAAGAGGCAGGTCACTGGGTGAATTTGGGATTTTAATTTTATGAATCATCTTTTGAACCATGCTCATTGTAGTGCTTGATAGAGTCTGTTTCTCTCTTGATCTCTGCTGATTATATGTTTTCTTTTCAATGGTATCTCTCATTTCTAATATGCTACTATTATTCAAAGTGATTAATTGAAGTCTTTGGTCAGATCTGTATCTGGATATCAGCTTTAACCACATATGTGCCATACTGTCGTGTTCTTGAGCTGTACTTCCTGAGGCACAGGGCATCATCAAACATTTTAGAGACTCCAGTGGTTTTATTTCCATAACATATAATGCAGTAAGAGACAAAACCAAATAGATGTAATATTTCTGGCTCTTGGAGATATCATTCACCACTCAAGACTACTCCTAACACAGTTTCATGAGCCAGAGCTTTCCCGTTGACCACTGCTCAGCCCAGCACCTGTCACTCTGTATCACCAGCCAGTCTTCCAGTAGGATAGCAGATGGGTGCTGGATGGACAGCCATGTGCAGTCCCCACCGATGCACCTGGCCCATCACTGTACTGAACTATTCATTCTGGCCGAGCTGCTCTTCTTCTCTGGAAGGACCCACCCAGTTTTACTCTTGTGATTTAAAATGCCTCTCAGTCACTGGAGTGATGATACAACCTTTTTCTAGGTCTGCTAGAGAACCACTTGAGAAAGAATTTACAGAAGAGTCATTTATAGTCTTTTATGGGGAGAAAACAACTGGGAAGAAGCCTTTTAGCTGTTACATCTTCATTCAGTTTAGTTTAAGTTGTGGGGGAGGATGAACAAAGACAGATTATACGAAAAAAAAAAAAAGGAACGTGGCGGATAAGCAAACTACCAACGATGTGCTTGTCAGACCTGGAAGAGGGCGCCAGCATAAGGGATGAAGGCAGCTGCTGGCTTCCTGAGTCGGAAGGGTTGGACTCAACATCTCTGGTAGACCCTGACTGGTCAGCCTGCTGAACTCTCTGCTCCACTTCTAATAATGCAAATTCCTAAGTGAATCATCTACAAAAATAAATATTGAGGGTACAATTTGCTCCCCTCTGATCCTTGGAAATGCAAATGGCTCCATCAGCAGGGCAGAAGTGACCACCTGGATATCTCATTTCAGGTAGGACTGATGGAGGATGCTATGGTATCAGGAGCTGATACTAATATTGCTGTGGCAATGATTTGAAAGATGCTGACAGGGACCTGCAGCTCATAGAGGGTGGCAGCCAGGGGTGGGATGCTGTCATCTTCCCCCATACTGTGACCCTCTGTCTATGCGTGGAGATGCTGCTCAAAGTGGACATGCAAGGGCTTTCTCCTTGTGCTCTGCCTGTTGGAGATGCCCCAGACTCCCTTCCTCAGGCAGCCAAAATCAGCCCCTGTAGGCATCAGGAGCCCCAGGCCAGGATGCTTGGGCCATCTCAGGGCTCAAATGACAATTAAATGAATTGCAATTAAGTAGCGGTGCAGTTCGAGGAGCGGAGAGGAGGGCTGGCCGAGGCGGCAGGATGCCTGAGCTATCCTCTGTCGGCAAAGTGCTGAGACAACAAACTTAACCTCTCTGTCCACAGCGCGCCTATCAGCCATGGTTATTAAATCCCACAAAAGGAAGAAGAGGAGAAGTGAATAGGGTTGAAAGAAAAAGCACTTTCCCCATTTGGATTACCTCCTACAGAACAGGACCTGCCAGTGAAAGGCGGAGAGTGTAATTGCTGGCCTGAAAGAGAGAAGAAAAAAAAAGAAAAAACTATAAAAGGAAAGAAAGAAGGAAGGGGGAAAAAAATTGATAATGAACAATTTATCCTCTGAGCTAACAGTTAATTAATTCTGAAAATATCTGTCAGGCTAATGGTGGGGGGGGGAGCTGTGCCGCTGAACACAATTAGTAAAATAATAATAACAAAAAAGGGGAAAAAAAGAAGAAAAAAAGATTTTTTTAAGGTGTTGCTATCTTCTTAGAGACCAGGCCTTTGGCTTCCCAATGTCATTCTCAACACAATTTTTTTTCTTCTCTCCCTTCGTCTCTTTTCAGAAATTGTTCTCATGAATGATTTATATATGTCTAGTTATCTGGAGTGATTTCTATGGACCCGGGCGCATTGCTGCATAATTGTTAATTTTAATGCCATAATAGCTTCAGATGGAGGAAGAGATTAGGCGTTTATTGCACAATTAAATGAAACATACTTGAGAATCACAAAAGGTTCCGTAATTATTTCAGACCATTAATAAAATGGGCATTAAATTATATGGGACACAAAAGGGAAAGGAAATAGATTTTCATTACAGCAATAGAAGCCGAGAGTAGTAATAGATCCTTGTTGAATTCTCTTTCTCTCTCTCTCTCTCTGAAATTAATTGTTGCCCGGCTTATTTCAAAGCAAAATAAAAGAGAAATAAAGTGTGTTAAAGAACCTCTGATGAAAGGGCTTTGTTTGATAAGGACAATAGCCAGTGATACACTCTGGGAAAAAAAAAAAAAGAAGGAAAAAAAGAGGAAGATTTGATTTTGGCTTCCTGCCCTCAGTCCTGAAGGCAACACGGGGGCTTCATGTGCGTACACGAGAGCCTCTCCTCCTGTTTCTAACACCACGGGGCTACGATGGATGGGAGGGAGAAGGAGAGACCCAGAAAGTTCCCTCCTCTGTTCCCAAGTGCCCCTGGTGATGGGGCCAGCCGTGGTTTTGGCACCGGGGACAGAAGATGCGGCAAACTGGCAGAAATCCCAGTGACGCCCCCGCAGAGGGGCTGCGTACAGCTTTTGGCTGTTCCTAGATAAGACCCTATGCGATCGATTCACCTTGGGTGGAAGATCCAGGATGTGCCATGGAGAAGGAAGCTGCGGCTGGAGGCTCCCCAGTGTTGAAAGCAGAGGGTACAGCCCCATCAGATCCCGGAGAGTTTGTCCTCTGACCCTGGGAAGCCCAATGGGGTCGATGCCAGTGGCTGGGTGAGGAAGAGCTCCTATTGCACTTGGCAAAGCCTGGACCTGAATCAAAACCTCATCTTTTGGCCTGGGAAGGTCGAAACACAGGACCCAACTGAAAAGTGTGCCACCTCTGGTGTCCAAGAGCCCATGTGGCAGCACAGACAGCCCTGCTCATGAGCTCTGATATGCAGCTCCTTATCCTAACAGTCATCATTCCCAACAACAATGCCAATGAGGGGGAGAGGAGTCAGAAGCCCATTGGGGCAAGCTTTCAGAGGTACTCAGGATTTCTGAAGGTAAAAAGCAGTGCGCTTAGCAGTTATAGAAACCCATGGATCTAGGTTATTTAGGCAGTTTTCAAAATCCCAGGCTGCTTTCAGGCTCCTCAATGTAGCTGGAAATGTGCCCTTGATCCTAGCAGGGTTTGTACCGATCTGAGTGACCAGCAGTACAATTAAGAGCAAAAGAGGTTGAAAAAGGGTCATTTGGAGGTAATGGAGAGCTTGTCTTCCAGACTACCAGCCTGACTTTACTGTCCTTAGACTCCTCTGAAAAGCCCAAATGAAAAAATACTTCTAAACCATTACGTGGCGCTTAGTCCGTGCAATGATGTGTGCATGGTCGGTGCCTGGCATGGCTCACTCCAGGTGCTGCAGAGGTGTTCAAGAAGTTACCTTTATCATAGAGGGGAAAAAAAAAAAAGAAGAAAAAAAGAAAAAAAAAGTAAAGGAAGAAAAATAATAAAAAAGGTCTATGGAAAGCAAAGTTTACAAAAAAAATTACTATGTCTGAGGAAACCAGAACCAGCTCCTACATCACCCCCAGTTGAATTTTCCAAGCAGGCAGCTAAGGAAGCTGTTGGTTCCTCCCTTGCCGGGGTGTGGGAATTGTGAAGGGATCAGAAACAAGGGGCATCCAAACAAGGGGCATAAAGAAACAAGCAAAATTGTCGTTTCCTGGAGCACAACTGTACTTGAAAAATTTACCTTGGCTGACGCAGATCAGACGCACGGCAGCTATTTTTAGTCTCCATGCAGTGTTTTACTCAGCAGCTGCGCTCCAGGCCTGCCCATTCCCACCAGCACCAGGAGGAAGCAATCCTTGGATGGGAAGGCAAGGCCTTTGGCTGCCCATGGATATGGGCAGTGGGAAGCCTGTGGCAGAGATGCTTGCAAGGAAACAGGGTTTGATAGCAGGAGCTTGTTGAGGGCTGGGGCTAAGCTCTCGCCTTCTTCAAGATGAAAGAAACGGGGGAGGTAACGGGGACCCCAGCCACCTCTGTGCCACGATATCTGGAGGGGCTCTGATGAAACTGGAGCAGGCAGGAAGATGTTTCTGCTGTCACTGTGCCTGGGCGGAACTCTCCCCGCGACTCCGGCATGCCGCGCAGCAAGGAGCGGGGAAGCTGGGACAAGAGACAGCCTCCCCCAAACCCTCCCAGTCTCCTTTCCAGCACAGGCACTGCCAGGCATCCAGCACCATGCTGAGCACCTGAAGCTCCCATGATGGGATTAGGCCAGAAGAGGAGACCAGCAGAAAAGGAGTTTGACACAGAAAGACTTCTAGAGAAACTGGAAAAAAAAATATTTTGGGAAACTAAAAAAAAAAAGGGAGGAGGGGATGTAAGGGGGAGTGCTTATCCATGGAGGGAGGAGCAACTTGGAGCCTAAACAGCAAAAAAAAAATGAAGTTAAAGAGCTGTAGAGTGCAATAGAGAGGCTGTGGGCTGCTGCGCCAGTGCCCTCTCCTGGGCAGACAGGCACCGGTTCGGTACAGCACCAAACGAGCAAAAGGGTGCTTAAGGGGAAAAATAAGAAGCTACAGGGAGACTCGGTCAGGAGCAGGGTGGGAGGGGGGAGAAAGCCTTAGGGAGATGAAAGAAGGTCGGCATTAGAGGAAAATAAATAAGAAGATAAAGCAAAACATGAACAAAACAAAGTATTAAAGAGCCTCTAAGAAAGATGAGGAAAACAGACTAAAGTGCAGCAGGAGATCAGCCGTGTCACCCGGCTGAAAAATAAGTATGAAGAGGACTGAGGATGCGGGGTGAGTTTGGTTTTAATACGAGGGGAGTTCTGCTTTTTCCAGGCCAGCTCCTGGAAGCCTGACTCACAGCGCAGGGCACCTGCCCGACATGGACACGGAAAGGTCTTGCCCTCTCCCCACCAAGGAGAGTCCCAAGGGAGCAGATCGCCTTGCTGGGGGAGAAGAACGATGCCTTGTCCTCATCTGTCACCTCCTGAGGCACAAGGGCAGAGAAGCTCCCACTTTGTGGACTCATCCATGTGTGTTGGTGTCACACAAGGGCTCACCTTGATGTTGGACTTGAAAGGCAAAGCTGAGGCTAAGGAACAAAAAAAAACAGTGTCAGCCCACTGTGCCTGGAGCTGGGGAAGGAGGAGGCTCAGGGCCAGCAGGTGGGGCTTGAGCAAGAGGAGCAGGGAAGGAGCAGCTCTGAGAATGCTCCAGGGCAGGAGACCCTTGGAGAAGACACCACAGGCATCACGGCACCTGGGAGATCCTTGCTAAGTGCAGCCTTGGTGCACAGCCTTAGTCTGCCTGTTGGTTGTAGGCAGATAATACAGGTTATCAGGTACTGCAGAGAGGTCTCCACCAGCAAATTTAAGTTTGAGTCTCTTGGGTGAGCAAGGGGGAAAGCAGGAAGGCAGTTTGAATCTCCCCTGCCCGTATAGTGCATTACGTTTAAAAATAGGCAGAGTTTTCAAGATCTCCCTGCAGACACAAGCAGGAAATATATTGCCTTTTGGTACCATCCCATGGGGTCGAGGAGGAGTCCTGGCCCAGTGTTTTTTCCTAGGAAAAGCCAAGTGGTCCAACTGGCAGTGAACAACTCCAGCCCTCCCAGCCGCGTTTTCCTGGACAGCCTTCCCCAGCCCTGCTGCGGGCTGCAAGCAGTGCCGAAGCCGGCATTGCCCTATGCTCCAGCTCTGTCTTGAAGGGGCTGTGGCTCTTGACAAGCCGTGTGCAGATAACGTGCTTAGCACCAGCGCAGGGCAAGGGGAGGCAGGAGCGGTGATGAGTGCAGCGATGCATCCTGTAGCCTCGTGGGCCCCAAGGCAACTCCACGCTAATCGTTTGGCTCCCAGATTAACACTGGGAAAGCCATGATCTGGCAGCACCACCTGCCCTGGCAGAAAGCCCAGTCACTGAAAATTTAGGAATTCCTGGATTTGGTCCCATGGCCAAGGAAAATATCTGGCCCTTATGCCCCACCTCCAGCATCTCAGTTCATTTTGGAGGTCACTGTTGGAAACACTGGTCATGTCCTGGTGGCCACAGATGCATCCCGTGGCTGTCACGCTGGTCAGCATTGACCAGGAGAGCTGCTGTGGTCTGCAGAGACGATAAGCTCACGGCCCCTGCCCTCGATGCACCCCCAGTTTGGCTTCATTCAGGGCTGCGTGACAACAGGAGAGATCAACTCCCTTTCATTAGCAGGGGCTAATGAGCACCCTGATTATCGGCATCCTCATTCTGAGCACCAAAATTACCTTGACCTCAGTAATGCTTCCTGCCCTAGCTAATCCAAAACAGGCTGCCAGCACCAAGGCCTTTGGAGAGCAGTGTTCGTCATGCAGAAATAGGAGAAACTCAGTGCAGGAGAAAAAAAAATAAAAAATCAGCATAAACCTCTTGGTTGAAGGGGGCGGCTGTTTTGTTTCCAGCTGGAGTCGGCCATGCTTGAACACAAAGGTCACCGCTGGCACAAAAAAACCCAACACAAAAAAAAGAAAACTGGTGAAGGCAGTGAGGTTGGATTAGAGTCTCCTAGATGGGGGTCAGAGAGGGGAGAGCTTTTAGCAGTGATTTGCACTCTCCGAATGAAAGCTTTAGGATTTTGCTCCACTTCAAAGAAAAGATGTCCAGCCGGAGCGCAGCCCCTCCTCGTCGGCCGGCCGGGCTGGGGCTGTGTTAGCACTGCTCACGCGTCAGCGGAGGAGCAGGGGGCTCACGCCTCTCCTCCCGCCCCGCTGAAAACTTGCAGGGGAGATTTCAACGCACGCTGCAAAGATTTAGCTACCCGGCTTCCATTGACCGTAGTATCGGCTGAACGGCCAAATCCCCCACCAGAGCTCCCCAGACCCACTCCTTCCTTTCCAAAAGGCACCGCTGCTGCTCCGGTCTGGGGCGCACACCGGGAATCTGGGAAGGATGTGCTGAGCAGATCTTGCAGCCCTGCCGCTTGCTACCAGCACAGGAGCTCAGCAACGGGCAAACTCAGCCCTGGGACATGGGTTTTGGTGTCTCCTACGAGAGGGTGACCCACCTACTCTTTGGGCTCTTACACAGTAGAGTCCTGACCTTATGCCTATCCCTCTGGCTTGTTCTTGCAGACTTTTAAACTCTGCTCATCTACCAGTACATCCTAAAATAGTTCTGGCACCTCCCTGTAGCTTGACACATCAATGCTCCCGTCTAGAGCCTGGAGTTTCTTTGCTCTTTTCCTGTCCCAGATGATGTGGATTGGCAGCCACAGCCTTGGCTGATGTCGGCTGCAGGCTGGTCCTTTCACTTCAGTGGCACTGAGCTATTTCAGAGCGGCTGGGACCTGCCCGTGCTGCTCACGGCATTTCATAGACACCGGTGGAAGTGGGAGTGTTTTACGAAGGTGGCCTATGCTGTCAGCCCTGCTCTGTGACAGGGAAACTGCTGCCTTGTCCAACTGAGAAATGGGACATCTCCTTCTCCAGCCCCTCATCCCTTCCCACATCCCCTGAAAGCCCTGGGCTGCTCCCCACGTGCCTCCACCCCTCCCTGGGCTCCGGCAGCTGCCCCCATGTCCTCCCCACCCATAGCCCACAGCGAAAATACCTGCTGCTGCCTGACTCTGCTCTGACACTGGTTCTCAGAGCAGAGCAGGGCACTAACACTCCCCTTTAAAGAGCTCCTGCCTATTTTTCTCTTTTCTTTCAGCTGTGGTGTTAAAATCTGGGCACAGGAGCACTCCGGTGGGTTAGAGTGTTTATTCTCCTGAACGGTAGCTTAGAATAGAAAAATGCTGCTATCCCCACTATGTTCCCTGTATTTCATTCTAATTTGAGTTCGTAGCATTCCTATTTTCTCTTCCTTTCCCCTTCTTCTTGAGGCGTGATTTATTGTAGATTCCAAAATGTGGAATATTGGTAAACCTTTTTTTTTTTTTAATGGAAAATTTCCAGAGGCAAAACGTTCCTGCTTTGCAAGGAAAACAGCAAATGCATTTGCATCCATGAAATTTCTTGCATTAGAATAAAAAGCCCTTCCAAGGGAATAGGGCTTGAAACACAAATACTGTGCAACAGCACCAGAAAAATGGAAATGGGTGGCATTTTTGCAAACAGCTTTTTGCACTCCTGCATTAGAAATCTGGTAAAGTTTTCAGGAAAACAACAAACCCGGAACATACCAGGATGTAATTTTAGCATTAGTCCAGGGCTATGAAAATAAAGCCCGGATCTTGAAGGAAGGACAAATGCATTGAAAGCCCCTGTGCCCAGCTTTACAATGACCAAGGAGATAACAAGCCTTCGGGCAGGAGCCACCAGCCTGACCTGGCAGGAGAAGCCCGCCCAGGCGTCCTCTCATTGCAAACAGGCTCTGCTGGTCCTCTCCAGCCAGCTCAGAGGGATCAGAGCTCGGGAGCAGACAGACCTGGAGATCACAGGGCTGCTGCTGGGAGGGAGCAGTCCGAGCCTGGGGATGTGCCAAGAGGCCGTATTCCCATCCCACTTTATTTCTGGACCTTTTAGTCCTGAGATCCTGCTGAGGACCAGGAGTGAAGCCCTCTGATGCTGGCACCCAGCCGCATACCTAACAGATAACGATTAAAGGCATCGTGTGAGTCAGAGAGAGAGTCTTTGGGCTGCAATTAAATACACAACCACGTCTGATTAATTGGAAAAGAATCCTTATCCGTAAACGGAAGAAAATACTCTGCTCGCCGCACTTGTTAGGGCAGCGACGGGGATCGGCAGAAGGCTTGGCACGACCAAACTGCTTTCCTTCGGGACTGAAGCACACCTTGAACCTTGGGGGAAACCGTGTGCTGGGAGGCTACCAAAGCCAGGAGCTGGTGGGAAGAAGCCACACAAGAAGGAAAATTTTCTTCTCCGTTTTTTTTCCTTCATATTTGGAGTTAGTTTTGGGGATGTGTCACTGAAGAGCAGCACGTGCACAGAAATAAAACTGGAATCTTCACTTTATCTCAGCAGTGCTGCTCTCGGAGAAACGTATTGTCGTCCCATGGGGGTAGACTCCAGTGTTAACGTGGGAATAATAGCAAAGAAAGGAGCTAAACTACTTATTTCCTTTACTTTGATTCATTTTGGAGGCTATCTCCTCCTGTGTTGCTGACTGATGACAGCTTGAGGTGCTGAAGTCGCTAATTGTTACGAATCCCTGGAGCATTATTGCAAGCCATGTGAAAACACCAAAGGGAGCAATAATCACCTGCGATTCTGGTGAGAGAGTTAATCCTATAAAATGAGGGGATTCATCAGTTTGGGGAGCACGTGGGACCAGTTTACTCAACTGCAGTGACCGTACCAAGGGTTCAGATGCAGTCATTTGGGCAGAGATGGGACTCATCATTTTGAAATCGCTTGGCTGTGATTTGGGGACTCCGGTGGCTGGAGAAATGAAGGATGCCGGCAGAGAGAAAGCAGAATGGGACACTGGCTGAGGGCGTGAGGGTGTCACTGCAGCCTAAAGGGAGGCACTCAGCTAATGTGATGCAAAGTTGTTTTTATCCTGATAACACTCTGCAACAATTACTCCTTTGGTCTAAAAACCTAGGCATCTCCTCCTGGGCAGGCCTGAGAGATGACTCGGTCATCACAACCCATCGGGTCACAACAGAGTCAGGGCACCAGAGGGAAATGAAGATGTTTCTTTGGGGCTTATGCCCTGGACTGTGTTTGAATGGATGGAGTAGCCTGATCTCATGCATATAAGTGGTCTATCCTGGGGGAGGGTGCTGATCAGGGGAGTTATCTGTGTGCCCCGTGCCGGAGGAAGCGTGAAAAGTCAGTGCTGTGCACAATGCACTCATTCTTTCCCCTTGCCCTGCAAATTTGTAGCTGTTGATTAAATCCCTTGTCAGAGAGGAGCGTTACAAGGCTCCTACACACTTTCCCAGGCAAAGACCTCTCTGCTCCTTCTGTGTTTTCATTCTCACGTCAGCCTCTGCCCACTGAATAACAACAGTAATTGGATGTGTTTAAATAGCACTGCTCATTATTGTTTGGCCAATAATCAGACAAGTCTCCCTGACTGCTGTGTGCTGTGGAGGAAGGCCGGTCACAGCTCCTCCTCCTCCTCTTCTCCACCCCCCCCCCACCCCTCCCTGCTCCCCTCACCTCTACACCCTGCCTGGGTAGGCGGTGCAAATTGTATTTCAGCGATAAGAAGGTTTTTCTCCCTCCATGGCCAGTGGGACAGTGGAGGTTCACTGGGGCCACCTTGAGCGGTTTGTTTGTTGGGGCGGTGATTGCCTACACAGGCAAAGGGCTCGGATGGAGGAGACGGGGCTGATCCCCTCTGCCGCTTTGGCTGGGATAGAGGCAGCCAGTATAACAGAAGGGAAAGAGACGCTGTTTATATATCTTCCCAGATGCATTTTGGCTGGCAGGTGGAGAACATATTGCCTTGCTGTGTTTACTGTGGGAGATGTATGGGCAGCACTGGTTGGCCTCTGTGAAAGCTTGGATGGTGGATGTACAGGTGGACATCAACGCTCTTGGGTCTGACAGTGGGTCTCGGTGAGGACCACCACCCCCACAGGGGTGCCAGTCTTTGTTTGAGCAGCCACGTTTGCAGAAGAAGCAGGAGATTCCTTCCTGGTGGAGCAGGTTTGTGCTGCGCATCTCCGTGGTCCTCCCTCTTTGCTCGCATCGCTCACTAAAAAAGAAGGGGGAAAAAGAAAACCCATCACCAATTCAGGCTCAGAAGCAGCAGCAAATGACCAGAATCACCAGTCAAATGTAGATACTAGACGAATAACAAGTATTTGCTGACAGCCCCTTGGCCACGCATCTTCGCATGAGCCATGCCACATCTCTTTATTACGACTAACAGACACACTTGCAGAAATCAGAATCTATTTCCAAGTGATTCATGAGCGTGTAGGAAAGGAAGCAGGGAGAACAACAGACTAAATACACCTGGTAATTTATTTGCTATGAATAATTTGAGCATCCCCAAGTGATGGAGATATCTTAGTTATTTATCCTGAGGGGGAAATTTGCAGGTGCTGCAGACTGGGTGTGCTCCAGAGCAGGCCCTCCCTTCAACATTTGCCTCCCTTGCCCTGGTATAAACCTCTATGGCTGTATCTGGAACAAGATATAAGACGTGCTTCATCCAAATCTTTCGTTAATTGCTGTTCCTGGAATCTCATGCAGGCTAAATTATTCCTTGCAGAATCCCTTTCTCCAGGGTTAGGAAAGGGTTACTGAGTGTGCCTGCTGGTTTGGGCTGGGTGGGTGGAAATATCGTTGGCTTTCATGGGTGGAAATACCATTGGCTTTCATCTCTGAACCTCATAAAGAACAAGCAGCTGCTGGAGACATGGGCTCCTTGTAAATCATTGCAATAAATAAATAATGAAGAGGGCACATCGCTCCATCGTAGGCACGGCTCTGTGGAAGGGCTGGGAGCCGGACCCTGACCCCACAGGATTGGCTCTGGAGAAGACATCTGTGTTTGCTCTTCTTTACTCTGCCCTGGAGCGAGTGGTTTGCCCTCACATGGCTCCTGGAGAGCATGCACTGAAGCTTTGAGGCAAGGTTGGAGTTTTTCCTTGCGGGTTGCAAGACAGTAATTTTCTGGAGCCCGGCCCTGCTGTCTTAGTCGGCAGAATAGCTAATGCGAGTGGCGGCTCCTCCGTATCTCACGTTTTGTGTCACCGTATTGTAACTGCAGGGTTTTGTCTTCTGACTGTGATGCATTTCATTATTTTTGGTGTTAAAATTCAGAGAGATTTTTCCATCAAATATCTTTGTATTTGTTTCCAGAAACAAATGATTAGCATTAGTATTCATTAGTATTCGTGTTAACAATTGATAAAGGGCCCACTACTGTAGCATCTGTGCATAGCACACAAAATTCAATTAAAAATATAATAATTTCCTCAAGCCATGATCATATAATCTGTACCATCCCCCAAAATTAGTTCCTGAAACTTCCCACAAAGTTTACTGCGGAGGGATCTGTTTTCCAATGAAAAGGGCCCTGAGTCAGGGATGCTGCAGTCAAATGAGCAGGAACAGGCTGGGAAGGGCAGGAAAGCGTATGTACAATGCAAACCTGGAATGTTTTTTGGTAGCACTAGGCCAGGGCAGCTCTGCTCCCAGTCGTGGTGTCTGTCCTGCAGCAGAGTTGGTGTGCCTGCATAAGGCTGCATCCCCCATCTGGGCGGGGTGGATCTCCAAACTGCTCAAGGGATTGAGATCTTCTCCATCCAAATGTTTTGCCATCCCTGTCCCTCTGATTGACTCATTTTTTGGAGTTCAGCAGTGATATTTCCCTCTGTCCTGGATCTGTAAACTTGTTTCACAGCCTGACTGGGCAGAAGGTCAATCAGACACCCAAGGACGGTGCTGGAGACAGTTACACGGCTGGAGGCTGCAGCCCTGCCTCTTCATCTTGAGGAACAGCTTCTGCCATTCTGGAGAAGATGCTGGAGAGGTCTTTCCCTTACTGCTGGGGACCCACTGTCAGACTTCCCACCTGCACGTGGTGTCTGACATGGCATCTAACTCACAGCTAACACCCCAGAGCAAGCAGCCAGTCCACTCGGAGTCCACGTGTATCATGTGGGCACTTTCCCTGCTCAAGGGCATGTGGCATTATTCTGCTATGCTGGGCCTCTGGGGGTGATCTGGTAAGGAGATTTTCTTCTAAGAGAGACAGATGCCACCACAAACCTCCAGCAAACAACAAAAGGCATCTCAGAGATATCTGGGCTCCTGAAAAGACATGTTTGGATGGAAGCCGTTGCGTTTTCAAACAGCATGGGCAGGTATGTGTTTTGTGATTTTCCTGAAGCTGGTTCACTCAATGAAGTCAGTGGCAGGGTTGAATTTTTAATAAAAAACCAGAACTGACTGGCTGTTTAGTCCTTGTTTGACCAGTTCAGTCCAAAGCTGTGTTTGCCAGATAGGCTTGGTGCTGCTGACCAGTGTCTCAATATTTGATGTGCCTCACAGAGAGAGAAGTCTACTGAGGGTCTTGGATTTGAGGCAAAAGAGCATCTGTCCAACTCTTACTACCATGGAGCATCTCTTGCTTACTGGAGCTTCTC
This sequence comes from Tetrax tetrax, assembly GCA_009806455.1. NCBI lineage: Eukaryota > Metazoa > Chordata > Aves > Otidiformes > Otididae > Tetrax > Tetrax tetrax. The sequence goes on from WHYT01017826.1 coordinate 261,530, forward strand.
TTCCAATTGCAGCCCATTTCCAACAATTCAGGACCTACACAACACGCTTAAAACCTCTCTGCGTGCCCTGGAGGTTATCCAGATTATTTTGGACCACATGATGGATGACTTCTCCAGAGATATGCCAGACAGCACTTGGCCATCAGCGCTCCTAGAGTCCTACCTTTATACTGGGAATATGTCCTGGGGAAGAAATGGCCTTCAGTGCTTAAAATATACCAACCCAGCCCTGGAGCTTCACCCTGAGACACTGAGAACAGTTATGTGAGTGGGGAGAAGAGAGGTCTGGAGTCCTTGCAGTAGGATAAATTGGCTGTTCATCAGATCCTTGTTGGGTCTCGAGTGTTACTTTCTCACAGGCTTTGTATTTCTGGTGAATATGTTTGACTCAAGTGCCATATTAGGGTATGTGAGAAGGGCAGGGAGGAAATTATATGGCTCTTTGTGTGGTTTGGTTCACGTAGGTGGGAAGTTAAATGGGAGCTTAACCATGCTGTGGGCCTGGCTGCATTTACAGGGGCAGATATTTCACAAAAGGGGGAACATTGACCAAAGAAGGCAGTTTTGACAAAAAACATCTAATTCCATCTTGTCAGTATGTGTGATGCTGACAGATCCTAAATAAATGGAGTGGGCACAAATTGAACCACCCTTCACTAAAATAACAGATGCTCCTGAAACTCAGAGCACTGCAGCCGCCGAGGACATCCATGATGACTGCCTTTAAACACCACTCCTCTCATTCAGATATCCAAATGCAAAATGTGGTCCATGGGGACAAGGCACAGATTTGCAAGAACCCCGAGCCTATGAACTGGCGTGGGGATTACATAAATCGATAGAAGGAGCGTTTCCCTCTGTATCTTTGCATCTTGGCCAGACCTCCACTTTTCATGTTGTTCAACTGTACTACAAGAAATAACAGCGAGATAATACTTCTGAGCATATCCTTTGCCTGCAGAACCTAGCAGCTTGCTGTGTTTGTCTGAGCTCCATGTGCTTTTCACGTGTAGCTTTCCACTCATGTCAGTGATCCAGAAAAAGGCTACTCCAGAACTCACCTGGAATACCAAGCCCTGCAGGTCACTTCCCTCCCCTGCCCCAAGCTTTTCATCCTGCCTTAACCGGCCTCTGTGTTTCTGACATGTAGCTGGGAGTAATCGTGCTTCTGTGCTTCATCCTGCGCAGGGAGCCAGTGACGGCCAATGAAGCCGTCAGCCTCCCCAGAAACGGAGGCGGGTGAGTACCTGAGATAAACAGTTCAGCCTTGGCACTTTTCTGGGAAGTTGCTGCTATTTTGGAGCTTATGTGCCTGAAAGCCTGCCTGTTTTTCCTGACTGTATCAGTTGGTCTAATAAAAGACACTACCTTTCCTTACAAATCTGCTCTGCACTTCGGAGCTTAGGTCGCTTATCCCTCACTTTGTGCTGCTGACAATGGCTGAGTCTCCCTGGCTGTACGAATATCTAGGAAGTCAATTCTGTGTCAAACCCCCAGGTTTACGTGCATGGCCACAGCGAATACACTTATTTACCAGAGAGGCTCATCAACTCTCCCTCCTGCAGCTTTTGCCACAGAGAAAGCAAACATCAATCTCCATCGACCCTTCCCTGGGGAGGTGGGCCGACGCACCCAAGGACGTCACGGGGCTCTGCAGCGTGGGTCTACCCAACGTAGAGAAGCTCCACCGGGTTTCTGCTGGGCGTTTCTCATTCCGGACAGGATGAGCCACCCTTTAGCCACCTGTTAGCTGTTGTTTAACAGCCTATGCTGCTAACCAAAGGCCAGGAGGTGGCACAGAGGTGGCACTGCCCCAGGAGCTTCTTGCAGGGCTTACACCCAGAGACTCTTTGTGGGTCCCGTGAAGCCCAAGCTACTGCGTAGCTCTGCATGGGCAGTTTTGGTGGTCTCTGCCCCAGCGCTACGCACTCTGCAGCGACAGCAACATCAACCCAAGCGGTGGCTGGCCTGGCAGCAGTCAGTATTGCTCAACGCAGCACTTCCACGCGCTGAGAGCAATGCTTAATTTTGCCATCTGGGAAGGCTGCTGTCATTCAGGGCACAGTCATGCTGTAAGGCAGTCCCGCTGGCTCACTGATTGTGACCTTCACCCCCACCATCCCCACCCCAGGGGCCATGAGAAGACCTACAGCAGTCAAACGCGCTGGACCTGCCTGCAGTGTCAGCAAGGGACAAGTTTCCCAGCCTCGGTGGCTCCCCAAGGTGACCGGCCACACTGCAGGGTTATCACCATTGCCTGCAGGGAGCCTGAGCCGGGAGGGAAATCCCTGGTACAAAAATATACATCACCTTCCTTGTTAACAGCGGACTACAAAAAAAAAAAAAAAAAAAAAAAAAAAAAAAAGAATGCTGCAAAAGAATAATGAACAGATCACCTGTGAGAAATGAGTTCTGTAAATGCAAATAGCACTGTGTTAGAGGACAGGGCATTTACAGGAGATCGTGCAGTATCACAGACAGATAAAAAGACCAGAATAAAAATTAAGTTTTGAAAGGGCTGAAAACTTCAGCTTCAGGGCATAAACCAGGTCCTGATTAATGGGGGCTAAGAGGGAGCTTTATTTTTTTTTTTTTGTAGCAAGTTATTCTACAACTCTTTCTCACTGAGTGTGGTGTCTTCCCAGGAAGCATCTCTTGTTGGCCAGTGTGAGGAAGCAGACGCTGGGCAAACCAGATCGTGGGATGGTCTGATCTGCTGCATCCGTCACTTTCACCCTCTTCTGTCATGTACGTACAGTGTAGTGACCCACTCCATTAAATCTCTCCGTGCAGAAGGCTGTATCGGTGTAACTGCTTGTAGCTGTAGTTGCACCAGTGATTTTGTCAAGGTTGGGGTGGGGGGAACTGAGCAAGAAATACTGCACAGAGAGGAACCCATAAGTACTTAGCCTGCTCCACACAGTATCTGTGAATGCATCAACACTGTGCTTGTATGAGCTGGTGTGTGCATATATTTTACATGTAGATAGTCCCCAGAAGATATTATTTGATGGCATATGATTAAACGGGTCTTGTTTTAACAAATGGCACATGCATAAAGAAGTGTGTGTGTGCACCACACATGTAAAAGAACCCAGTACGAAGGAGAAGCGTCAAAACAATCAGCCTGCGTGCTGAGCTAATTCTACATATTTGTAAGAAGCATTGCTGTCAGTGGGGATCTCACCAGGTCACGTAGAACAGCAGGACCAGTGCCCTCGGTGTCTGTGAAAAGCACCACAGACCTGAAAGTCTTTCCAAAAAGTCTTTCCTTCAATTAAAAATCAATTAAAAATCCTCTCCCTTTCCTAGCGCCTGAAGCATAAAAAACCCCTGTTCTTTAAAGATGCATTATTTTCCAGCAACTCAAAGTTTGGATCGAGGGTATTTTCAAATTCTAGGGGCCGTCCTCTTCACCTCGCACTTCTGGCAATTGCAGCACTGCAAGCCTGACTGCGATTCCTGCAAGGAGGAAGATGACGATGAAGGCAGAAACACAGCTCTATTTATGCTGATATTAGATCACAGGCTACATGATCTCATTCAATTTAAAGTTACTCCAAATGAACTATCTCCAAGAATATAATTTTAATGTTTCCATATCAGGCCATTCTTATCTTTCTGCATTACCATGATATCATTCAGGAATAATAATCGCACTATTAGTTTTGGTGTCTAAACAAGCTGGCAAGAAGAAATGGATTTCAGTCACCGCCCTGGAAATCGCTGCTGTCTAAAACAAAAAAAAAAAAAAAAAAAAAA
>WHYT01017827.1:13037-42726 GCA_009806455.1 Tetrax tetrax
CACAGCCCCCTCCTCCTTGCCGGGTGATGCTCAGCTCCATCCCTCCGAGGGAGCGGGGATCCGCGTGGGGAATAAGAGGAGGCAACGGCGTGGTAGGGTGGGCAACCGGCTGCCTCCGGCCCCCCAACCCCAAGAGCCACACGGGCAGCAGGGAGGGCAGGGAGCCCTGCTCGCGGGAGGCCGCAACGGCTCCGTCCCTAAGCTCCTTCCGTCACGATGCAAGGGGTTAAATCCAGCCACATCCTTCCCACCACTCTGCCTGAAAGCCCAGACCAAGAGCCCCTTTTAACCCCCTCCCCTCCGCAGCAAGGTGAGCCCGGGGACTGCCTGCCAGCAGGGAAAGGGCTGGGATCCAAGTCCTTCCATCCACCCCATCGAAAAGGAAGACTCAAATTTGGTACAGCACCCAGCGCAGCGGAGGGGAGGCCGGAGAGAGGGGGGGAAACAGGTTGCAGCGTGGTCCAGCCTAGTTAGAGCCAAGTGTCCAACTCCCTCCTCCCGACTCCATCTTCAGCAGCCGGCGGGGGACCGGTCACCCATCCGATGGCTCCTGGGGGTCAGCGGGCAGGGATGGCGGGCAGAGCCCCTGAAGGATGCTCAGCCCTTCGCTGCCAGGGCGGGAGGCAGTCAAGGCGATGCTGGATTCCCCGCAAGAGTCGGGCCACGAAATTAAAGGCTGCCGCGCCTCTGCAGCTCGGGGACAGCTTTGCTTTAATGAAGTCAGTGGTAACACACGCACACAGAAGCGCGCACACACGAAACACGCCCGGCTCGCTCCCTCGCTCCATCCAGTGCATTCTTTTGGCAAGCACGGGCGCTGCTGCCGCAAAGGAAAAAAAAGTCAGAGGCGAGGGGAGGGTCTGAAGGGAACAAAGGCAATGGGGGAGCCCCCACCCTGCAAGAAGTCCCCCTCCCCACCCTGGCTGCAGAGGGGTTTTCAGCACATGGTGTTCCTAGGTGAGTGGCTAAATCGGGGGGGCAAGGACGGGGGGCGAAGGTGGGGGGGCTCTGCCTCCCCCCTGCCTGCAGGGGAGGCAAGAGGCTCGTCCCATCTCAGCCCACATTGAGCATCTCTCCAGCCCCATGCACCATCCCCCCATCCCTAGGAAACTTTGGGGTTCCCGGTTCCCTGCAGGAGCCACCCAGATGCCAGCGGCCGCCTGCTCGCTCGCATTCAGACCACCCTCCATAGCACCCCCCCACCTCTCTATTTTCTTTTTGATGCTCGAGGTTGGCCAGAAGAAGCAGCAGCTCATGGGAGAGGTGTAAACAAGCCGCTCTGCAGCGGCTGTCATGGGAAGGGGGGCTGGCCCCGGGGCCAATGTGGCACTGACCCCACTCCCCCCCAGCCACCCCACAGGCAGAGGGATCACGGACTTGGCTGGTGCTGTGCCCTCACCTCCACAGCCATGCTGATGTTGAGGTCCCCCTGAAACAGGGGGCTGCCTGCCCACCCACCTTTGGGGGAACCCCCCCTGCCCTCTTGCACACAAAGGACATGCAGCTCCCCTAGGACATCCCCAATATCCTCCCTACCCAACAGGCAGGCTACTGGCCTCCCCACTGCCAGCTGTTCACATACAGGATCCCCCCCACCCCTCCCATTCAATCCCACATCCCAAGGGCTCCACAGGGCCTTTGGCACTCACTACCTGCCCTTCCCACAGGAAGGGCACTCGCAACTCCCGCCGGCATCATGAGACACCCCGCATCCCCACGATGCTCTTCCCCCTGCATCCACTCCAGCACCAGCAACCTGCTCTACAAACAGTGGCAGCTGCCCTGGCCCCCACATCTGCGGTGCAGCAGCCAGGAATACTCAGGGCAGCTCAGGAAAAAAAAAATAAATAAAAAAATAAAAATCACGTAAATTGTTAACTTGTTTGGGTAAGGGCTGTTCCCCTGGTACAGCCTGGCAGCACCTCTCCACAGACTTCACCACCCTTCAGGCACTACCATGACCGAACGGCCACAGGGCTCGCTTTTTGGCCCAGGCTTTCACAGCTGTATTGCCAGGAGCCTTCAGGCTGCCTGGGTGTGGAAGAGGAAGGATCAGGCCCTCTGCAGCAAGATAACAGGAGAGTGTCTGCAAAAAAAAGGTTGTGGGATCATTTCCCCAGCCTCAGTCAGACACAGAGCCCACCATGATGCCCGTCTGCTGCACCTCTAATCAACTTTGCTCCTCCAATTAGTCTTATAACAGACTCGGGTGTCATTGGTGGGTTTCAGCAAGCCCCTCAGCTCTGCCACCACAGCACAGAGTGGAGCAGGTATGAGCAGATCCCCCCAAAAAATGTTTTCCAGGGCCCTGGCTGGCTTTGGCATAAGCCAGATTGACCCTGGGCTTTCACTCCACTAACAATGGGCAGCAAGGAGGCCACGCCAGCTACCACCTAATTACAGTCCCTTCGATTCATTCCAGGCAAGAGGCTACTCTAAAACAAATCAATTATGATTTGTGGCTCATCCCCTTCGCCTCCTCCTCCCCACCACCAGCGCAGCACCAGGAGCGATGCCGCTTTTCCCACCTTTCAACCCCTTTAAGCTGCTGTTAATTAAGCCCAAGGCTGGCCCGATTGCAAGGGGCAGATCCTCAGTCCCACAGAGCTCCTGCCTCTGCTCCCCCTGATCCCCCCAGCCCTCTCCAATCCCCCCAAATCTGCAGGGAAGCCTCCCCCCAAGCCTCAACGCTCAGGCTCTGGCTGGTACCCAGAGGCCAAGGAAGATGAGGAAGGCTGGACCCAGCCCTGCATCCCCTGCCCAGAGGCATCATGCCTGCCCCACCGCTCAGTACGAGGGACCAAGGAGGGTGAAGGCAGTGTTCCTCCACCCCCCTCAAAGCAGGGGTGCAAGCCTTACCTGGACACTTCCACTGGGGTAGCAGGCGATCCCCTGCGCCTCGGGGTTCGCTCTCAGCTCTACTCTGTATTCGCTGCTGCAGAGTGGAGCACGGGATGACCCCACTGGGAGCCTCTCTCCTGCTCAAGCAGTGCTAAAGGATGGGATATTTGTGAGAAAGCAGCTCCTTAAGAGAAGATTGAAAGCAAAAAAAAAAAAGTCTCCAGCTATGCCAAGAGATGCAAGCTCGCTTTCCCAGGATGTTTATTGCCGTTCTCGTCTTGACCCTCACCCCAGCACGCTGGGGATCGGTGAGTCAGGGAGAAGCGTGGCTGATGCCCGCATGATTCAACATGGCACAGAGATTCCAAGCCAGCTACGTGGGGTTAGTTGGGTTTTGGGTTGGGTTGGGTTTGGTTTTGTTTTTTTTTTTTTTGTTTTTGTGAATGAAGGAAATCCAAGAAAACAGGGAAACAGCAGGTGCTGGGACAGGAAGGCGTCTGGGTTAGGCTGGGTTTTAGAGAGAAAGATTAATTCCCCTCCTCACGCTGATACTGCCATCCAAGCCTCCTCCTTGCTTTCCCCCCTCCCCGCAAGGCAGGGCATCACCGGAGCCACCGGGTCACCCCTTGCCAGGGGAGGACCAGGCCCCCTCCCCATCACCTCCGCCGCAGGGATGCTCCCGGGGCCGATTGGCCGGGGCTGCCACCGCTCCGGCATTGCCATCTAGCGGCCACTGTTCCCCCCATGCCAGCCTTCGACGGCAGCCGAGCCCCCCCACTTTGCCTGTCCTTCCCCGGGGGTGCTTCCCTGCATCCCTCCCGCGCACCTATGGCATCGCTTCGCGGGGCTCTCCGGCACAGCAATCCCAAATCTCCCACCTCTGCGCGGCTGGGTCCAGGGAATATCGTCAAGAGCATCCTCTGCCAAGCCCCGGGTCACTCAGAAAGCCGGGGGCTGCTCCCCAGGGACAGCATCACGCAGGGGACACGTCCCTGACGCAGCCCAGACAGGGTCTGGGGAGGGGACAGGCTCTGCTTTTGGTGACTGATAGTCCCAGGAGCTCTGATGGGCTGTACTCATCTGAGAAAGTGGCTTTTGGCATCCTGATTTGATTTTGTTTCTTAAATAAGGTTTCGGCTATGCTGGGGGGGTGGGGGTGGGGGGTGGAATTAGGATCAAATGAGAATAATCTACCATGCTCTGGCCAAATTTCAAATTGGGACTGGGTAGCTGTGACTCAGAAGCATGTTTATAACCATGCAGGAATGGAAGGGTTTTTTTCCAGGAATAAATTAATTACCTGCCAGATTACAAAGAGATGTTTTCCCCATTTGCAAAGAATTGCAAAAATGCCAAGCTTTTATTTCTTAAATAAAGTTTTAGCTATACTGACGGGGCGGGGGGGAGCCTTGCCCAACTCTGTGCTCTCCACACCTGCCCACCTCACCAGAACATGCCTTCCTCAGCGCTAAAACCAGAGACAAGTGTTATCTTTTTGCAAAATTCCCTGGACACATCTCCAACACTGACCTGAAGGGCTGACTTCCCAGGGTCAGCACTGTAATTTATTCACCAAGAAATGAGACAGCCAGAAGACTAGCGAAAGCCAGCAAATTTCACACTGAGCTAAAACTACGCATCCAAATTTAAGAAACTGCCACTGCTCCACCAAACTCCTTCCAGTCATTTGGCTGAAGCAGCCACACCAGGTCTCACACAGAAGCAGAAAAACTTGACACTGCTTTAAGCTGAAAGTGCAATTTGCTGCACGCTACCGTAAAACATACCGGTAGTCACAAACACTGCTGGTTTTAATTACTGAGACCCGTGAGTCCAACATCCAGTCTCCGCATCTTTAAAATCAATGGGATAGCAATCTTGTACAGCGCTGTTTCCCAGGATGGAAGAATAGCTCTCTGGAAACTGAGGTTGTCTGGAAACTGGCTATGTCTCCACCCCAACAAACTCTCGCAAGCAGGAGCGCAGGTGATGGAGGTGCCACAGCAGCTCTCCCTCAGCCTTCACCCCTGCAGACCCCTCCCAAAAGACCAGGTGCAGCACACCTTGCATTCCCCCAAAGACCCCTTTTCCTAACCTCTTCGCAAGCGCTTGCTTAAGAGAATCCAGCTCAGAGCATCTTTGGCCCCGTTTTTTAAAACGCCTGCTGGTTCTCAGCTGCCAAGCAAAATGCAGCACCAACTCGAAGCAAAATGCCACACAAACATGAGTGTAGTTCCCAGCAGGTCCCACTCAAGGTTCCCAAACCCCCAACGTCCCACCACACCCCAGCAGGGCCCACCAGTCCCCACCTTCTCTAAGAGGTGAGATGCCAGAGCTGATCACATGCGTTAGCCACATTTTTTTTTCAGGGAGCTCTAAGCAGAGGCTGGAGGAAAATCCATGAAGCACCATCCCTTCTCCTCCCCTCACCACATGCACACAGATGTTGACCCATTGTGACATCCAGCTGTGCAAGCGAAGGAGAGACACGCTAAAGGTGTCTCCAGAGGCCAGGTGGGATGTCAGAACAGGGATCAGCCGGTTACTGCACAACCTCCTGCTTGTGCCCTCCCCAAGCACCCTTCAGCACGGGCCAGGCGTGCCAAGCACGGCATCACAGCCCCGGCACCAGGTCCTGCTCGGGTGGCCTGAGCTTTGGAGCTCACATCGCCCACAGTGCTCTGGGATCACGAGCACCCCAAGCTAAACTCTTCTTGTAGCTCTTGGAGCCACCAAAAGTGCTCAAATGTGCCATGGAGCCTTGAAGTTGGGTGTTCCCCCATCTTGCGTCGCTGTGGGATCGGAGCAGCTAACACGTCAGCGCTACTGATAAAATAGAAGGATGCTGCACCTTGAATCTAAGGGGGATTCAGCAACTGACCAGTCGCAGGCTGAAGGAGCTGGGAGAGGTTTAAAGGACAGCCAAGAAACCTCCACACTCCCCCACCTCCCCACAGATGGGGGAGTACCTTTGTACTCTGCACAGGCCTTTGTACTCTGCAAAAAACCCAAGCCAACGCCAAGGGCCACCTTGCCAGTTGTGCATGTCGCCAAACAAGCACAAGAGGTTTGCCAACAGCTCAGGCAGAGGTGGGAAAGACCCCATCCCCCTCAGACCACCACAGACGAGGGCCAGCATCACGTTGCCCCGGTACCAGCCGCAGTAATGCCATGCAGGAGGGAAGCATCCCCCATGCCGCTACTCATTCTCCTAATTCCCACCAAAACGTCCCACACTGAGGATTTCTGACAACTGCAGTGCTCCTTGGGCTAGCTCTCTCTGCTGTAGGCTGGGAGGCTTCACGACTCAGCTGAAGAGGCCTGAAATAATCGCCCATTAATAAATTGCCTGGAGTGCCCTGCTGCTTTATTTAGCCTTGTGAGTCGGGCTCCAATTAACATTCGCAGCCGCATCTTGGCTGCTCCGGGCAGGCGCACAGCAATCCCACCTCCTGGAGAACAGCTGTCCTTCTGCCCCTGCTTTTCCACCAGATTAAAGTGAATTTCCATCCCTGCTTCCAACCCCCAAATCCCTCCGCACAATCTCTCCCCTCAGCCGAGCCGCAGAGCATCCCAGCCCTGCACTAACCTAGCTGGCAGCAGGTGAGACATAACCTCTCCATCTCCTTTGTCCCAGGCGGGTCCAATTTTGGGCATCACCACTTCCAGAGAGGCTGACTCAAGAGGATCCAAGGGGGGGGGTGTGAGGGGGAGGAAGGGAGATGGGATATTTGAGAGTGACTGTGCCAAAAGGACCAGGGCTGGGCAGCACAGAGAACAGGAGATTGAGGGCAAGAGGGAGGGAAGGAGCACAGACCTGGGAGAACGTTCCCCTTCTTGCCACCAAAACGCTGGCAAGTATGGGACTCGAGGGCCAGATCCTGCCACAGCCAAACACCGAGCTGCCAAGCTTCACGTGTGCACGGGAACAAGGAGACTGAGCTCAGAAGAGACATCCCCAGGCCAGCCGTAGACAGTCAACTGGAGAAAGCTTATTTCTAGCCTACCAAAGGGTTGGAGAGGGATTTCTAGAAGCATTTTTCTACCCTTTACACTATCCAAAGCAAAAGAAAGCCCACACTTTCTCCATCAGCATCCTCACAATCCCTTTGGTGCAGCAGCAGTAGCTCCTGCCAAAGCCAGTGGGAGATCTTCTCTTTCAGTCTCCTTCGCCCCCACAAAAGGCAGGTCCATGCCCGAGGACCATCCCATGCTTTCTCTGATCCTCTGCCTGCTCTGCAAGGCTCGAGCCAAACACAGCAACCACAGTACTGGCAAGCAGGATGACAGAGGAGCCTCCTCCCTTTGGGCTGCAAATATCCCAGCTATAAAAAGAAAGCTGGACTAGAAACTCACCATCATCTCCATCCCCAATCCCGTGAAGTCAAACTTACAGGCTCAGCTTTCTCAGAAGCAACCTGCTAGCAAACAAGGTGGCTTCAGTAAAATTACATTGTCAGGACAAGAGCCAGGAGAAGATGGAGCTATTGAATTTTTCTGGCAAGCCTGAACTTACGCTGAGCAGCTGATGCTCAAGGCAGTTAGAGAAGCCCCATCCCTGGCATGCAGCCAGGAAGGAGATGCTGCTTCCATCTTCCAAAACCTGTGAAAGAGAAAAGGCCAAAGAGCAAAACCTCTCTCTGAAAGCTACTCAGTGCTGGGAGGTGTGAAAAAACCATCCCCCTTGCCGCGGCGACAGGCAGTCAGCAGCTCGACAGCCTCTGCGAAGGCAAACACCCTCGCCCATCCCCAGAAAAGCATGGCTGAGCACGATTCCTCAATGGGAAAAAGTTCATTGAAGAATTTTCAGGCTTATTTCCACTCAAGCGAACACACGGAGAGGACAGTTACAGCACATTAGCTACTGTTTTACCATCTCATGAGCTGCAGCAGGGAAAAAAAAAAAAAAAAAAAAAAAAAAAAAAAAAAAAAAAAAAGACTCATGTTTGTGTCAAAGCTTGCAAAGAAGATGTGTGTTTCATGACAGCATCATCCACCACAGCAGCATGCCCCAGGCTGGCAGGAGAGCTGCTTCCTGCCAAGCAACCCTCACGCAGCAGGCTAGCATCAGCCATGAAAGATGAGCCACACGAGCAGCTCTTTCAGGTGGGTTTTGGGAAGAACAAGGCCACAGTGATCTCCTTCGGCACCATGGTCCCCTGTGGCTGGGACCACAGCTACCCCCATGCGCAAACGCAGCAAACAGCTTGGGAACTAGAGAGGAGCAACTCGCAAGCGCTGAAGGAAAGGCCGTAACCCTTCAGGGGTAGCTGAACTGAGATCGTGTCCCACACGTACATGGACTAGAAGCTTCTCCATCGACGGCATCTGTTCATGCATGGTCAGGTGGAAATGCCATTTCCACAGTACAGGCAAGTCTGCAAGGAGCAAGTTTCTCTGGGGACAGGTTGTGCACCAACCCTCACAGCTGGGTTTTAATGAAACTTTCAAAAACCTTTCCCAAGTTTGAAAACTATGTGGTTCGAAATGAAGAAAATGCCATTTTGGGAGTGCGCAACAAGAAGTCATCTATGGTTTAAAGCGTAAAATGTGCTCAAGATGTTTTAAAATGTAAAACACAGTTAAATTAAAACTTATAGCCTGACAGGGCTGAATACCTTCTGAGGTCCCCTCCACCCTAAATTATCTTATTACCCTTAAACATACATGGGGGAGTAGTGGAGATGTACTACGTCATAGAAACAGCAACAAGAAAGTGATGTGAACCACACACACTTGAGAGGCTGGAAAGCACCTCTCCCATAAACATCTCCTGGCCAGATAGGCCCCCCATCAGATTCACAAAGGGACAAGGTGGGGGCTGCCTGGGAGATGGGAACGGGTTGGATTATTCCTGGGGAGGGAAAAGACAAGGGTATTGAACACCAGAGGTTTTCTTGCATGCGTGCTGCGCTGAACTGTGCTTGCAGAGCTTAGCGCAGGGGGAAGATACAAAACCAAGACTGGTGAAATAGAGGGTTGTGCTGCCATCCAGAGGGGCTTCGACAGCCTGGAGAAAGAGGTAGAGGAACAGCACGCAGCTCAGCCGAGGAAAACACTAAGCCCTGCGCTTGGGCAGGAACGAACCTGGTGCAGGTTGGCTGGGAAACAGCTTGGCGGAGAAAACTCTGAGGGACCTGGTGGGCACCACGTCCATCATGAGCCAGCAGTGCACTGCATTAGGCAAAGTGTTGTCAGCAGGGCAAGGAGATGACCCAGAGAGACACATCCAGAGCGCTACGCCCGGTGCCGGGCTCCCCAGGACAGGAGAGATGTGGACTTACCAGAGCAACCCCAGCAAAGGTGACGGAAGGAGTAGAGCATCCACCCAACACAGAGAGGCTGGGAGAGCTGGGGCTGCTCAGCCCGACTGGAAAAGGCTCAGGGCAGATCTTCGCAACGTGTATCAATATCTGATGGTGGGGAGTAAAGGTAGAGCCTCTTGTCCAGTCATGGGCGGCACCAGACACAAGGCAATTGGCACAAACTGCAATAAAATAAACTATTTATATGTAGGAGTAAACTTTTTGACTGTGAGGGGGACTGAGTATTTAGGACAGGCTGCCCAGAGAGGTGGTGGAGTCTTCAACCCTGGAGATACTCAAAACTCAACCAGACATGGTCCTCGGCAGCCTGCTCTAGCTGACCCTGCTTGAGCTTCCTTCCCACCTCACTGCCTCCCAGCAATCCTGCTTCTGAGCCATGGCCAGCCACAGGCCAAGCGGGAAGCTCTCTCCAAAGGCTGGTTCTTGGGAAGCACAACCAGTCCTGGTATGGCTTCAAACGCAGCTCCGAGATGTGCTAAAAAAGCTTCCCGGCACCCACAGCTGCGACTCCAGTGAGAGAAGCAGGAACAAGATGTGCCAGGACACAGTGATAAAACGCGAGGCAACGGCTCCTGAGCAGAGGCATCCGCCAAGATCCACCTCATCCTCAGCTATGTGGAAGGCTAGGGCCGACCATAAATGCCCACCCTCCCAGCAGCCCTTTGCAAAGTCACCTAAATTAACTCAGAAAGGAAATAATTCTTCCTCCAGGGTGTGCCAGAAACCCAGACTTTGAGGCAGTTCAGGGAAAGATGCTGCTAGTTCCATGCTGTTGACGGGACATCCAGCAGAACTCAAGTTCATCCCAGGTCAGAAAAAAAATCTCCTCCCCATGCGTCAAAACCTTGTCTGCACTAAAGGAAAGGGAGGAGAGCACCAGACACTGGTGCCAGAGCCGAGACCAGCCAGGGATGCTGAGGCACCTGCTCCCTTCCCCAGCAGCACCCACCAGAAAGCAAGGGCTGCTGCTTCACAGGTCCCTCCCAACACCGACACTGCGGCCAAGAGCCAGTGCCCTCTCCATCACTGCCACCAATCAAACCCAGATGGTGCAACACACTGGGGAATATGCTGGGAAGCGGCGATGGAGCTGGCAGCCCAGCGCACGCCAAGGGGGGGCTTTTTTCTCATTCGGCACCAAGAAAAAAAATTTTAAAAAAGTCAGCTTCATTTGTAATCTGGGATGCAGAGTGTGCACATAACCAGACAGACTGCCAAGTCGTAAAGAGCCACTGAGATCTGTTAGCAACACTCTGCGCGTTTTCAGTTTCTTCTGTTCCCTTATTTCTTCCAATAAAGCCGCGTGAAGGCAGAGCTGCAGTAACGTTACGCTCCAGCCCAAAAGGTTCCCCACGGTCTGCGTTGCAGGTACGGATCTGAGCGAGCAGCAGAAAGCTCTCCCATCCTGCTTCTCCACGGACCACAGGCTCCAGCGATTTCACTGTGGATCATACCATGCAAGGGAGACAGCAAATGCCTAAGACCAAAGCCATTAACTCTAAGATGCTACAAGGCAGGAGATCACTTTTAACGACCATATCCTTTGGGAGCACTGCCCTGTACTGTGGGGAGAGTGCATTGCTTCCCACAGGACACTGAAACCTGCCACCCATCACCCAGCTACTCCAACACCCAATTACAGCATCCCACCTCCACACTGTACAAAGACCCAGCTGTTTCCCCTCCGGTCTTCTCTGCTCCTGCATTCCCTGCCCAGCATTTGGGAACCAAGCTTTTCCATGCATCCTTGCTGTAAACATCACTCCAAAATGAGGGCTCAGCTCGCATTCCCCAAATTGCACAAGCTAAACGCAAATACGCATGCACACGTGGTTTTAAGCCATGCAAGATGGGTTTGGGTCCTGTCTGCTGCAAACTCAGCCCGGGGCTTTTCTGGGATGCTCCCCGGGTGGCTCTGCCTGTCCTTACCATCAGCTAAGGAAGCAGCTGCTCAGCCTGGAGAAGCCACAGGAGGTTCCCGTTTGCTTATTTTGACAAGGAGCTTTTCTTTTGAGCTCTCTCTCAGCCCGGCATAGTCCAAACGATGCTGCCACGTATACCTGGCAAAGACACTGGTGATGCAACGACAACGGCTCCACGTGGCAGCAGGCCAAGCCTTGCCGAAGCGCAGTAGATATCTCCATCCTCAGCCCTAACACATGAACAGTGGGAAGGAAGGCAGGGCATCAGGGTGGGACACTGGAAAATGGGTTTTAGTGTCCACTTTGTGCTTAAGTCCCCTACGCAAGAACAAGGCAGGCAGGCACACGCGCCCTCCACCGTAAAGCTAAGCACACTTGAACAGTGCACGGCAGATGGTGCTGCAAGTCAGCCATCCCCTGGGGTCTGCCCCAGCTCAAAGCCCAGCAGAAAAAACACCTCATGTTCCACCTAATGCCCATCAGGATACTGGGGAGAAGACCACCCACACCGATAGCTGAGCTCTGCACTCGGCAGGGCTTACCAGGAGAATCAGCACCAGATCTCCCAGGTGAAAGTCCCAAGGGCAATTCAACCCATGCCCACCTGCCAGATGGGCCCTCCAAAAATTAAATCATAGGGAAATCGCATTATTACTAATAAAATTAAAGATAAGGTAATTAATCTGCTTTTTCTCCCCCACATGCGAGCTGTCTGGTCCCAGAGAGCATCCACAGCACCAGGATTACTGGCCCTGCACACCAGCTGGGGCTTTGGGAAAGGTTTTTGGGGAAACACAACTGTTTTATGTCTCTGATGTTAAAGCAGGAGTCTCTGGAATGTGGTTTTTATAGGCTGAAGGGGTATCAGGGCAGCTAACTCTGGGAAAGGCACGGATACAGCCCTCCAGGGCCCAGCCTGCCATGCCGAGATCGCTGGCTCCCCGAAAAGGGACTTGGCCAGCATAGGCAACGGAGGTCTCCGGTCCTCTGTGGAACACAAGGTCTGTGAAGCCTAAGCCCAGAGCTCGGCAACCCCTCCGCACCAAGAGCTTCTGCAGTGCCAACATTTCCATCTCCTGTGGGCCATGGACCTGGGCATCTGCAAGGAGAGCACCCCACGGCCAGACCCTGGTGAAGGGAGGAGAGCCCATCCCAAATCTCAGAGACACCTGCCTTGGACATGACCTCCCGTGCACACCCATAAACCGTTGTAAAGTGGGCTGAAATGCCAAAACTAAGCATCCAGGAGCTGGGAGATGCAAAGATTGGACCCCATCAGCCTGGGGAAACACTCCATTAAGCAGTGAGAGGTCGGGATGGCAGCCGCCTGCCTATTCCCACTGCATTAGAGACAGAAATATTAGGCTTTGTGTTTGAGTTACTGCTAGATGGAGAAGCCAGCGGCAGCAAAAGGGGCACATCCCACACAGTACGAGTGGGAAGGGCTCCGGCTTCATCTCCACACCACAAAATAGAGCCATCCAGGCAGTTAATTAACAAGCAGCCACTCTAGGAACTCGCTTTGCCAGCCGACAATTAACGAGGCCATCCCTCTGCTTCCTGCCCAGCCATGATTTATTCATCTGGCATCCCCAGTGGGTCACGAAAGATAACAAGGCACCAAGCACTTGCTGAGCCCATATGTCAATTTATTTCCTCCGTGTGAGTCTTCTCGAGTCACCGGCCAGGAGGTTCCCTGGGATGAGGGCTGCGCCCAAAGGGCTGGGGACAGCCCGCCTCGCTGATGGGCTGCCCTCAAAAAAAAAAAAAAAAAAAAAAAAAAAAAAAAAAAAAAAAGGCAGGAGCAGTCTCAGCGCTATCAAATTTTATCATGCGAAGCATCCCAAAGAAATCTCACGTACTTCAAACGAGCAGAGCGCTGACCTGGATGTCATCGAAACAACACGCTACACCTAATTAATACAGGGGCTCCCATCTCTTTCACTGCCCTGGTTTTATAACATATTGATTATTGCCCCAAATTAAGTGCCAAAGGCAGGGAGCTGCTCCTGAGCGGTGATACTGGAGCAGGATGTTCCGCAGCAAAATTCCCACGCAGTTTTGCCAAAGAGACATAAGAGGGGGAACCTTGTAATTGAAATGCAGCTTGTGCAGCGAATGCTGGGCGAGGGAGAAGAGCACAGGACCTGGAGCTGGGTTTCGTTTGCAGCGCCAAAGCAAACTACAGGAAGAAATTAAAGGAAAAGAAGTAAAACATAGAGGTCCTAGCTCTGCCAAGCACTTCTCCATTCTCCCAGGTTCATTAATGTCTCCAGCTTGCTCTGATTCAGGGGGACTTTGTCACTTGTTAGGAATAAATACAAATCCCTCTGCAGCAGGGCTCAAGCCACAGTCAAAGCAGAAGGCAATGACCCCGAACACATCCAAAAGCCCCACTGCAGCCAGAAGAAATTCCATCCCAGCCAGTCCTCGGAGACAGAAGACTTCCAATATCCCTTTTGCCAGGCTCTCCATCCCACTAACCACTCTAGGATGATCCACAGTGGCTCCTTTGCACCATTCCCATCGGACGCCGCACGCTCCAGCCCTGATCGTTTCAGCTGAAAAGTTCACCTCCCGTACATGGCACACCGGTATTTCTCTCCATCTCTCACATGCACCCCGTCAGAAAAAAATACCATGGTCCACACGGGTCAGACCAGCCCAAGCCCTGTGGGACAAGTCAAGCCCCAGGGCACAGCACCAGGGTGCTGGTGGGGAGCACGGGGTCCCGGCTGCTGGAGGCAGGACCGTGCATCCCATCGGTTTTCAGAGCAAGAGGGAAAGGAAAGGACCCAGAAGAGTTTTGGCAGGATGGGGGGGTGAAAAAAATAAATAAAGCAAGCCACAAAATATCTCATTCCTTCTGTGTCAGTTTGTTCCTTGGCTTTAAAAATCCCCACTGGAAAACAAAGGCAATGGGGAAAAGCAGCCCAGCTCAGAAGTGCCAGGAGATTGGGCATAGCTGGTGCTGGCTGCTCCCTGGGGGTGACAGTGACGTGACACCCCTTAGCCCTCCCCCCAGCCCCACAGAGGATGGGGAATGCTCCCACTCCCCCCGGCTGCCCACCTGGGCTGGGGGCTCGCTGGTACTTACTCCCACTCCTTCCTCCGCGCCTGCGGCGTGCTCTGCATCTTATGCGCCTCGTGCGCCTTGATGATGTCCCTCTGCTCGATCAGCCCTCCCCGCCGGCGCTTGATCACGTCCGGGCTCACGGGGACGTACTGGCCAAGCCCCAAATCGAAGGTGCTGCCTGCGTCCGTGCCAGCATCAGCGTCCCGAGAGTGGGGCTCGTAGAGAGCATCGAAGCTGGTGGCGCGTGAGACCAGGGCCTCGGCTGGGCTCTCGGGTTCCAGCAGGTTGCAGGACTGGGTGGTTTGCATCAGGCCCAGGCGGTGCTTGCGCCATGTCTCCTCCTCGGGCAGGGCCAGGATGTAGCGGGGGGAGGCAGGATCCAGCTCATTCCCCCTACCCGGCACCGGGGCGCTGATGGAGCACGCGCCGAATCCCAACATCTTTGGTGCTGTTGTAGCTCATCACTCTGGAGGGGCACAAGACACAGAGGGGAGGCTCAGAGGTTTGCTCCATTTGCCTCCCAGTCCCCTCCCTTCTTCCCACATCAACTGGAAGTCCCATTTCTCCTGCGTTTGTTGGGCTAGACCCTCTCAAACCAGGCACAAGGTGCATAACACTGGACCTCTAAGTGGAGTAGCACCTCCTGCCTTACTGCTTTCCTCTTCCTTCCCAATCTGGCACCCCTGCACCTCTCAAACCTGCAGCCAGCCCTCCCTGGGAGGCATGCTGCCTTCCAGGTGGGCACAGCACCAGAGCATCCCCGGCCAGAGCATCCATGCCCACTCTCCAGCCCCGCACTCCTAGGACGAGGGACAGGCAACCTGGCAGAGACAGGCAGCAGCTTAGGAGGCTGGATTTGGAAATATCAGCATGGTTTTGATTTGGAAGCTGCACATCAGAGCAAAAGGTGCAGGAACGCTGCCAGAAACACCACGCTGAGCAACGCCCTTTGGCTAAGCAAAATAGAGGATGCTCTATGGACAGGAGATGCTTGTGTCTGAGAAGACACACAAAGCCTTATTGTAGTGAAACGCTTTATTCTCATGTTGGAGAAGCTCCGTTCAACACATCATTGCTTCTCCAGAGCAAACAGGGAGGCAAGAATGGCAGTCAGGAGAAAGGTTGGGAAATCACCACACCAGCAGCAAAAAGAAACTAAATCTAGAAAAAAATCCAAGAGTAACTGAGGGGACAAAATAAAGCATGGGCCCCCATGCTAGCCAAAATAAGCCTGATGTCCCCACACCACAGGGGAAGCATCCCATCTCTTGTGCTGCACCACAAGGATGAAGTGTCTAAAGCTGCCCCTAAATTTAAACCTGCCCAGCCCAAGGGATGCTCACCCCTTGGCAAGCTTGCCAGAAAGAAAAAAGGCAACTGCCAGTAAGAGCCTCAGCAAATTAATTAGTACATCGATAAGAAGAGCTTGGCTGCTCCCACTGAAAGCTATAAACAGATTCTTCACTTCACTATTTTGCTTACCCATGCGACTTATTTTTTTAAAGGCATTAATTACTTACTTTTTCAATCCAGTCCTGGGTACCTTTACAATTTCTCATTTTCCCATCATATGCCTTTCCTTCTCATATCGCTTTGCTCGTTTTCAACTCTCCCCTGCTAAAGCTTAACTCCTCATCCAGCCACACCAGGTTTTCTTTGGGGCTTGGAGACTTTTGTTTCACAATTTTTTTTTTTTTTGTGTTTGTTTTTTTTTTTTTTTCTTTTTAAACAACCATTCTGCAGCCCTCTTTCTTCCCCTGAGCGTTTCCTTGGGGAGGACAAGAGGCTCTCTTGCATACCAGCCACGAGCACCCCAGGTTTCAGCCCTGGCATGGCTGCGGCAGAGCCGCAGGGACAATTAGCCAAGAGCAAACGAGGACACACCCCGAGAGCAGGTCCAGCGTATCCACGCGGACACCGGCTCTCCTGATGCCTACCCATGCATCTCCCACCAGGCTTGCTCCAGGGACGCTGGTGACTTCCAGGCTTGGAGACAAGCGAAAAAGCTCAAACTTAGCTCAAATGAAAGACTGAGAAAGTTTGAGGAAATAAATAGAAATAATTAGCTCTGCCTCCGCCTAAGTAAACAGGGCTCATGCTGCCAGCAGAACAAGCCACAATCCCTCCGGAGAAGTGACAAGCAGCGAAAGGAGGATGGCAGAACATTTTGTTAAGGAAAGCTGACGAGGCTACGTGCTAACGAGGGTGCTCGCGGGATGCCAGGCGCCGCATACGAAGCATCTGACATCAGGACACCCGTCTGTCTTCTAGCCTTTGGTCCCCTCCTTGCATCAAAAACAAACCCGCTTTATTTTTACACAAAATCTAAATTAGTGGGAAAACCACCACATTTGTCCATGTAATTCAGCTTCTGCTACTTAAACCCCAGCCCTGCCTCCCACAAAAGGGAAACCTATGGCAAACCAACACATGGCCAGTTTTGAAACACAGAGTTATCTTCCCATCCTGTTTGCGGAAACCCGCAGCTCAGTATCCGCCGGGAACGTGCCATGGCCGGAGCCAGGACCACGCCATCGGCCAGCAGCCCTACCTCCACGCTGGATTTGCTCAGCAACATACAACTCGGGTGCGTGTCGGTGCCTCCAAACCCTCCCGGCTGCAAATCAGCCTTCGCATGCAGGTTTGCCACACAGCTCCCTGTTAACAGCTGGGCAGAAGACGGCTTTGCAGCCTTGGTAATGACAATAACTTAAAGCAGAAGAAAATAGCGTATCCACCTGTCGAGCCGCCCCGTGGTACCACACGCGGTTTCCCACTGGTGACTCCGGCTGACGCTCGCTGTCCATATCCCCGGTTGCACAGCTGGGACGCAGCAAGAGGACAGCACACAGCCGCACGCGCCGCTCCCCGCTCACCCGGCTGCTGCGGGAGCAGAAGACATCACCGCACAGCAACGGTGCGTCTGGCTGTTTGACACATAGCGGGCTTTCATTACCAGAAAATGAAGTTTCTAGAGACATTTATCTCCCAAATTTTGGTTTAAAAGTAATAAAAGTCAGGAAATTTACTGTTTGCTTCTGCAGCAGAGAAGTCATCCAGATAAAACCATGGCCACAGGGCACTCAGAGTAGTCAAACTGAATTAGAGCGGGGATATCCAGCTGCAAAAACACTGGCACTTGTGCTTTCACCTGCACAGCAGCTGGGAGCAGCGCAATGCTCCCAGCACAACCCAGGGGACATTCAAGGATGCAGACCACCCAGCTGTGACAGTGCGCAGCTGGAGCCCACCCTGTCTAACGGGGATCTCAGAGAGACCACAGCCAGCATCCATCTGCCTCCTCCTACACTGGGA
Organism: Tetrax tetrax; assembly: GCA_009806455.1. Classification (NCBI taxonomy): domain Eukaryota; kingdom Metazoa; phylum Chordata; class Aves; order Otidiformes; family Otididae; genus Tetrax; species Tetrax tetrax. Next base: position 30,518 of record WHYT01017827.1, read on the forward strand.
TTGCCACAGCCAAACAGGGATGGTACAGCGAGCATCTCTCAGCCTGTATGTCAACATGGGCTGAAATAGGAGGCAACCCTGGGCAGCATCCCACCCCACAAACCACCCAGAACAGCCTTTCTGAGACCTCGGCACCAGCAGACAAGTGATGGAAGAAGAAACACACACAGGTCCTCTCAGCATCCTTAAAAGACAACACCACACTGCCAGGTGACTCAACCCCGTTATCTCAACCCAAACTGCACTCCTCCGCCAAGGAGCACAGCCTCTGGAGGCAGGAAACCTAGGACTCTCGCACCATACTTCATTTTTCTCCTTCTAGCAGCTGATGAACTAACAAAGAGCCGCAGTGAGAAACAGGTTCCCAGCAGCACCACTGACCTACAAAGAGGAAATTCCTTTTAGGGGTTTTCTCTGTGCATGTGTTTGTATCATAGCGGCAGCAATCAAGTCTTTAGCCACATAACCAGGTATTACCATCATAACTACCTCAGCACTCAATGTGCTGGGTGAGCTCCTTCTTTCCATTATCTGAATAATGTTCACCAAAACCCCTAGAGTTAAAGCAGAAAGGCTTGATGCTGTGCTGGCCCGTGGGTGCTGTCCTTCCCCAGGTGGCACAAGGGTCTGGCCCTGCGGTGCTGAGCTCCAGCACTGGCACAAGCCCCAGGTGAGTAGGGCTGGACACTCTTTCCTGAAGAGGACACGAGGCTTCGGCCCAGGACCTGCAAGCCCCAGCTGTCTTGTACACTACAAGCAGCAAAGGCGCCAGAGTCCTCTAACCATGGTCCATCAGGCCAGCATCCTTCCTCGGGGATTTGGGGGATGATTTTGACAACTGCAGAGAGCAAGAAGGTGCTCTGATGATGCTGCTTCCCCTTATGAGCGAGTGTCCCTCTTCTTTCCTGAAGGAACAAGGAGAGAACACAACGGGGACAGGAGCAAACCCCTCTGGGAGATGCACATACATAGGAGAGCATCTAGGATGCTGCCTCCAAGCACCCAAGCTGCCAAACGAGGTTTCTCCGCTTCCCCAGCCCACCGGGAATGTCTCTTCCCTGAGCTTGGCCACTCATCCTTGCAACTCACATGCTCAGACATCGCAGCCCCGCTCCACCCTTTTTGGGGCACAGCGATGTTCCAAATCCATCCTCTGCCACCCCTTCCCTCCAGCTCACCCTCCGCCTCCTGCCTCTCCCAGGCCACAGAGGCTGCTTGGTTTTCAGGACAACCAAATGCCATCTGCCTCTCTCTGCTGAGCCGTGCTTATCCCGCGCTGCTAATTACAAGTCCCCGCTCAAGGGGAGAAGGAGAGCTCACGCAGCGCAGCTAAGCGGAGCACTAAACCTCAGAGCGCTAGGAAGAAATTCAGCGTGGGGCCCCACCAAACGGGGACAGATGGGCTGCGAGAGCGACTGATTCATCCTCGTGGCCTTTTCCTCTCCCACCACGTGCACTTCCCCTCGCAGCAGCAGGGATGCCACGGTGGGCGAGCACCGCTCAGGCCAGCTCCAGACACCCCCCCGGTCCCCCTGCTCCTCTGTCTTGCACCAAATGCGGCAGGCAAGTCTGTGCGGCACAGTGGCTGCAGCAGCCAGCTGGCGAGGGTGAGCTATTTTTAGTCAAATCATTCACTACTGGGAAAAGTTTGTTGGATTAAACCCCTCTCCCATAGCCCCCACCGCCAGCAGGTTTGCAGCAGCTGTGCTGGGAAGAGCTGCTCGCAGCAGCTGTGCTGGGAAGAGCTGCTCGCAGCATCCCTGGTACCCAGCAAGAACCACCGCTGCATCCCACAGCGGGATGTACGACACCAGTAATGAAGAGACGTCAGCAAGGTAGGGAAGAAAAGAAGAGACAGTTACAGGCAAAGGCTCCTTGCACAGACCTATTCCTATGTCCAAAAGATGCAGATGAAAGGGTTAAACGTTCTGGTATAGGAGAGTCAGGGGAAGGCAGCACCACACATGCCACACAGTGCAATCGACATAGGGCCACTTTTTTCTCAAGAAACGTTCATTTCTCATCACCCATTTATGTATAATACACTATTTTGGGGGCCTTCCGAGCACCAAGACACTACACAGACCCCTGGAGCCACTGCAAAGATCAGATGGAGGAAGGAGCACAGCTCCAAATATCCAGAGGCTGCTTCAGACCAGGACATACTCCAGTAGCAGACATCAGACCACCTTCTGTCTGGGAAGCTGCTTTCCTTCTGCTGTGCTGCAGGTTTTCACAGCTGGAGCGATGCTCCAGCTGCAGAGCCTCCCTCCCCGGGGCTGAGCACCGCTCTGCTTCCCAGGAAAAGCTGCACCAAGCCTGGATGGGGTCAGGCTGCTGCTCGGACACTGTCCCAGCCAGGAGGCATCTCCAAGGCTCGCAAGCCCATGGTGGGTGTGAGGGCTCTGCCCACGCCGGTGCTGCATAAGAGCCCTCCCGCAGAGCACTGCTCCCAGGGGAATCCGCTTTAAGAATATCAAAACATGAAATTATCTCATCTCTCCTTTAAGAGCAACTGTTAAACAACCCCGCTATTATTTATATAAATGTATATCAAAGAAATCAGCCCTCCATCTCCAGCACAGAGAGTCAGGAAAGCGGAACCCCTGGCCCCAGGGATGCTCTCAGGGCACGGCCAGAGGCAGGCATGATGCTGCTGGGGCAGGCAGGGAGAGACAGGGCTTTGGCTGGCCTGACATAAGGATTTCAGTGACAGGGTAGCACCAGACATGGACAGCAAGGTGTCCTGGTGCTTGGGAATATCCATTCCGACAAACAACCCTATGCCCAGATTTCTTTTGGCATTGCCTTTGAGATAGTCTCATCTCTTCACCTCTTCCTGCGCTCCGCAGTGTTTCTCCATTTCAAGGCAAGGTAGCCCTCATCACATGCCCACCACGCCTGCAACCCATACCAGCCCCGCACCAACCCCCACTAGCACCCCAGCTCCCCCGAAAGAGCAGAGGAAAGGTGCACAGGCAGACCTGAGGGCACGCGTGCCATCGGCCCCGGGCAGGGACAAGGGACACGGGATAATGCGTGGCACAGCTCGGCGTTTCCTTCCTCGTACAAGCTCCTTCCCCAAGCGTGGCCAGGAGGAGAGGTGTCACGCTGGCAGGCGAGTGCCGGACTCAGTCTCACCTAGCACAGCACCGCTGCACTGCGAACAGCATGGGACTGAGCCTGGCAATGGAAATAATCAGGGACAGGAGAGCAAGCTGTGATTTGTGTAACAGCAGCACCTAGAAATCAGCAGCACTGAGAGCTATACGTACATCCAGCCAGAGAGCTTGCCCTTAGGAGTTTTCTTTCCAAAAAAGGGCAGAGCCTGGACTTATTAAGATAATTTTGAGCTGTAATCACCAGGTCACCCTCCAGGATTATAACTCTGCTCCCGTGGAAGAGCGCGGGCAGTCACCCTGTCAGGGCCATGCTGCCCTCCTCCCTCTGGTCCCACTGCAAGGAGCTTTTCCTGGGAAAGGTCCAGGGATCTTCCTGGGCCACCCGTCATTCTTCCAACGTGGGGCAGCCTGGATTTCTGCTTTAATTAGCATGCAGCAGTAAAGCTGGCTCCGCACGTCACATCCCGGCTGCCCCTGCACCCTGGGATGCGGGAAGCGGTGCTGCCGAGCCCAGTAACTCCAGCTGTGCTGGCTTATTTCAAAGAGAACAAGTGATCCCCCAAATGGCATCAGGGTCCAGCATCTGTCTCCAACACTCTCATCCCAAAAGCAGACTTGCAAGAATCACCAAGGTAGAGAGGTCATCTACCAGGCTCCCTCTTTACATCTCACCTTTCTGTTCCTTCCGACTGCCTTTCTTCCTCCCCAGAAAACATAACCAAAAATAACAACAAAATTCTTGTTTAACCTAGCAAAGCCGGAGAGAAAAAGTTCTCGTTTCTAACGGTGCCTTCACCGAGGTGACTCACGAGCCACAATGTGTGTCATTACTTAATAGACCCACAAAGGCAATTATACCATCATGCAAACATCAAGGAGTCACAGCACCCCTGAGAGGTTAAAACAAAGGGATGCTTTAAAGGTGAGCGATGGCAGGCTTTATTCTTTGACTTTTGCTCTCATTATGTACAAAGACTCACTGAAAAGGTCTTATTGTTTGTGCAATGGAAAAAGAAAAAAAAAAAAAAAAAAAAAAAAAAAAAAAAAAAAGGAAAAAAAAAGAGATTGCATGCAAGAGCTTTCCAAAATTAAAACCAAAGAGAACAGTCTTTGGGGAAGCGGCTGAGATAATTAAAACATTAATTCAGATTGCAGCTTTTGCTCCAAGTGAGTTCAAGTCACCCAAAAACCCCAATGATGGGTAACAGCTGGGCCTGAGCCCAGCTCCGAGCTGCAGCCCCATCCCCAGGTGCCCCAAAGGCCTCTCCACCACCCCAGCAGCCCATCCCGGGGCAGAGGCTGGAAAAACACCTTCCTCCAGAGAGAACCATGGGGAAAACAAGCTTCAGCTCTCAAGGAGCAGAAAGAAAATTAACTACCTGGAATAACAAGTAGGAAACAGGTGACAGCTTCAAGGCTAATAAACCCTCCCAGCAACCCTAACAGCTTTCTGCGTGAGCAAAACAGATAAAGTGACTAAAACAAAGTCACGACAGTCACAAGTAAGTCAAGTGAGACATGCTAACGACTGAGCTTTGGCAGTTGGCTGGGAACAGGCACTGGAAAAGCAAGCAGAGCCAGCTACAGCATCCATGTCCAGCCGTAACCCAGCTGCAGGGTGCTGGAAGAGCCCCGTCTCCACAGAGGTCCTGCACCATAGCAGGGACTAAAGGCTAACATTGGTGCATTGCCATAACTCATGAGGAGAAGGGTGAAATCCCAGAGTAGAGTGAGAAATTTCCCCTCCCGGAGTTTTAATAGCAAACATGAGTGGTGCTGGTGCAGGGGGAGCCGTGCATGGAGCAGGAGATACGGGGAAAGCATCAGCTCCAGGAGGTGCTGGGGGAAAAACAGTGCCAAAAGAAAGGAGGGGAAAAAAAAAAAAAAAAAAAAAAAAAAAAAAAAAGACAACCTCTGGACAAATTGCACGGTGAAGAACGGAAGGGGATAAAGAATATGTCTGTCCTGCCGGGCTGATGGTGAGGAGCAGAAAGCGTGCTATACATTCTCCACTGCGAGGTCCTCGCCAGCCGCGAGGGCAAGGGCAAGGCAGAGCCCCTGGTAAGATGGGCAGCACTGTCAGGCCAAATTACTGGGTAAACAGAGCAACACCTTCCCGATTCAATCTAAAAGGCAGGGTTTTCCTTTTGCTCCTTCACCCAGGGCGCCTATAACCCTTCCCTGTTTACCTTGCACGCTGCTGAGAACTGAGCAGGTCTGCATTTCACCTTATAACCTGGCTTGAGCTGGGTTGGGATAAACAGACAATAAAAAGGTATTTCTCGCCTGTCAGCGTAACAGATGCACAAATCAGGCTTCAAGGACCCTTTGGCAAGCAACCAGCTTCCCTGCTGGGTAGGAGAGTGTGTCCTTCCTCCCCCTCCTCATCCTCACTTGTCCCTGCCACCCTCAGCCACTCCAAGCTGCCACACACCCCCAGAGCTCGTCCCCTGAACCCAGTCTCCTGCAGTATGGGAGGAAAACAAATAAATGTTTATGGGGAGCTAAAAAGAACATTTTGGCAATCCTGCTTTTTTTCCACCCGGACTAATAACCTGACTCAGCCAGCTCCCAGTCCTCGCCTCCCACCCAAGGCACACACACTCGGGAAAGTCCCAGGAGCCCCTCTCCTGCTCAGGGGAGGCCACCAAATCCCTCAGGAAAGCCTGGTGTGCCCAGCCACACTCGGTGGCCCCCCCTCCCTCCAGCAATGTAGCTTTGTCCCCAGCCCTAGAGCCAATTCCCTCTCCAAAATTCAGCAAACAGTGCCTATCGCCCACAGTCTACTGTGCTTCCTCAGCGCCAGCAATTCCAGCACCTCCCTTCGGGATAAAAGCCACCATCGTATCCTTGGGCTCCCTCACCTCCTCCAAACATTTCTCCTTCCTGTGAGAGCTCATTCAGCTCCCCTTTCCCTTCTTTTATCAGTTTGCTACAATTGCTGGCATCAAGCTCCCCTTCTCCTCTATTTGTGGTGTTATTTCATCGCTGCCGCTTCATCCCTCTGAAGCATGTTACTCGGAATAATTTATACTCAAGCAACCTTCCTGCCAGAGAACCTCTCTGTGGGACACTTCAGCGCAGCACAAATGAGCTCGAAATAAGGATGGGACTAATTCACAGAGGAGAGGAGGGCGGCACAGCCAGGAATAACAGCCTGGCTGCAATCGCCAAGCTCTGCGCTGCCGAGAGCCAGCACCTGGGAAGACCCAGCATGGGAAGAGCAACGAACACCCCACTCCTTACACCATTCCTTATATTTCTTAAGACATGCACCAGTCTAGCACAGCATCCTTCAGCCCCGGTTGAGCAGCCAGACCAGGCACAGAGTGAAAAGGAGCTTTGCTCTGACCCAAGCCAACTGCTTCACTTGTCGGTCCCATCTCTCTACCAAGACGATGCCCGACGGCTGAATCAGCTCCTAACTCAACCATTAAATTGGCCCTTTTACAGCAGCACACGTGCTCAGAGTTTGGACATCACCACATTTGCAAATATCAGCAACCGCGTCGCTGACCAGAAGTGGCTGCTGGTCACTGGCCCCCCCATCCGTCCCTCTCTCCATCTCCGGAAAGGCAGACGAGGCACTTCCGCAGGCGGTGTGCAGCTCTTTTTACACCAGGAAACTGCCATCTGTAATTTCAAGATGTCTCGAGGATGGCTGGGGACTGGCAGCACGAGACTGCTGGCGTATGTCACCCAGCCTGCAGCCGCCCAGGGTTTTCTCCGGCACGGCACGGTCATCCAGCACTGGCACTGCCCATCGCCATCACCACTCCCTGTGCATGTTCATGCTGGACACCAGCAGCGACCATTCACTTTCGGAACCTCAGAAACAGGCAAGGCTATTTCTGGCAGCATCACTCCCCCTCTTTTCTCTTGCCCACTCACTCCTTCCTAAATAGTTTAACGCCATTGATTTCTCCCATGCCAGCCATCCATCGTCTGCCAGCAGACTTCAGAGCACCAGCAAGACGTTCGAGCAAGCTGGGGTGATCTAAGAAATTATTCTTCATGGTCCCCATCCCCCTGTCTCCAACCCTCCAAGTGATCAAAATTCATCCCTCCCAGGAGAGTACCACGCTGACGCATCCACCCTTCCCAGGCTGGAGCCGATACACGACTCCCATACGACATTTAGGGTTTAAACCAGGCCATTTTCTGGATTTAAACCTTTTTTTTTTTGTGTTAGCCACCAACAGAACCGCTTCCAAGTGCTCCAGCCTTCCTCCAGCACCTGTTGGTCTGTATAGGGCTGTATTAAAACCCCACACACTACACACTGGTACAGAATCAGCACCCAGCAACACAACATCCATGCTTCTGTGGGTTTTACACCCTTCCCTCTGACTGTAATGGGCTGGACAGCCCCTACACAGGACAGCAATTCGTCACAGTCCCCAGCTGTAAACAGAAGATGCCTGAAGCCTGTGAGCACCCAGCTGGGATCCCCAGTCCCAGAGAACACCTAGCGCAGGCTCCACGGGGGTCAGCACTGCTGCTGGGACCAGCCCTCCAGCAAAACCCAGGCTTCCCCTGAAGAAGCGGCTGCTGGGACAAAGCTTCTGGCCTCTCCCAGCTCCAAAAGCTGCTCATCGGCTCTGCCCCACGGCTACCCTGCACTGCTACCCTCCAACAGCGATGCTCAGCTCATGACCTGCATAACCCGGGGTCCAGGAAAATAGGTGAAGGCAACTGGTCTGTCCTGGTCCTTTTTTTCTTGCCTAAAGCTTCTGAGCGAAACAACTCTAGCATCCCAACATGGAGGAAGAAGGCTTTGTGTATCCCTTTGTGTATCCCTTTGCTATCCCCTCTTCCCCTGCCCTTCCCTTTCTTGGACGCAACTGCTCATCAAGGAAGCACCAGTTGGACACAAACACATGAACATGTCCCATCTCTCCTCCAAAAACACCCTTGAGCCAAAATACTGAGCACCTTCAAGCCAAAGCTACTCCCACACGTGGGTCACTCCATCAGCCAAGCACAGACCAGAGCAGACATCCTGCATACCACCCACCTCCCGGGCACATCCCACACATTTCTAGGACTTCTCTCCATCCATCACTAGCCTTCCACATGCAGGCCACGTCTCACTCCACGTGAGATGAGCAGCTCGCTGTGGAGATGGATCTGCAGCATTCCCAGTATTTGCCCTTCCCGTGCCTTCCACAGCACCCCACATCACCCAACACGGACTGAGGGTCAGGCTGCCGGAGCGCCCACGCCCCTCCCCGCTCACATTTGTGGCTTATTTCCACCACACTCCTTTTTATTTTACGTGGAAAAACCCAGCCTCAGAAATTCAGCTTGTTAATGCCAGGAAGCACACAAAGAAATTGTCAAGGGCTCTGCAAAGAACTTTCCAAGCAGTCAGCATCCCCTCAGCATGGGAGAGGCAAGGCTGGCTGCAGATCACACACAGTCAAAAGGGGGTGCGGGTCCAAGGGCAAGCCCATGTATTGGCCCCGCTGCCGAGAGCTGGGGGTCTCCCCATGCCCCCCAACAAATGACCAGCAGCCCAGCCAACACCTCTGGGTTGAGCTCCTTTCACCTACGGGCTCTCTCATCCCATTTGGAAAAAAAAAAAACTCAAAGCAAAAAATTCCAATGGGGACCACACAGCACTAAGCACACAGCTATGGTATGCTGCTTGCTCCAGATGTGGCCCAGCACATCTGGAACCCACGAAGTGGTGCTATGGGCACAGAACTCACTGACCCTAACCCCTTGAGTGGGATTTGACCAAGGACGCTGCACACCAAGCAACACACCCTCTAAAGAGGCTCGGGTGCTCTCCGCAGCCCACAGGAGCTTTCACACAGGGCCAATACAGAGCGTTTCTAAAAATCCCAGTCTGCCAGGAGACGTGCAGCATCCTGTACGTACAGTCTGCTTGAAACGGCTAACGGATCGCATTTATTCCAAGCTTGCTACTTCCATATGCCAGGGAAAAAAAGCCCAAAACCAGAGTATAAATAAAGATAAATTTATAAAGTTACTGTAGCAAGGAAAAAAAAAACAACCCATAGTAGCAGCAGCCTGATGCCATCTCCCAGAAACTCCCTGTGCTGCAAATGCCAAATTATTAGGTCAAAAGGAAGAAAAAAAAATCCTTTCATTGCAAATTGCTATTGCGATTCCTTTCAAAAGGACAACACTAACCACAGTCCCTCACTGCTCCTTTCACATTCAGCATCCAACTTCAGCAGCTTGTTATTTCAGAAGCCCACACCTGCAATCCCCGGGTCTGCAGCAGGGCACAGGAACACAGGCTGGCCCCGCATCGCCCGGGTGAGAGCGCAGCGGCCTTGCGGTCACCTAAAGGGACTTTCCCAGGGCTGGCAGAAGGGACAAGAGCTCATCCTAAACCCAATAGGACCTGGGCTGGTTTCACCCACCCATGTTCCTCTGCCTCACCCCAGGGACAACCACATCCCCCCCAGGGTGATGTGCAGGCTCAGACCTGCTCCCATGCCACGTGCCCGCTGATGGGGTGCGGGAGGGGAAAGCCCACGGGTGGTCACCTTGGGGTGCACCACCCACATGTCCTGCAGCTCCTGCCCACCCAGCCACCCCGGTGTCCCAGGACCCTACGCCAGTACCCATTAATCCCCCCGGACCCAAAGTGATCCTAGTTAAAAACAGGCTCTACCTATGACTCTCCCAGCTTGCACGGGCATCATCACTTCAGCCACGGCGTGCTTCCCGACGTGACTAACGCCAGCGGCGTGTGACTAACACCCCATCCCGCGCCGGGGAAGGAGACGGCCCCCAGCAGCACAGGCAGGCACGAGTGGGCGGCCGAGCCACCGCGTTTTGACTGGAGCCAGCTCTCCCCTCTTCTTCCTCACAGGCTTTCTCTGTGCGTCTCACCCACCCTCTGGCATGCACCATCTTGGGCTGGGAGAGGATCCTGATGCAGCATCCAAGTCGGTCCAGCCCCAGCGCAGGGCAGCCCCACACAGCTGCGACGGAGAGGCAATCCTGGCTCAGCACTAGATGAGCAGCCACGTCTGACAATCCCTAAAGCAATTTCATCCACTGAGGCCTCAGGGGAAAAAAAACAAACAGAAAAAAAAAACAAAAACAACACTCGCACCAAGATGCTGATTTACTGGAGTCCAGAAAACAGTCACAATTTGGAAAAGCGGGAGTTTGAAGGAAAGGTGGAAAGAAGTACTGTTGTTTGGCATCAAGACAAGGAAATTGGAGGCAACAGCATCCTCAACCACACCAAGCATCACTGAGAGGCCACCAGAATAAGCTGCTCCCCAGCCAAAACAAGACTGGACAAGAAGTCCCTTCCAGCCCTCCCACTGCTCCCTATTTGGTCCCAAAGCATCAGAAAGCAGAGACAGACCTGAAAACGTGAATACAAGAAGCAATAATGGCTTTCAGCTCATTTTTTTAGAGCACAAATCCTGATTTTTACATGTTTGTGTATCCCAATGCAAAGATTGCATCTCCTTGGCTGGAGGAAACAGCAGCCCAGAGTCTGCAGCCTTCAACCCTTCAATCTACAAAACCAGAGACCCAAAAAAAAAAAAAAAAAAAAAAAAAAAAAAGAAAGGGGGAGAAAAGCAGCTAAAATCCAAGCAAAGATTTCAAATCCATTTCAAGTGATCCACACTGCCCAGCCCTTTGGAAACACATTAAACACTTCTCCAGACAGCTGTTATTTATTGTGCTGGGAATGGCACACAGCTCAAGAGAGGTTATTTGTCTTCTCCTCCCCATGCTGCACAGCAACGGCCGCCGGCAGCCCCGGTGATTTAACAGCAGCAGCACAGGACGGGTACGAAGGAGTCAGCATCACTTCGGCAGCACCCATTTCTGTTGACTGCAACTTCCCAGCCCAGCCTCAGTCAGGGGAGCCCCCCATGGGGGCAGGGGTTGGGGATGTCAAAGATCTCCCTCAATCCCCATTTTGCATACCCAAATATCGCCGTACAGATGAGACCTCCACTCACACTTCTGAGCCAAGGGTCCTTCCCACTCCAGTACGCCAGTACTATTTAGACCACCCCAGCAAAACAGCTTCACCTGGTCAGATATAAGCATTTCTCAACACAATCCCACAAAGCAACGCTAATATTGATACGCTACGAGAGCACGAGATGGGGCGATCAGTTCCTGGTGCAGGCTGCCCGTGTTTTCCCATAGCAAGGATCCAGTATCACCTGGGAGGGGAGGACTGTCAAGCCTCAGTACTTACTCTGTAGTTCCAGGAGCCACCTTTCACTTATTTGCCTTGTCTGGTCTCCTCTAATATAAAGAAAACTCCTGAATTAAGGGAACTGATGAATAACAGAGTGAGATGAAAGTACTCTAAGTTGCTCTCTCATATCTGTACAACCTGATTTTTTTTTAAAAGCATTTAAATTCTCCCTTTGACACAAGACTGCTCCTGCCACAGGGCGCCCCAATCACAGCACATGCCTTTTATTACTAAAATACATATTTGATCCAATCGAGCAGCTTCAGCCTTTCTTCTCATCGCCTCGCCTCAGCTCTCCCGCGCTGGCACTGCAGTAGGATGCTCCTCTGAAGATGACAAGGCTGGAGTATTACACACGTGTCCACACAGACACTTTCCTTTCTCCCCCTCTTCCAGCCAAGGAGAAACAAACAGCAGTGCCCCGTCTCCCCTGTCCGTGTTTCCCCGGCAGGAGGAGCGCAGCACTGCTGAGAACTGGCCCCTCACCTCACTCGGGTGCAGAAGTGACAGCGCTCATCAGCCCTGGGAATTGGCCCCATCTTCTGCACCCTGCATGCTGTTCCTTGGGGCACGGAGCACTCCAGTAGCACCCACACCCAATGCCTCTTCTGAAAGCCTGGGCCAAGAAACTCGCCCAGTTTGGCACGCCAAGGCTGCAGCGGGAGCACCAGTGGGACCAGTGCCGAAGCTGCCCACTTGCCCGGAGCTGCTCCGAACCCCTCAGCAGTGATTTGTATTTCATGCCAGGGAACACATCAGGCTTTCGGCTCGCTTCCTGGGGTGAGCTGCACCGTATGGATAATGGAGCAGGAAAAAAAAAAAAAAAAAAAAAAAAAAAAAAAAAAAAAAAAAAAAAAAAAAAAAAAAAA
>WHYT01017827.1:62175-72605 GCA_009806455.1 Tetrax tetrax
AAAAAAAAAAAAAAAAAAAAAAAAAAAAAAAGAAACTTTTCAGTGACAGTCTGCAGTTAAAAAAAAAAATCTCATTCATCTATCGGCTACTGCAGCATTCTGCAGATAGCAAGAAAAAGTATCAGCAAATTCCCCACCGGTGGATGCTCTGGCCAATTTTTGTTAATTGGGTTAACGATGGAGAGGCAGCAGTCCCAGCCTGTCACTGGGAAAGCTGAGCCCACAGAGGAGATGCCTTTGCCTTGCCTGCTGCTCCACCTCAGACCTGTAGTTTGTATTCCAGTTACAAAACAAGCGCAGCTCTCCATTTCCGAACTCCCATCCTTCAGCTGAGGCATATATTTTCCTGGCACTTGTTCTGCTTCAGTACCCAGGGTATAACTATGCCTCTTGTGTTTAAAATGTATCTGTCATCTGGAAAGCACGCAGAGACGCTTGCTTTGCTCCTCTTCAACTGCAGGAGCCCGGATTTAAGCACACAAACATTTCTATCCATTCCCCCCTTACTTGTGTCTGAGCTGTTTGACTAAAATCCAAGCCATTTCTCAGGGTCTGTCTCACAGCCCAGTCAACACAGAGGGAACCTGTGCCAAAAACCCGTTTCTTTCTGATCTGATTGTTTGTTTTCTTGCCTTTCCAGTTTGGGATTTTTGACAGGGAGCCATGTGAAACCAACTGCTCATTGTTTACTGGGAAGCCTGCGGCTGCGTTTTAGTCATTTCACTCGCAAAAGGACCCGAGGATCCGATAGAAAGTCAATTAGCTCCTTGCAATATCCTGTGTTGGCAAAGCTCTTTGGTGTCCACACACGGGGAAAAGCCAACCGGAACACATGCCCTGGGGGGTGATGGCTGGACCACACCAAGGATGCTCCTGCAGCGCTCTCCAGTTACCTCCTCGCCAGCTCCCACAGCAACGCCCCAGCTGAGGCACCTCCCCAGATCCACCCCTGCTCCCTATCCGAAACCCACAGCTGATCAGGAGGCTTTGGAGAGAGGCACAACAGGGCCAGAGGCCCTGGGGTGGGCTGCCAGCAGCACTGCTCCCAGGTCCATCATCTGGATGCCATCTTCCCATCTCCTCCAAAAAGCACGCCATCCTCCTGATGTTTGGGCAAGGTGGGCAAGTCCTCACCCTGGGGTTGCTAGAAGCATTTGAGAGTCAGAAATCAAGTCACCTCCCCATGGCAGTTCAAATATACCAGGTCCCTGGCTGTGTGGCACTTTTCCCAATAAACCTTTAATCATAGTTTTTAATTCCCTCCAAGCTAACTTCTCAGCATTCCCCTGATTGCAGACCAGAACGGGGCGTGTTATTCCAAGAAAATAAATAAAAGCAGTGGCAAAGTCCCTCACCACCTGCCGGTTGTTCCTCTCCGCAGCTCACTCGGCTGGGTTTCAGCCAAGGCTTGGTGGATTTTTCCAAAGCAGCCCCTACTCCTCTCCAGGCCACCATGTCCCCATCTCAAGTACCACACAGGACAGGGTCCCGGTTACCAAGCACTCATTTCGGTCTCAGTACATACCGCTCTCCATCAACTGCAGACCTCCACAAGCAGCTTTGTTGTCTTTCACACTACTAAAAATATTATTAACAGGCACAGCTCAGGGCTGAGTCTGAGATGCCTCCAGAAACAAACACCTTCACTTACAACAACACCAAAATGGACCAGAAAACTCGTCATCCAAGTCCTGTTAATATTATTCCTATTCAGGTCAAGCATAAGTCCTAAATCATTGCTTTTATGAGTATTATTTGTTGTGATGTTACAAGCAATGTTGTTAGCTCATTATGGCCCATTTTCTATGATCACCTGTTGATTGAAGCAACACCTTCCTTCTGTCCACGGGCAAGACAAGACTCAGCCATTCGGTGTTTCTTCAGGCAAGTTCAGATGTTGAGAAGCCGGCATACCCCCGTCACCTGGTGTGTAGGCAAGCATCACAATCCTCATGGTCCCCAAAATTTGCATAGCTTAAGCCACCACTCTAACAGAAGCCCTCAACCAGTCCTGTTGACATTATTGACACAACATTGTATGTACTCGCCCATATAAAACATTTCCCTTCAGCACTCAGCTCACAGCAAGACAAGTATTTTCCAGAGCCAAAGCAGGATGGAGGATGCTGCAGGTTGCCCAGTCTGCCTTCATCCCCTCCATTTTTTTCTCACTCTGGCCTGGGCAGAAGCAGCAGTCAGGCACAGTCTGATCCTCACCCCAACTTCCAGGCGAGGGAAGTATGAAGCTCAAAAGCTATGTGATACCCCTGTCCCAAATCCATCCTCCCAAACACTCGAAGCTCAGCAGCCACAGGAATTCTCACAGGCTGTGCCTAATCCACTTATTTGGGATGCCCTGGGGCTTGGCAGCTCAAGTGTAAGTCACCTGATTTCACATGCAGCATCCTTTCCAGCTGCTTTGATAACCAGAAACAAACCAGTTTTATTTTCCAAGCCTTTAACCAAGGGATTTGCCAAGAGGCACCGGCTGGTCCAGCAAGCTCCAGCCCCCATCACCGCCCATGGATTCAAAGCCACGTGGCTGCAAAATGACCTTAACACTGCAGCAGGGGCGACTACACACCCATCGTGCCGGGTCCTTAGAGAGCCCCCACACTGCCAGCCTGCCCCAGCTTTATATGAAAACCCCAAGAAGGTTCAGAGGCCCTCAGAGGTCCCCCCAGGGAGCCCCAGCGATGCTTTCCTGGGGGCTGATCCTGCCTGGGGAACACAGAGACACACACCACGCTGGGCAGCCGGCACCCCCGGGGCTGCTCAGGCGTTGAGGCACAGCTCCAACAGACGATAAACAGCAATATTAGTGAAATCACGTCTAAACAGATCCAAACGGGATCCTCCTGCCAGCAGGCAGGGAGGGAGGGCTGCTCGCTGCAGGAGGCACCCAGAGCTGCGTATGAGCAACAGGGAAGTAGCTTATAACGCTGAATAGCTTTTTTTTTTTTTGGCAGCTCATCTCGATGCCAGTCACCAAGCAGTCTCTCCTCTACACCAAACAGCCCTTCTCTCTCCCCATTGAGCTCCCAGTGCAACAGTCAGGGCTCTTCCAGATGCACATACACAGGCCACCTCTTGGAGGGGTTTCTTGCAATGTCTTCACTGTATTCCCACCCCTGGCCAGAGGGAAGTTCATGTTTTAGCCCCAAGGAGCCCATCTTTGGGCAAACCAACAGATGCTCCATAAACACACAAACCCTGCATGCCGCCCCTCTCCCAGAGCTGCCTGCAGAACCATAGCCAGCGTTCCCAGTGCTTCCATCTCATCTAATCCCCAAGCTGCTCACTTTAAACCAACGCATATCCCAAGCCACAATTCTAATACATCACTCTCATCCCTCTGCTTGCTCAAGCAATTTACAATGGGTGTTAAAGCACCACAGAAGCAGCTGTCGGATACTCTATTTAAGAAAGCTGGGATCTCTGAGCCAGGTCTTATCAGGTTTAATACCGTTTTCCCGGTGCGTCTGACAGTAGAAATGAAATTTCAATGGGGCTTTGAGGAACTTTGTGTCCAGACCATTTGGCTAAATCCAGGGGAAGCCAGTAACCAGTGAGGAAAAGCATCAGCCTGCAGCTGTAACAGCATGTGGAAGGGCACCACAGCTCTCCTCAGCTAGCGGCCAGGTCCCAAGCATTTCCCAGTGGCCAGCAGGATGCTGGGATGTGCTGCCCGGGACAACTGGTGGGAATCCCGCTGCCCCAGCCAGGGCATCAGCAGGGCACAGGGCAGCTGGATGAAAGCACGTAACACCATCAGTTAGGTGACATGGAAGAGGGCAAGAGCCACTGCTTCCAGCCACGGATGTACACATGCTACTCTAGGATAAGTCCAGTGTGATGAAGCCCAGATTTAAAGCTGACTGTGCCTACGAGGCATCTGTGGTCCCAAGACTACATGAGGAATGAAGATTTTAAGAGGGGAAATACAGAAGCGATGGGTGCCTACAGGTATCAGCTTTGAGCACAGCCTGTTTCCCAGCTGATGGAGAGCAGGTGTTACCATACTATTTTTAAAGTCTAGAAATTCAGACCTGGATTAAGCAATGGAAAAAGGGGAAAAGAAATTTCTCAGGAGAGCTGAGCCCAGCTGGGCCTGTCTGCTCTCCCCTTCCTTTCTGCCAACCTCAGCCACCTGGGCTGCAAGACCTGCTGGACTCACCCCCACCCACCTCACCTGGGCAGGACTCCAGAAAGTTTCTCTGTATTTCCCTTGGGTCTCACCTTCGAGGAGATGCCCAGGGCTGCCTGCACCGCCTCATGTGGAAACAACCTGGGTAATGAGGGCACACAGAGACGGAGAAGCTGGCAGCCAAAGAAACAGAAGAAAATACCCATCAGATTCAGAAAGCTGTCCCAAAAAAAAAAAAAAAAATAGAAAAGGAGCTCACAGCTTTGCTCTGGGAAAGATGGTGAGAAGCTTCAGCTTTTAATCCCAGGATTTCAGAAGATTCAGGCAGTTTGCTTCACTGCCTGTTTCTCCCCCCACACCTTCCCTTGCAGCTCACATTCGGGCACTTTCAGCTGAAGGCAGCAAGGAGCTGAGGAAGCTGTTGCTGGGAAACTGCTCCGAAGCCCTGGTGAGGCAGACAGGCACCTTCAGACAGGGGGCTGGCGGTACCCAGGCAGCGCAGGCTGGCACAAGCAACAGCCACTCTGCGGTCCCTGTATTCAGACAGAGCATCCACTTAATCCCAGCCCAGATACTGGCAAATCAGATCCTTACTTAGGATGGACTACACAATGCTGATCAGCACATCTGCTAAGCAACCAGGCATTGCTCTCATGGTCCACTGGATCCCATGAAAGGTTTTGCTGTGCCCACATGGAGGTGGCTTCCCCACAAACCGCTCCAGTGCTGGGTTGCATTTGATCCTCCTTGGGCTGTAGGAGCCCCGATCAGCTTCTTTCGGGCTGTTCTGCAGGGTGGATGCACTGGATGCAGGGCTCTGAGCCTCGTCCTTGGGGACAACATGGCCACCAGTAACCTCACTCTCTACCCTGCTGCAGAACAGAGACAAAACTGTCACCTTGTAAGTGCTCACATCTCTCCTACCCACCCTGGTAATCTAGCCAGCCCAGCTACAACTGCCGGAGCTCTGAAACAGAAACCTTTGAGGTTTAGGGCAGCAGACGACCTGGGTGTTTGTCATGGGCCCAACAGATGTGATGGAAAGAACCAAAGATGGCCCCAAACATAGCAGAAATGCCCAGGGATGAAGAGCAATTTATACCAAGCCAATTTATACCTCTTGCTATAAATCACCAGGGAATTACCTCCCCTCCCCTCATTTTTTGAAAGAAATAAGGATTGAAGCAGCCCCTACTCAGCCAGCAGAGCTATTTCCCCACCCCACAATTTGGTCTCCCTGCAGATGAAGGATGCTCATCGCCCTCCTCGCTGCACCTCCCACCCCAGGCAAGGCAATGGCTGCACATGGTGCGCCGGTCTCAGCTGGGGCCTCCGAATGCTGCTGCGTACCACAAATAAAAACAGATAATAGGAACTGGAGGGCAAATTAAACATATGAATCACTTCCTCTCCTGGCTCTTCCTGCTCCTGTTTCTCCTATCCCCTCGGAAAAAGCCCAAGGAGAACATTCATTTCCTTTTCCTTCCCACTCTGCAGCGAGCACTGAGGGGGGTACATTTTCTCTCCTTATTTTTGACTGAGATAAACAGAGCTGTGCCAATGCTCCCAAGACCATTTCTCCATTGCACAGCAAAGTGAGCCCCCTGAGTAGCTTTATCAGGAGCCAGACCCCCCCCACCCCTAGTTCCCATGAGGCAGCCACAGCCCCAACCCAGACATCCTCCTGCTTCTCTTTTGCAGAGAAAGCAACATCACGCTCCCCTCCATTTACCTCAGCTGCAATATCCACTGCTCCAGCCTAGAGATAATTACTCCCTGCAAGGAGATGCTGCCAGAGGAACGAGCCAAGCAGGACAGCCCGAAGCAGCAGAAAGCCTGGTGGGCACAGACAGTGAAAGGACATCTCGCTACAGCTGAGCAGCAGATGGATGCTCATCAGCACCCAAAATCCCACTAAAAGCCTCTGCCCACAGACTGGGGACGTAGCACGGTGGGGGAAGGCTTTGGCACCAGCTTTTCCTCCGGGTTTGGGACTCCTGGGCTGTCCCCTCCTTGGTCTCCTGCCAAGAGAGAGCACTCAGAGCAAGGCAGAGTGTGCAAAAGCCCTAAGGCAAGCTCCAGGGGCAATGGGAAGCATCAAGGTTGCAAAGCCCTTTTGGGTTATTCAGGAGCCCAGGAGACAGACCCCTCCTCACCTCAAGAGCAGATACTGCCTTAGGCACCCACATTTGGTACCTGCCTGGGGGTCCTGAGTGCAAACCTAGGTTTGTGATGGCAAGTGAAGCCGCATTTCTCTGCCACAGCATCACCCAGAGATGGCAGAGAGCAGGGACGAGCCTCCAGACAAAGCTCCCTCACACCAACCACACTGCCGGGGGAGATGGAGCTTTCGCTCAGACCCAGCATTTCAGTGCATCACTTCAATGCATCTGGGAGGGCAAGGATTTCAACTTTGGGAACACTCCAAAATGCAACTGAAGATTTGCATATGGAATAATCACATTTTATTTGCCATCTGAGACAGCCAAGTGCTGAAGTGCTGCAATTTTCTAATGGGGAGAACTTTTGTTCAGCTCAGAGAAGACAAAACTGACACAACCTGAATTTTCATCCACCTCCCCTAAACATGTGCTCCCCCCAGCTCCTCCCATGCCCATCCTGAGGCAGTCTGCAGGTTTCCCGTGCCTCCAGCCCCAAGTAAAGTAATTTCTGCCCTGATCCACAGGCAGCTACATCCAAAAAAAAGTCCAACTCCCCACTTACAAAGGAGGTTCACACCACAGCTCCAGAAGATTGTGTCATAGCAGGCATCACCTCCAGAAAGGTCCAAGTAACCACAGACCAGAGTTTCATTACAGCAACAAAAGCAGATTTAATCACAAAAAGTGGGATTTTACAAGTCCTTAGGAGAGCCCACAACAGACATATACCAGAAGGCCTGCATCGGGAGCGTTTGCTCAAGCTGCAGGTAGTTTACGTCAAGAATTCCAAGAAAGAGACAGAATATTGCAATTTGTCTGAATGTTTCAGCCCAAAACTCCCTCGACAGGAGATTAAGAAAAACAAATCAGCATCCTCCTAAGCCACAAACTGAATTCATCCATCAGAAACCAGTGAGGAGATCCAGTACAAAACAGGAGTAAGCAACAACCAGCACACCCAAACTTCAGCACTCGGGATCAGCCCAAGCACCTGGTGGCTTTAAGAGCCCACAGCTGTGGCTGTGACCATGGAGCCCACGCTGAGTACATGAGCAGCACAAGGAGAGGTGACATCTCTTGTTGACAGAGGACCAAAGTCCTCTGGCTGAGGTGGTAGCTGATTCACACACACGTTGCTGGGTACTCCATGCATTGCAGCTGCTTGGAGAGAAGGCGGAGGAGACCTCAGTGTCATCGCCAAAAGTCCCCGGAGCAGCAGCGCTGGGCTCCACGAGCTGCTGCAGTGGGTTCAGCAAAGCCCCAGCTTTTGGTGGGACTGGCGCACTCCTCATCCCAGCTCTGTAGAGGACAGGGAGGAGCAGATCAGGGCATCAGGCCAACAGGTGACTGCAGAGCTCCCGGCCATGATGAGACTGAGAAAAGCAAGGACACAGGAATGAGCAATCCTAGGATGAGAGGCAGGCAGCTCAGAGTGGTTCTGCTGTCTCCATTGCAACAAAAGCCGGTGAAAACAATAGCCCCGCATTCACACCGAAGAACAATGAGTTTGGAACAATAGACAGATCTTCTCTTTTGTTGTTTTTACATACAATATGCAATTAACCTGTAAGGACTCATCACCGCACGGCTAATTGAGAGCAAGGACTCAAGCAAGCTGCAAACAAAACAGCAGTGACACATGCAGTGAAGAGCATCCACGATGGCCCAGGGTGGGGAAAAAAAAAAATATCTCTCATCTCTGGTGGTCTTCCCCAGTGGCTTTCCACAGGGGTGTCCACCAGAAAGCTGTGGCCTAGACACCCGGGTGTCCCAACCAAGGGTGCTGTTTTGTCATTCCCAGTCCAGCACGCACCAGCATTCCCAGTGTGTGCATGTGCGATTTCCCTTCCTGCCAGAGCCCATACCCAGCACGGGGCTGCTCTCCAGAGGACTGGTGGGCTGGGATGCCATCCCAGCAGGAACTTTGGTAGCATCTCTGAATATCCTTGTGTCAAGAAAAGCAACATCAGAAAGACTACCTAAAATTGCCCTCATGGAGCAACCTGGTTCCCACTCCAGCTGCCTTCTGCTCGCTTACAGCTGGGGAGCAGCAGAGGGAGGGAGGAAAATTGCTAAACGCAGCCTTTCTTCACTGGGCTGAGATGGGGGGGGGGGGGGGGGGTTTGCCCTTCCTGGCTAAATCCTACTGCTGCTGCAGTACCCAGCCTTACGTACCCAGCCATACGGCACCAAGCTGGCCATCTCAGGGGACAGGTAACAGAGCTTGGGAGCAGGGAGATGTGTTGCATCGGTCTCTTTCCCTCAGATCCACATTTGGGAGTCTGTGGATCTCCTCAGCCCCTCTCAGCCACCTGTCATCTGCAGGGGGATCACCAGGCAAACCCCAAACCTGCCCCCACTCAGCATTCCTGAGGAGCTCCACCAGCAGCCTGTCCCAGCTCAGACCCCCACCACTACCCGGGGTGAGGAAGGCAGACCTCCCCAGATATTTTTGGGAGAGAATCCTCAAGTTCACCATGCAAGACAGCATGTGTTGTCACCAGCAGCCAGAAAAATGACTGCTTAAATCCACTGCAACTGCTGCCAGAGAGGAGAAAACGCTCAGGAGGAAAAAAGCAGGTGGGCTGGTGACCCACAGCCTCCCAGAGCCCATCTCTCTCTGCATCACATCCTCTATGCTTCAGAAAGGTCCCAACCTCCTCCAAGACGCCTGATCACATGCTATGTCATCACCAGGAGACTTTAACCCCATCTAGCTAATGAAAATGATGAGTGGCTTCTTACTTGCAGAATCAGCAAGGCAGTCCCCAGCCTCCTCAGCCCAATGCCATTGTCTCTGATGACCGCCTGGCTCTCAGAGGGTGCAAGCATCATGGCAGAGCAGGCAGGCAAGCTCCTGCCAAGCCCAAATCCAATGCCGGCAGCCTGGGCAGAAAGCAGGAGGCCCAACGTCCTCAGGCCCAGAAGGGCAGCTGGGCTTTGCAGACCAAGTCTAAGCCCTCACCCCACCTCCTGCCACAGCCAGCAGCAGACACCTAAAGAACTGGATGAGGACAGGCCAAGCATGAAGCGATGCTTCCTCAAAATGCTCTCCCAGGCTCAACAAGGAGTTTATTTTTCTTTAATAGCCCTCCATAGTCTTCTCTTTCCAGACTTTTGACCACACCTTGAGCTCAGCTGTTTCAACCATCACAACACCCTGTGTGCCACCACTCCACACAGCTCTTGTATCTGGACTCTGCTGCTTCCAGCTGAAGTCCCTTAGACCTCACAGCAGGGTCCAAACCCAATAATTCCCACACACTCTCTCTGGGTCACTGGTGATGTTATAGCAAAAGAGCCTCTGTCACCCCCTCAAGACCTCCTCTTCCCCCCCACACCATCAAACACCCAGCAGGTCAGGAGGAGTCTCCAGCAGCATGGCCCAGAGGGGAGAGGACCTGGCAAGGAAACCTGCCCCCAGCCTCCTTTGCCTACCAACAAGAGGCAAGAAAGGGCATAAAGCACTCCTGATCCCCCTTGCCAAGAGGATAACGGAGCTCAGCAGCTCTTTCCACAGCTTACAATACTAACGACCATCTCCCAGCTATCTGGTGGCCCCAGGTCCCTGACCCAGATGCCCCAGGCTGTTCCTCAACACACCAAGTCCCTGGGAGCAGAGATCTCCCCGGGGAGCTGCAAGGAGCCAGGACTGGCAGCAGCTGTTCTCCAGCTTCGGCAAGACAACAAGAAAAATCATTAATTTCAATCAACACATTCCACACCCGTGAGGTTTTTATTTTATTAATTTGGAGACAGCAGAGGGTAATTTATTGATCAAAGGAGGAGATGTTACTGAACAGTTAAAATGAACGCTGCACCTCAGCGCTCTCAGAGGGACAGCTGGCGCGGGGAGGGTGCAAGGGTCTGGTGAGGAGCAGGGACATCCTGGAGCAACCCGGTTCCTTGATTGTCAGGACACACCAGGAGATGGCTTTGGGTACATTTATAGCAGGCAAGAAGCCAGGTAGCTGCTGCTGGTGGGACATTCCACGTGGCTGCAGGCAGGAGAGCAGCACAAGGGTGCCCAGGCACAGCAGGAGCAGAGGGGACATCACGGGGCACGAGCATTCAGCTACAGGGTCCTCCTGACCTAAAGCCTTCAGGGTGCAACCTCACAC
>WHYT01017827.1:80603-94257 GCA_009806455.1 Tetrax tetrax
CAAACTGAATTCATCCATCAGAAACCAGTGAGGAGATCCAGTACAAAACAGGAGTAAGCAACAACCAGCACACCCAAACTTCAGCACTCGGGATCAGCCCAAGCACCTGGTGGCTTTAAGAGCCCAGAGCTGTGGCTGTGACCATGGAGCCCACGCTGAGTACATGAGCAGCACAAGGAGAGGTGACATCTCTTGTTGACAGAGGACCAAAGTCCTCTGGCTGAGGTGGTAGCTGATTCACACACACGTTACTGGGCACTCCATGCATTGCAGCTGCTTGGAGAGAAGGCGGAGGAGACCTCAGTGTCATCGCCAAAAGTCCCCGGAGCAGCAGCGCTGGGCTCCATGAGCTGCTGCAGTGGGTTCAGCAAAGCCCCAGCTTTTGATGGGACTGGCGCACTCCTCATCCCAGCTCTGTAGAGGACAGGGAGGAGCAGATCAGGGCATCAGGCCAACAGGTGACTGCAGAGCTCCCGGCCATGATGAGACTGAGAAAAGCAAGGACACAGGAATGAGCAATCCTAGGATGAGAGGCAGGCAGCTCAGAGTGGTTCTGCTGTCTCCATTGCAACAAAAGCCGGTGAAAACAATAGCCCCGCATTCACACCGAAGAACAATGAGTTTGGAACAATAGACAGATCTTCTCTTTTGTTGTTTTTACATACAATATGCAATTAACCTGTAAGGACTCATCACCGCACGGCTAATTGAGAGCAAGGACTCAAGCAAGCTGCAAACAAAACAGCAGTGACACATGCAGTGAAGAGCATCCACGATGGCCCAGGGTGGGGAAAAAAAAAATATCTCTCATCTCTGGTGGTCTTCCCCAGTGGCTTTCCACAGGGGTGTCCACCAGAAAGCTGTGGCCTAGACACCTGGGTGTCCCAACCAAGGGTGCTGTTTTGTCATTCCCAGTCCAGCACGCACCAGCATTCCCAGCGTGTGCATGTGCAATTTCCCTTCCTGCCAGAGCCCATACCCAGCAGCTCTTTCCACAGCTAACAATGCTAACGACCATCTCCCAGCTATCTGGTGGCCCCAGGTCCCTGACCCAGATGCCCCAGGCTGTTCCTCAAGACACCAAGTCCCTGGGAGCAGAGATCTCCCCGGGGAGCTGCAAGGAGCCAGGACTGGCAGCAGCTGTTCTCCAGCTTCGGCAAGACAACAAGAAAAATCATTAATTTCAATCAACACATTCCACACCCGTGAGGTTTTTATTTTATTAATTTGGAGACAGCAGAGGGTAATTTATTGATCAAAGGAGGAGATGTTACTGAACAGTTAAAATGAACGCTGCACCTCAGCGCTCTCAGAGGGACAGCTGGCGCAGGGAGGGTGCAAGGGTCTGGTGAGGAGCAGGGACATCCTGGAGCAACCAGGTTCCTGGATTGCCAGGACACACCAGGAGATGGCTTTGGGTACATTTATAGCAGGCAAGAAGCCAGGTAGCTGCTGCTGGTGGGACATTCCACATGGCTGCAGGCAGGAGAGCAGCACAAGGGTGCCCAGGCACAGCAGGAGCAGAGGGGACATCACGGGGCACGAGCATTCAGCTACAGGGTCCTCCTGACCTAAAGCCTTCAGGGTGCAACCTCACACTGGTCCATTACAAGTGCCTGGCTGCAAACCACTTTTAGTTTAAAAAAAGGTTGAGGAGAAGACACCAAACAGATAGCGGCCCCAAGGTCCAGCACTGGCAAAGCCAACACATGCCTCTCCTCTAAGCCAATCCTCTCCAGCACACAGCCTCCAGCCCAGCAGAAAGGGCCAATGACACTGCCAAGGGTGGAGACACCCACCCAACAGCACTGAGACCTGACAACTCGCTGCAGAAATCCTACACAGCACAACTCCACCTTGAGGACCTCCCCCAAGGGGAAAGGGTCTCCACCAGCACAGGATGCCCAGCTCTCCAGCTGTCTCCAGAGCAACTCACCATGGGCAGGAGCCCCATCTGCCAGCTTGGCCACAGAGGCCACGCATCCCAGCTCCACGGGGTGAGGGGACATTGCCAGGCACACAACACCCAGGGGCCAGCACTGCTGCAGGAACCCTCCTGGCTCCAAGCAAAAACACCTGCAGCAGGTACAGGGGATAAGCCCACCAGAAACCAGCCTCACCAAGCCACCAAAGTCTCACCCAAAAACCCACCTGCTCTCCAGCACTCTTGCAGTAAGACCATGCATTGTTTTGCTCCTCACACACAGTCACACAAATGCACCCAGTCTTCACCCAGACCCGCCAGTGATATTTTAGCTGTCACAGGGTGTCAGTCAGCCCCCAGAGCCATGCACGGAGACCAAGGAACAAGCCCCTGCTGACACCCCGCTCAAGGGCACGGCATGCCAAGCGCCGGCGGAGAAGGTGGGCTGGAGAAACCAAAAAGGCTGATGTCAGTTCAGCAGAAACACTAAATATTTACACAGCCTGCCATCAGCCCCCAGGCGAGGAGGTGGCAACTGTACAATTTAAATGCAACCAGCATAACAATTTTTGTGTAACGAGAAGTGCAAGAAAATTACTTAAACATACCCAGAGCGGGGAATTAAATTCAGTCAGGACAAAGAGAACAGATCGCTTGGGCAGTGCAAAGAAAAAAAACCCCAGCTCAAGGGGATTCGATGGGGTTTCAGCAGTCACGAGGCATCGGTGCCCCCCAAGCACAGCAGTACCCCTCACCCACCACCATAACAGAGACAGGATCAGGGTGGAAGGGCATCCAGCTGCACCAAATGTGTCCCCAGAGAGAAATACCCCCTCACTGGGGGCTGCAGGAGAAGGCATTTGATGGCAGCAGGATGCAATTACTCAGACTGGAATGAAACCAGGACTTAAAGCTCACAAAGAAGTGATACATGCAAGGTGGCCATTAAATGGTGCCTCAAAATAAAATGCAAATAATCCCTCAGAGCTCCCTGCTTGCTGTTCCAGGCACTTAAATGCTGTATATAGCTGGGCAAAGGACACCGCTCCACAGTCAGGGCCACGCACTGCAGCAGTTACAGGACCAGCACACAGGAGGGACCCCTGGTGCTCAGGATGGAACCCACCCACCCCATCCCCTGCACTTCACAGGATCAAACCTTACCCCAGCTCCTCATCCTCGGCTGCAACCAGGGCAGTAGATGCCATTTTGGTCGACCACACTCCCTGCCCTCTACACCGGGCTGCAGGCAGGGCCAAGGGGGAAACCTCAGAGAAGCAGGACAGCCCAGCATCCCTCAGACCACCCAGCTTGGAACTGGGAGCCCTAGGTGAGGCTTAAACATAGCCTTTGGTATAGGGTGTGGGTGGAAAGCCCAGGTGATGCCCATCAGGACCCTGCCATCAGCTAGCCAGCTCTGCAGGTGAAGAAATGGCCCGTCTCTGATGGATTTAAAGAGCCAAACAGGCTGTATGCATGGGGGGGAAATAGCTTTTTTTCCTGCAACTAGGTGACCCAGGTAACACCAGCTCTGGAGCAAGCACATGCTGTCCCACCCCAGCATCCCACATCCCAATGACAGATGCTACAGACTGGGGTGTCCTCAAAAGTGGTGGCCTGTAAGTCCCAACCATTCCCATTTTGTAAGGCACCCACCAAGGGAGCAGGCCACCCCGCCGGGGTGCCGAGCATCTCCTTGCCAGGAGAGCGGGTTCAGCAGCTCCCTGGGAAAAAAACCTGAGACTTCTCACGAGACAAAGTGCAGACGTACACACGGGCACTTCAGGGGTGCGAGGACACATTTGGGGTCATCCCATGTGCTCTGGGGCTGGGGCCATGGGACAGCCCGGTTAATAACAGCACAGGAGATGGTGTCCCAGGGACAGAGGACTGCATCTCCCTGGGAAGCAGCAGACCATTGCAGCAGGAGAAACCAAGCCAGTTTTTCCCTGGCAAGCTACTGCCGGCCTCCACGAGAGGGCTTTGCTGTACAGGGAAAAGAAATAAACTCCATTTACAGTCTGCTTCCACCCAGGTCCTGTCTTTCCCCCACATCTTCGCCCCGAGGGTTTAGCAGACAGCAGCGGGACACAGTCACCGAGGATTACGCCCAAATGCTCCGATCATATTAATGTGTTAGTGACAGCACTGGAAATAGTCGCCCCTTTTTTTATTTCCTGTAGCCTCTCCCAGGCGAGCTGCATCCCAGGGTGCTAGATCTGGCTGGGTGGGGGCTGAGCCCAATTTTCCCAGGGAACTTCGGCACCCGACCTGCTCCCAAAGCAGGGGAGGCACCGCCTTTCGGGAGGTACAGGGCCGTCACCTGCAATTCCTCCCACCGGAGCCGAGCGCTTCGAAGCGTATCCAACAGTGGATGGGGCAGTGCCCTTGTTCCCACACGTGTGTTCCCTGGAGATAAGCGCCTGTCAGGCTGCCAGCCGTGGGACCTCATGGGGCAGAGGAGGAGCAGGGGATAGGAGGATGAATCTTCCGCCCCTGGCATGACCAAAAGCATTCACCCTGATTTCCACGCACGCTCGTGGTGGTTTTTAGCGGGAGGCATGAATCATGGTGTAGATGCCTGCAGGGACAAGTCCTGCCACCAGCTCCAGCAAACGATAGTAGCACGTGGCCAGGCCGGAGCATGTCCTCTCACCAGCTCTTACAGACACAAAAACCCCCTTACAGACACAAAAAAAACCCCTTATCTGAACGGATGCATGGATGCAGCTGGGTTTGAGTAGCAGCAGCAGGGCCTGGGGTAGGGCAGCCCCTTAACTTCATGGGGTTTGAGTCCCGCAAGGGCAAAGCTTGGCCCGTTCCTCCTGGGTGATCTCCAGGCTCGCTTGAGGGCTGGAGCGGCACACCGTCTCTCAAGGTCACTTCCAGCCTCCTGCGCCCCTGATCTAACAAGAAGCAACGCGCGGCCAGCCAAACAGGGAGCCACGGGGGCAGCGGCTGCCTTTGCACACTGGCAACTTCCCCCTTTGGCTGTGCTCTGAAAAGAGCACTGGAGCGAACCATGGCTTGGGTGCATGGCCACCTTGGGAGCTTCTCCCCATGGGGAAAGCTCTGCAGGAGACAGGTCCTGGCACCAGGACCTCTGGAGCTACAGAGATGGGGGCACCACAAAATGATGGCAGCCCCAATCCTGGGTTCTCCAGGCAGTCAAGCTGCCCTGCCACCAGCCTCCAAGCCAGCAGTGGTGGCACGAGAGGACCCAAACCACTTCATCCCCTGACATCTCATTTCTGGCAGCGCGTGCCAGCACACAGGCTGGGCTCATATTTGCCCATCCTCTGCCCACAGCCCACCCGCTGCCCCTCACCAATGCCTTGAAAACAGTAACAGTTTTCCTCCTTTTTTTTTTTGCCAGCCTGTGAAGGTGACATTTTTCCAGTGCACATCCATCACCGGGACTGCTGGGCTTCCACCATACCCTGAAAGGGAAGGAGCAGGCCGTGTCCGGGTGTGCAAGGAGCCGGGGTGGCCTGGGATGGGACCGACCTCACCGCCACAGCGGGGCTGGGATCAGAGCCCGGCTCCGAGCTCGGCCCACTGGGAGGCACACAGGGAGGGCTGTGGGAACACAAGAGGCGGCTCCTTCCTCCTGCTGCTTGTCACCCTGTTTATTTTTAACAGCCCTCCCTCCTGCTCAGATATGATCCACCCTAGAAAAGCCTCTCCTGGTGCTCTCCCAGCCCTGTGCCACCCCTCTGAACCTAGGGCAGCCGGTCCCTCCCTGCCTGGCCACCGACCAGGGACATCACGTCATGCTCTCCTGAGCTGAAGGCAAACACTCGCTCCGTTGCCCTTTCCAGGAGGGAATTTTCACG
Source organism: Tetrax tetrax (assembly GCA_009806455.1). Lineage (NCBI taxonomy): Eukaryota > Metazoa > Chordata > Aves > Otidiformes > Otididae > Tetrax > Tetrax tetrax. The sequence goes on from WHYT01017827.1 coordinate 86,364, forward strand.
AGCCCAGCACATACGGAGCACTGCCCCAGCCGAAGGGGGACGAGGGTGAATGGGAGGTGTGCGTGGCCCCGGCCACCTTCTTGCAAATTGGCTCTTTAACACAAAATGCATCAATACATCTTGGAAAAACTCAGGCCGGGAGAAATTCACCCTGGAACGGGCTCACTGGTGCTACACTTGAGAGACAGATCCGTGCTCCCAGCAGGGATGGGAGAGCGATGCCATGAATACGCAGTGGGACTTTTACCCAGCTCTCTCCAGCTGGCGTTTACACCCCTCTGACATTTCCTTTTTATTAATACAAAAACCACAGGGCAGGGCTCCTCGCCACCCACAGTGATTAAGCAAGTGGCACGGGCTGTTTGCCCATGGGTGCTGCCGCTGGCCCAATCCAGGAAGGGGAGCAGGGCCCTGCCAGCCCCACATGGGGTAAATCCCAGCTTGAAAGCAGCAGTGAGCATTTTCCAACTTTCCTCAGTACCAGGGAAAGGGAAGAAAAGCCCCGGTTCCCTCCCCTGTCCGTCCTTCCGTCCCTCCTGCCTTCCCATGGGAGCCGTGCCTTCCTCCGGATGCAACTCCTCCCAGCCTCTCCACTGTGCCAAGGGCCCACGGGGTCAAATATTCCCACTGGAGCAAGCAGGGCCGCAAATGGGCAGGCTCTGCCCTTCCTTGCTCACCCTGCACCCTTGCCCTGGGGGCTGCCAACATGTTCAGCCCCAGGTCAGGGGCGAGATTGGGGTCCAGATTGGTGAGGGTGGCCCATTACCCCTTGCATGTCTGTGGCCGCTTGTTGACTTTGCACTCCAGCTCCCACAAAATGCTGCCCTGGGCCGGTGCCGGGTGAATAAAAACCACATAAATTCCTCCCGCCTTGAAAAATAGCAGCCACATTGCCATGGAGACATAACACTGTGCTGCTCCCGTGGCCGCATAAGGTGGGGATGCTCAGTACCCCCAGCACCACGCCGCGGGGGGCGAACCCACCTCCCACCTCGGCTTCTGGCTTGGTGCTTCCACCACCCCACATTCCCACCATGCCACGGGATGGAGGGAGCTGGGATGGGCGACCGTGCGTGCTAGCAAAGCCCGCCTGCCCGTGCTGCTCGGCGCCCGGGTTTGCAGGATAAACTTGGGGAACTGAGTGGGACAGCGGAGATTTCTCTGCCTCCTGTTACCGAAAACAGCTGGTTCCTCCCCTGCTTTTCCAGTGGTGCTCCAGCCCGCTCCAGCTGCGACCCCTGCTCTGCGATGGAGGGCGCAGACCCCCCCCAGCCCAGGGGCAGGGGAAGCAGGCACCCATGGGATTCCCACAGATCAAACCCAGCACAGTACTGGGGCTCCCACCTCTGCACCCCCCTCCGGACACACTCCCTCCTTCCTGCCCTCGCTCCCCTTTCCTGCCTTTCCCAGCCCTCCCTCCAGATTTCCGAGCCAGACGTGTCCTTCCTGCCCTTGGTGGAGGGGCCGGCATGCCCTATCCGGGCCATCCACTTCTCCATTTCCTTCCCTGTTCTCCTTTCCCCTGCCCCACGCCTCCGGCTTTTGGTCTCCCGCTCCGCCTGACCCCATGGCAGCAGGGCTCTGCCGGCCAGGCGAAGCCCAGGGGCTTGCCAAAGCAAACAGCGGCAGGAGGGGGTGGAGGAGGGCGGCTGAGGCCGAAGCAGGCAAAGGGCAGAGTCCGCTGGCACACGTTGCCTTGCCGTTCCGGCTTGGGTTGGTTTTCCCCCCTGCTTTTTAATTGCTCCCAGTCGGCTCCGGGCACGCCGGAGTGCAGCGGGTGGTGGGTGTCGGAGGCGATGCCTTGGCAGGGATGCTGAGCGTCAGTCTGAGGGGTCGAGCACCCTTTGTGGCTTTGCCCATGTGGGTCTGGGGTGGAGCTTCGTGCGGTGCTGGAGGCCAAGGGAAAGCAGATCCAGGGCTTGAGTCTCCCGCAAGCAATTTATAGCGAGGGCTTTTCCTCCCACTCTGCTCACTGCCAGGAAAATATTTCCCTGGGAATTGTTTTTGTTCCTTCCTCTGTGTCTGCACGCATGAAGCTCTCCTCTGCCTCGGACATGCCTCAACCTGTCCTGAGGCTCAGATTAATCCCCCGCAACGCCGGGGATGACAGCTGAGGTCAGATGCTGTCAGCACAGGCAAGGAGGAGGAGGAGGAGGAGACCTTCCCCCTTGGAAACCACACACATTCCCAACCAGAGCAGTGAGCGTGAACAATGGGCAGGAGGTCACCCTGCGACGCGGCGGCACACCAGAGCATCCCACACAAGAGGGAGTGCTCGCTGAAAGCCACCCAAAAACGGGTTGGCAGCGCTTGGTACCTCCACTTCCCCACCAGCCTGGGAAAGGCCTGGCCCGCTTCCGTGGCTGCCGACACAGGAAAAGGGGAAAAAGACAAACCATCCTCCTCGCCCGTGCCGGAGAAGCAAGCTCTGCAGGCTGGGCCGGGTCAGGAGAGCCAGGTTGGCAGGCCTTGGCACCCCGCTGCCCACCCGGCAGGGAAGCCAGGACGGAGGGAGGAAGGTGGGGAAATGGGGATGGAGGGTGAGCGCATCCAGCACAAAGCCAGTCCTTTGGCTCAACACTGCCTGGGAGCAGCTGGGACACGCTCAGGAGAGCTCAGCTCCCGTAAATGATGCTCCATGGTCCCTGCCCAGACAGTTTGCCTTCCTCTCATCCCATTTTTCCCTCTGCCTCGCGTGAGAGCTCAGGAGATACACGATGCCTGTTTGCCTGCAGCTCCGAGCCCTTCCCTCCCCCTTTCCCTAGGCTCCACCACCAATAAATCACCCCGCTGGGAGAGAGGGCCAGAGGAAACCAGAGGCACAAAACCTCAAACAGAGCCCTTTTCCCCCCCTTCCCTGCTCTCCCGAGCAGCTCTGCATTTCATTACTGCAGCCAGGCCAGCCCTCACCCAGCTGGGGAGGAGGGGACTGGGGGGGGGCCCTGCAGGGTTTGCATGTCAGAAGCAGAAATCACAACCAGAAGAGCAGAACGGAGCTGTTGGTGCTTGGCAGCGCGTCCCTGGCCCTCCTGACCCACGCTGGCCTGGGATAGCTCTCCTCCATCTGGGTCCCTGCGTGCCAAGGCAGCTCCAGGCACCCCCCACCAGCCCGCCCCCCCTCAGCGCTGCCCCCTCTCTCTGCCCGGCTCCAGCCTCTCAAAGGTGCTTGGACACTTCTTGGAAGAGAGGCAAGGATGAGCCCCCGCTCCCCTGCAAGCACCCCGCACAGCCCTCGCCTTGCCCAGCCCACTGGGGATCAGGGTGGGCTCCCTCCACTCACCCTAAATAGATATTGGCAGAGCATCCCCGCCAAGCACAGTACATTGGAGACAGATGCAAGCCCCGCAGCGGGGGGGAGGGCTTTTACACCATCATTTGGGCAAGAAGCATTGTCCCACAGTACTTCTCCACCCCCCAAAAACCCTGCCCTGGGGTTTAACCCTTGGCAAAGCATCTCCCTTCCCCTCCAGGGCTCCTCCGGTGCCCCCCAGCTCCTCAAGGGAGGAGAGGCCCCAGCAAGCTCCCAGCCCCGCGGCGCTGGCCCGCGTCCCTCTCCTCCCTCCCAGCAGCTCGCCGGATTCCTGAGCGCTGACACAGGATGCTGCAGCGATGAGTGTGCCGTGCCTTCCCCTCTTTCCCCTGCCCCAGGAGAGTGGGGGGACGGGCGGGTAAAGCCAGGTCGCATCAGGCCAGGAGGGAGCAAGAGCATCCGGAGCGAAATCCGGAGCCTCCTGCGAGCCCCATCGCCTCCCAGCCCCGTGGGCTTCCTCTGGCTGGCGCCTGTCCCGGGGCCAGCCGTACGTCCATCTCTTTCAAGGCTGAGATGATTCACACCATTAACACCCCCTTATTGGCAAGAGCCGGTTATTAAATCATTCCCTCTCTCCAGAAGGTATCCCCGATGAGAGCCGCAGCTCGTCCGCCCGGAGCTGCAACCAGCGATCGCTCCTGGCCGATTACAGCAGGAGAAAAGTGAAAGCCAGCCGCTCGCCCTCCTCCCTGAGCATCACCTGGGCTGCCCAGCAGCCACCCTCCCGGCTCCCTCTGCCAGCATCTGTCCCACCCTCCAGCTACACTAAGGGATTTTCCCAGCACCGCTCTTCTCCCAGGCGCTCAGGGGACCTAATCTGAGCCGGGGTGGAGGCAGCAGCCCTGGGCAAGCGCTTCCAACAGCTTGTTGCTATTATAGGAAGGTGAGGATACTGCCATCTTCCCATTAAGTCATATCCTCCTCGACCCCGTGAGGTAGTTTCCATAGAAGTCATCCTCTCTTCCAAGTGATGGAAGTTTTTATTTTTATCTGGCTTATTTACGCACTTCTCTTCCCTCCGTTGGCGTTGGCCTGGGCAGTGGGTTTGGGTCCTGAGCCTCTCCTCGAGCTTATTCCCCTTTCCTTGCTCAGCTGTCCCATCCCGTCACCCTCACCTCTGCAGCAACTGAAATACAGTGCCATGAGCAGAGGGAAAGTCAAGGGATTGAAGCAGCTCGACGGAACAGATGAATTAAGGAAAATAGACCCCGTTTAGCTAAAAGCAATTATAGGAATAAAAAGAGACACTGAGGGAGGAAAAAAAACAAAACAAAGAGCAGAAAAGTTTACTCCAAAGTAACATGGCATTGTAATTACAAGTCTTTTTCAATTTGAGACTCATTTTCCAGCGGAGGTGCAGACCCCTCTATAACAAGCCAAAGCTGACCGGCAGCTATCTTATCTGGCTTATTTTTCCAGCCTCCGTCAGCAGCAGCAGCCTGCAGCTCCCTAGGGACACGCAAGTCCCAGGGAGCAAACCCCACGCATTATAAAAACACAGCCACGGGAACAAGCGAGGTCCACGTTGGCACAGCAGAGACGGCTCCGGCAGCCAATGGAGCTGGACCGGGTCTTTTAGGGATGTGGCACCACGGGCACCAGCCGGTAAGCGAGAACGCGCTCACCTCAGACAGCTCTGTGGAGAGGTCACGCCAGCCAGAGGGAGCCACGTTGGCGTCTCTGGGTAGTCTTTGCCGTATTTTCAGAGGCCAACAGCACTTCAGCTGTTGCACAGCTCCTTGCTGGAAGACAGAATGGATACGAGTGCTGCCGGTGATGTGCCAAAGGGAGGCTGGGGCTTCTCTGCACAGGGACACTGGGACTACAGGAACCAACTGGACCAGATGCTCTTCCAGTGATTGGGTGCCCAAAAAAACTTTATATACACTGAGCTGACCAACTTGCTGACAACCAAGAGCAGGAGGAGGGCTCCCATCCCATTCCAGCACTCACTCCAAAACTCACTCCCCCCAGCCTTGGGAAGGAAGCTGGGCTTACATGGGAGCAGGAGGCCGTTTCCATCCCCCAGCCCAGCTTCTGACCCATGAGAGCAACCTGTGCCCTCAGAGCAGGGCATTCTGCAAGGGGCCAGGAGGAGAGTTGGGGGGAAAAGTCCTCCACAGGCACCTTCCTCCTCCTGCTGCTCTCCTCTTACTGGAGAGGTCCCGAGGTGACGGCATCTCCCATCCGACAGCCACGCTGTGGGACTGTAGGGTTCTCCTGGAGAGCACTTGTACAAGTGAAGCAGGGACAGGCCCTTCCTGTCACCTCCCGAAGGTCATCAAGGTGAAAGACATGTCTCATCATATTCCATTTCCTTAGTGTTGTCAAGCAGACTAAAATTGTATGTCACTATTAAGTGCAATTATCAAGAAAATTAAAACAGTAAGACTTTCGCTTTTATGTAAGAATAGGAAGCTGCTAACTTGTACACAAACCAGCAGAGCTCCCCGTAAGCCACCCCAGACCAGGCAGCTTCTCCCCCATCACAAGTCCTCCTCCCACCACCTTCCTAGCACTTCAGGAGGATGGAGCCCAACACCTCCAGTTCTCAGAGAAACAAGGTGTAAAAACCCCGGTGCCCCCCGCAAGGGACAGCACTGCCTCCCACCACAGTGCCCATTCTAGCCACGCCAGAGAAAGCGGAGAGCTGATAGCTTCATGGTGGTCATCACTCATCTCCCACCCGAGCTGGGCCCCCGAGGTTCAGCCAGATATCCCAGGCTGCGTTTCACAGCACACCAACATCTTCCCTGACTCGCAGGAGATACAATCCTCAGTTGAAAAGTTCATTAATTAGGAGTGGAGAAGCCTCTAGTGAATCTCCCAGCAAGAAGCAGGAAGACAAGAATTCCCCCACAATCCAGTCTAATTACAACACCTCAGGGCGCTCCACAGTTGCTGTGAAGCAGAGGCCAAACTTTCCTCCCCACCCAGGAGCAGGAACTTCAACCCAGTTATAGTTTTACTGATAATGGAGGAGGGGAAGAAAAAAAAAAAAAAAAAAAAAAAAAAAAAAAAGCCTGATACTCATCATTTTAACTGTTCCACAAGTAACAGCAAAGAGGAGGCTCTGACAAAGCAGCAGCTGGCTGTGAGCAGAGCCTGCGTCCGGGAAGGATCCACTCACACACCCCAGGCCGGATCTTTGGTCAGGCAAAGCCGGAGGCCAGCCCTCCACCCGGCCGTGCCACTGCGCACAGCTGCGCTTCTGGGATTTAGCAACCGCTTTCCACCCACAGACAAGAGTGACTTTGCACATTAGGGACTTTGAGTCAGACCTCAAACGCCACGGCAGCTCCGGCCCTGGGAAGAGACTCCAGTTGGAGGAGCAGCGGGAAGGTCCTGAGAAGGACTCCAGTTGCCCTGACAGAAGTTTCCTTTCTTTCCGGCTCCCAGAGGAGCTGGACTCCAACCCACCCCAAGCCTCCGGCGAGGCAGGGTGGATCCAGCCACAGACACGCAGGAACCACACCCCGGCTGCTGCCTGCCGGGCGCCCCGCAGTCCTCCTCCCCCCGCAGCCAAGTAGGGGCACAAACAGGGACCAGGCTCATACAGTTGAAAATATTTAATACGTGTTGTACACGTAGAATTACATTTTATACAAAACAAGATACATCACTGAAGGAGAACACTGTACAAAAATCCCTACGGGAGCCCCAAGCCTTTATACAACAAAGACCAGGAGTGACCAAGCCTAACAAACAGGCTCAAGGACTTTCCATCCGAGCGTCTGTAAACTTCGTTTCTCTCAATAGAACACTTTAAAAGCACCATGTTAATAATTCTGACCTAAACCTTTCCAAAATAGAGACTTTATTTAATAAACTTAATACTTTCCAAGCTTAAAATATTACCCAGTGGGAGCGTCCCCGCTGTCGGCGGGAGGGGAATTCCGGGAGGGCAGGGCCGGGGGCACTCCCAGGGCGGGTGCCGGCGAGGAAGGGGGAAGTGCTGGCTGCCGGTGCTGCCGCTGCCCCGCGGTCCTTCCCGTGCGGCGGGGCAGGGCGCCAGGAGGAGCCGGGGTAGGCGGTCACCTCTCGGTCCCGGCTGCCCGTCTGTGGGCTCCCCCCCCCGCGCCTCGCCCCTGCCCCATCCCGGCAGCGGAGGGCGAGTCTCTGCGGCCGGCGCCTCAGAAGGCCACAATGGCCGTGCTCCAGGGGTTGAGGGTCCGCAGCACCGGCTCGTCGCAGCAGATCTGTCCCGGCTCGGCCGCCGCCTCGGCGGGTGTCGTCGTCCCCGTCGCATCGCCGCCGTCAAGGGGCGCCCGCCGTCGGCCCTTGGGCTCCTTGCTGAGCAGTCCCGAGAAGCTGGAGCCGAAGATAGTGATGAGGCTGGCCACGTTGCCCGTCTCCATGTCCTCCTGCTCCCCCGGCGGCGTGGGCGGCGGCGGTGGCTCCTCCTCCACCTCTCGGCGGGGCTTCTTCACCGGGGAGCCCGCCTGGCCCCGCTCGCCGGCGCTCCGCTTCCGGGGGCAGTGAGGTGGCGGAGGCCCCGCCGCGCCGCAGTCCCCGCGGTTCCCCTCGCCGCAACGGCAGCTACAGCCGCAACAACAGCCCCGCGCCCGGGAGCCCTCGCAGTCC
>WHYT01017827.1:103921-120417 GCA_009806455.1 Tetrax tetrax
GGGTGGGGGGGGGTGCGCGGCGGCCGGGGCGGGGGAAAATGGCGGCCTCGTCCCGCTCCCCACTTCTGCGGCTGAGCGGGGACGGGTCTGGGGTGCCCGGCGTCGAGGGCCGAGCGGGGAAGGCCCCTGGGCTGGGCGCCGTGCCGGGCAGGTGTCGGGCCGCAGCCGGGCCTCCCCGCACGACGAAGCCCCTTCCCCGTTCTGCGGGCCAAGGAAACCCCCGGAGCGGGGTTTGTAGGTGCGGGGGTACAGGGGGAGCGGGAGGTGCGGCTGCTGGCACGCTGGCACAGCTTGGGGACAAGCTGCCCAGATGTCCCCGCCGATGGAGTGAGGCGGCAGTGGCTTGGGAAATGTCACCCTGCAGCTAGCAGAGCAAGGGCTGGCTGGCTGGCCAGTGCCATCCCCAAAAGGCCAGGGCTGTGGTGTCCAGGTGGATAGATGGAGAGAAGCAGGGCCCAAGCTGGGGAAGACACCGCAGCGTGGATGGTGGCCATGAGAGGAAGCAAGCAGAAAAGAGCCTGAACAAAGGCAAACACAAACCAAACGTGACCAAGGCAGGAAGAAAAGGAAAACTGTAATTAATAGGGTGAAAGCACCGTAGTCTCTAAAAACTACCCTGGAGCCACCTTCTGCTTCTGCTGCAGGCCAGTCTCCTACCCATGTCATGGTCTGGAGCAGTGGAGGTGCTCATAGGGAAGCCGTGGAGAGAGCCATGTGAGCGCAAGAGGTGTGGGAAGGGTTACTGGTGCAGCCAGGGAAAGGGAATCACAATACCAGGTTGAACTGGTGCTAAGGGGAAAAACTACAAATTGCAATGGGTGGGGAGCAAACGTCCTGTCAAACTTTCCAGAGAGATTCCCGCGCTGTGCAGGGAAGGACTGGGAGGGGAGAGGGGACGTGCTGCTGCTCCCAGTGTTAATTATTACCCAGCAGGTTGAAGTGGAAGGGGCTGGTGGAGGCCGTCCGCGTTGTGTTCAGTTTTCTTTCTTGGAGTTCATAACTCCTCCCATCGGAGGAGATTCAACTCTGCTTTAAATTCCTACTCGTGGGTGCTTCCCCAGGTATGTCCAGATGGATAAAAAACCCCAAACTTTTGTTAGCAAGTAGCGGAAGAAACAAAGCTCCAGATCCTCAGTGCGGGCTGCTGACTTTAGGGCACTGGATGTGGCAGACTCGGAGCTGTGGGTGTGCGAGAAGAGGAGGGACACACATCAGGGTGCCAAGAAACTGCAGCTTAGACAGCAGAGTTGAGTACTTCAGGCCACAGTGTGACATAAAGAGAGCTGCAGTCCTGGCACCCCTGCAGGGTGTGGGCTCTGATCATCCGTCCTGGGCTTCCCCTGCCCATAACCTGCTTTCCTTCACTGGGAATAAACACCTGCATCTTACGTGGATGCTGTGTGCAAGCTCTTGGGCTTACAGTGGCCACCTTTCACACCAGCAAAGTCTGGTCTCATCTGCGTCCCTTGTCCTGGCTTCCCATGAACGACTCTGAACCGCAGAGTTTGTGGATACAGATACCCACACTGCGGAACCGTGACCCAAACTTACAGACCCGTTTCCCCCAGACCATCAAAGCAGCGTTCAGTGGCGTCAGCATAGCTGTCTTCCCGTGCTGTGAATGCACTTGTCTCCAAAAAGCTTAGAGCAGCAGAAAAGACTTCTGTTCCCTAAGCCAGTGTAGTAGAGCTGTGTATTTTTTTAATGCTAAATTAAAATAAACAATGATGCACTCAACAGTCTGCCTGGCTGTATTGTGGGGACAGTTCCTGTGATTTTGTGCGCCCTTGGGGTATCTCACCTAGGTAGTCAAGAGTCTTCAGAGAAAAGCTGTTGAGGGGAATGTGAAACACTAATTGCCAAGGAGCAGCCATGTTCAGACACTCTGCCCTGGCTTGCCTGTGTGACCTCCCCTGAAGAAATAGGTCCCTGCATTAGTAGCCGACCTGTAAGTTGTTGCTGCTCAGCACTTTGTGCTGCAACAAGAGACGGGGCTGTCCAGCAGGGAGGGCGAACCCTTATTTTACAAGTAAACTAAAAATTGTTCGGAGGAAAAATATTTGAGAGGAAGCTGTGCTTCCCTGCTCAGCTGGACACGGGGCTGTCCTGCTCTGGAGCAACTCATAATCCCTTCGCCTCTCTTTAATCACCCTGGCTGCAGGGAGGTGCAGAAAGCCGTGAACACCGCCCAGGGGCTCTTCCAGAGGTGGACGGAGCTCTTGCAAGATCCTTCCATTGCTACAAGAGAAGAAATAGACTGGACCACCAATGAGCTCAGGAACAACCTGCGGAGCATCGAGTGGGACCTGGAAGACTTGGATGAAACAATTAATATCCTTTCTGTGGTCCTTCAGAGGCACGGACCTGCGGTTCCCAAGTTGTACTAAATAGCCAAGTACCAGTACTTGCCAGTAGTTCCTTTTTGCAGAAATCAGCACTATATGGGATTTAATATTGCATTTACATTGGCTTTTCTCAAACTGCAAATGAGAAATTAAGGCAAATGTTTTCAGCAAAAGGATTTTCCATTCGCCTTTTTATTTTCCTTTTTACAAGGTATATTCTAAGATGCTTTGTTCTAGAAAGCCTATTGTGTTATATGAATTTGGATTTCTGTGTAATCAGTCATACTCTAGGCTGGCTTCCAGAAATAATCCTTTTCCCTTGTGTTCATCTGAACACTCCTGAAAGCACTGCACAGCATCAGAGAACCAAAAAAAGCGCAAGAGAGAAACCTCACACTGGTTCAGGTACTGCACAGCGTGTTCCTGCCGTGCCTGCTTTTTCCTCCAGTGTTTTGTACTTTGCTAATCAAATTTTGGGAAAAGGCACAGTGCAGCGGCCACTTGGTAGACCCTCGCTGCAGCACGCTCAGGGTTTGTGTATCTGTGTGCGTACCCAGTACCGCTGATGGGGACTCCTTGACTCGCTGCCTACGCATCGTTGAGGCCAACCCACGGAAATTCAACCTCGATGCGACGGAGCTGGGTATCAGGAAAACCTTCATCACAAGCACGCGGCGGGTGGTCAGGGTAAGCAACGTGGGCTTGGGATGGGAGCGTGGGGAAGGCAGAGGGAGTGATTAGGGGATTGAAAAGAGGAAAACTTGTGGCCATTTCTGTGTTGAAGTGGAAAGCAGAGAACAAACCTGCTATCTGCTCTTTTGGGCTTCCTCCTCTGCCCCGTGCGCTCCCCTCCTGGGGCTGCCCAGACTGGTTTGGGACTGTGGGGTGCAGGCGCCCTGCGGCATGCTCCCCTTTACTGCTGCTGCTCCTTTGGGTCTTCACACCTCTCTTGCAACAGTGAGCCTGGGAACCTGTAATAACTGGGAAGGAAGAGTAAAGACCTCTGTGTGGTGCGGGGGAGGCTGGAGCCTCCCTTCAGAGCTGAAGGAAGTCACAACTGTCCTATGCTTTTGTAAACGCTAGTTTTCAAAAACAGAGAGCCCGCTTTGAACACTGACAGATGGTTACAGCCTAGCGTTACAGACCTGTGACTTCAACTTCCTACTGCTACAAAACAGTCCAAACAACCACTAGACTTATTTTTAACTCTGGGAAGGATTTTTTTTTACTTTAAGCTCACACTTCAGAAGCAAAAGGAGGATTTTAACAACTTGGTGGTAATAAATAGGGAAGAAACATCTTCCCAAAAGCTTCGCTGCCTGGTAACAAGCTGCTAGTTAGGAAGTTTTCTCCCTAGTAATAGCTACACTGAGCATAGCTTAGGTTCTGCTGCCCCTCATGACTCTGATGTTCCTGCTTCACAAAATGCATCGCTGTGGCTGGCAGCAAGCTCGTCACCCTACCTGCAGCCCTGTGGTCTGGATGCAGTTCTTAAGGCTTGCTGCCTGGGAACTGATCCCAAAACCGTGATGGCCTCGGGTAGCAGGCATGTGCTTGCTGCCTTGCCCTCAGTGTAGTCTACTCCAAACGAGCAGGATCAGGCAAGCCCACTCTATGGTCCTCTTTTCCTGGCTGAAAACTGCTGGCTAATGGGTTTCGGAGCAGCGTCTTTTACTGTTAAATGAAATTAATTAGTGGCGTTATGCAGCTGACTTCCAGTTTCCATGAGTGAATTAATGATGCGCAGCAGCATGTGCATTAGCCAGTGAGAAGTGACCGAGTGGGATGTGGTGCTCTTGGGTGATGTATTGCACGGCTCTGAACAGTAAAACATATTGAAATATTCCGGTGACATCAGAACTGTGCTGGTGGATCAATCTCTGCTAGATCATATTGGCTACTTTGCTAATCTACCCTGTAAAAACTAGACTACTCTATGTTGGATGGGAGCCTTCCGTGGCTAGCTATCTTTTACAGGAACCCAGCAGCAAAACTTAATTGGTAAAAGAGCAAACGTAGGTGCAGTCAGAGAGGATGGCCACAGTGCAGGAAATCTGTCTCGTCCTATGCAATATAAAATCAGATGCAACTGGCAATAACGTGCAGGGGGTTACAAGCTTCCAAGAACTTGAAGAACATAACTCTTCCTTACAGTCTATCAATGGGAACAGTAGTTTAGTATTACAAACACTAGTTTAGTGTACAAATCAAAGTGTTTCTGGCTGTAGTGGACTGAAATGAGTGGTAAATAAGGAATATTTTCCAAGTTTCCCATTGCCATTGATTCTAGTGTTAGTAAAACAGTGAACTCTGATGAAGTTTTCTACAACATCCTTTCAGACTCTTCAAAACTGCATATTTTCAAAGAAAATCTCCCTTCCCTCGCTGCCCCCAAAGAAGCCTTGCTGGGCATAGACAGCCCTGTAGCACCCTAGAGCTGCCTGTCACCTCAGTTACAATGCTCACGTGCTTCTTCTTTCATTGAACAAACAGGAAATGAAGGATCAGATGTCAAACTCCTCCATGCAAGCACTGGCTGAAAGGAAAAACAGGCAGGTGAGAACCAGAAATGGGAAAATTAAGTGAAAGCAGTGGCTGCTTGGTACTTTAAGGAGTGAGGAGGATTTATCAGCTCTAGCAGCGGTTGTCTTAAGGTATGTGTTAGGTGGAACTTCTATTTTCACTTACTCCAAGGCCCAACATCATAAGGTAGAGTGTATAGTGTTGATAAAAAAATGCATAAAAGCTGTAATGACAATATATCTCCTATCTGTAGCTCACCCCCTGAAAAGCCTTTGTTCTGGGAGGGGGCTTGCATGCTGCAGCAAAGCTGTGTGTTTGAACCGTGTCTGTTTTGCTGACCTGAGAGAGCTGGTTCTGCCAGGCCTGTTGCTGCCACCCTCTTGCAAGCCTGTCTCTCAAAGCAACGTCAGCACTCGCCATCTGTCTCCGTCTTCAGCTCTGGTGGTGTACAACTGTCAGCGTTGCATCATCCCGCAGAAAGGGGAATCTCCCTCCTCCGCGGGGGGAACAGACTCAGAATCCATGTCAGTGAATGTAATCCTGCGCTCTGCTGTATTTAGGAGCCAAGATGCTGGATATCCTCTCACACAGCTGCCTCGTAATAGTTAGCCATGTAAGAAGATGGAAGAAGCTCAGGGAGTCTCAGGTTGTCTACGCTTGTAATCTAAGGAATAGAAATAGATACCGCTTGTGCTTCTCCCTGGCTGACTGGAGCTCTGTGAGCTGACTTCCAGAGCTGACTCAGTAGAAGTTGGTGTGCACGTCGTACAATTAACTTATCTGGCTGCATCAGTCTTAGCACTTGTGGCAAAAATGACAAACTGCAACAAGCTGCTGAGAAGCACAGAGCTAATTCCTAAGCTTGTTACAGGGTTAATTGACATACTTGGCAAACAGTTGGAGAAGCAAAGTCCCTTACACCCTTGCTCAGACAAGTCTGTAGCTGTCTCTGCATTTTGCTGCTTTCCTTTGCATGAAGTTCCTGCTAGCAGCAGGAGACCACATAGCCCAGCTCACGTGGCGACATCTGGCCAGGAAAATTAACTTCCCCTTGCCATCTTCCTCTCCCTTCCCCAGGCCCTCGCCTTCCCTCCAGACCACGAAGCCTGGGCTGCAGCGGCTTTTCCAGCGTGCCTCAGTGTCCTAGAGGCTGGCTGGTGGCAACCTGACCCTCACAGGCTAAGGCTGGCAAACAGAGGCCGTTCTATTGAAGCTGCAGCAAAGCTAGTGCACCGTGTTAAATAAGGGGTAGCTGCACTTGCCACAAGATGGAGAGAGAACCAGGAGCTTGCTCAGTGTCTTGAGGGCAGGCAAAGCCAGATGTCGTGCTGGCTTCCTATGCGGTCAGTCCGTCCGTCAGTTTTCCTCACCCCTCCTTAAACCTGGTAAACCATAGAGACTGTCTTGTTTTTAACCTTGCCAGAGCAACCTGGTCATTGTCTTGCTGTTCTTCAAAGACTCAGTCATCCCCTCCTGCCCACGACCAGAAGCTGTGAGCCGGTCTCGTTACGAGTTGGCCTTGCCTCCGCACCGGTGGGCAGAGCTCCCTCATCCATTCCTAGCACCGCAGGGTGCAGCTCCTCCCCTGCAGGCCACGTTCATGCTCCAGCATCAGTTGCTGGTGTTACACCCCTTCCAGGGACCTGACTTACTCAGCTGGAAAGCCACATCTGCTGGCTTTGCACAAGCGTCTCCGTTCGGGTTGTAGAGCAGGTGGCAAGTGTAATCTTGTATGCTGGCAACTGAACGTGCTGGAGGAACAGGTAGCCTGAATCAAAGAACATGAGCGTACCGCACTGCTGTGCGTATATATTGCACTGTTTTACTGCCAGCTCAACTGGTTAAGTACTTTATCCAGACCCTCCTAAGCCCCTGTCATTAGCAGCACAGTGTTCAGTTTGAGCTATACATCTGTTAACACGGTATATCCGGATACTTCCCAGCTTACGTGTCCTAGCACACCGTGCTGCCTCTTGAACAGACTTTTGGTCATCCTTTGTGCTGTGCAGGCCTCCTGCATACACCATCTGTCAGTCGTATTCCAGCTCTCCTGCTGCTGGAGAGGCATATCTGCAGTATCGGGCTGCATTTTGGCTTTGCGTTGTTTTAGTTCGTGACAGCACCCTGGCTGAGTAGCAGTAGAGCGGGAGGAAAAGGATGTGTGTGCGTGTACAGGAGTATCGCCTCGTCTGCCTTCCCACTACGCCCTGTAGACGGGCTGTGAGCAGACACAAGGCTGTTGCTAAGGGCTCTCTGCATCTGTTTAGGCGCTCCTGGGAGAAAGCGGGAGTCAGAGTTGGAGCTCTGGACCTGACAAATACAGCCGTCTGGACCGGGAGCTGCAGTTAGCAAATTCACACTTCATCGAGGAGCAGCAAGCTCAACAACAGGTAAGGCAGCTGGCACCGTGTGAGCTAAATAGCTTTGCTTGCCAAATGGGTGCCAGGGGATGAGGTACAGGCTGCGAGAGGCAAAAAAAATCCAGTCCTTGCCTGGTCTGAATCCAGGAGCCTGACAGCCCCCCCCTTTGCTTGCAGCATATACCTGTACCTGCATTTCCTGTACAGCACAGCTTTGGATGCATCGGGCTGCAGAGATTTTAACCCTTGAGGCCTGGGACTTCTGGTCTGTACAACAGGCAAACAACATGATCTTGAAGATGCAACACACAAAGCTTTAATACTACAAGGATTGCTGAAATCCTTGGAAAAGTAGAGATGTTGCAAACAGAAGAGAGCCCGTTTCTCTTATGCAACTTCCCCTGGTTAAAAAATGAGCTGATGTTTGCTGTTGTTTGTGTGCATCTTCATCAGAAGAGGCTAGGAGCAGGAGCACGTGCCTGCTTCCTTTTCCTGCCTTTGTCAACATGAGATTCGTGAGAAAGCCCGCGCAAGGGCTTTGCAAGAGCCCCTGGTGAGGTGCTTCCCTGCCGCCGGGGGAGTTTTTCTGGAGAGGTGCCCAGGCAGCGTGCAAACCCGCCTGCAGCAGCCCACCCAAACGCAGGCCTTTAAACAGGCAGCTGCTTGGAGGCGAGAAACTCTGCTAAAGCTTCTGACCCTTGATGTCACCCTGGCTTTCAGAGGAGTTTTACCTAGTGACTCTAGGAAGATAAAGATTCAGAAGTAGGTAACTAGGGTAAATCTAATCCTCAGCATGGCTGTGCCCTGAAAATGACTTAAAACATCAGCAGACGTGTTCCTCCTTTGGCACATTTGGAACCGGACTTGCTATTTTTAGCTGTAGAAGCTGCCACAGCCTTTTGCTTGCATTAACCCTTTGTTAGCTGCAGCATGTCCCAGGTTGCATTTCCCAGGCACAGCATCAGCGTGGCTCCCTGGTGCCCGCTGCCGTACCTGCTGCGGGCAGAGGGCCTTGCAGAGGCTTTGATGACCAGCCCCTGCGGCTTTCAAGAGTCATCTCAGCGGTGGGTGCAGCAGGGAAGGGAAGGGTCATAGCTGAGCTGAGGCTGGATTTGCAGGGAAGTCAGGAGACTGCAGATGGCTGTGCCACAGGGATGCCATGCCGGAGAGGCTTTCCCGTGGCTGTCACTTCTCCAGCATTTCTTGGGAACGCAGTCCTCATTCCTGGTGGCTTAGGTCTGTGCCCAGGCCCACAGCTGATTTTGGCTGAGCAGCGAGCATCTGTCCACTGGATCGGCTGGCTCTGACCCAGCTGCAGGAGGCAGCAGATCTCTGACTGTCTGCTTCCCTTCTCTCTGGCCCCAGCTGATTGTGGAGCAGCAAGATGAGCAGTTGGAGCTGGTCTCTGGCAGCATCGGGGTGCTGAAGAACATGTCCCAGCGCATTGGCGGGGAGCTGGAGGAGCAAGCAGTGTAAGTGTGAGACACGGCGCCAAAAACCCGGTATGGGGCTGGCTGCAACACAGCTGGGGGTCCTCACACACAGGCCTCTGCCTCTGTTAGATCCTTGAATTCACTGGTCCCTCAGGCTCCTAGCCAGCCTTTGATTTTAGGCAGTGGAAAGCATTTCTTACTGCAGCCTGCAAGGTTCCAACCACAGTCTCGTTGGTTTGAAAGCCTGCACCTAGGGCAGGCTTAGCTGCCAGTTTACCTTTCCTTCTCTCTCCTTTTCCACACTCCCCTTGAGGCACACGGTTAGCTACTTGGCTTCAGCAGCCAACAGTAGCAAACAGATGAGGGAGGGAGCTGGGGTATAATGGGGATACTGGGTGCTCTCCCACTCCACAGGGTTTTGTGCTGCCCCTCTCGTTAACTGCTTGACCTGGGAGCTCTGAGCACTGCCTTGCTGCTCTGAAACACGCAGCACAGAGCTCCTGTCCATATTTAAAGCTAGAAATAACCCTTACCCATGTGAAGGGTTAAAGGGTAGCTCACAAAGTAATTTGCATCCACCATTTGCATATAAATTAGATTTCTCAGTGCCTGTCCTTTGCAGACAAGTGCATAAAGTTTTAGTTACACACACTAGCAGCTACCATTTCCAGAGAGACTTGAAGAGTTCTTGTCTAAAACCCCTCCTTGCCTGATAGGAGACTGGAGGGCTGTGTCCTTCATCAAGCGATGTCTTCTTTGATGGAGAGGAGGAACTGCAAACCCACCTCCTGTACAAAGCCTTGCAGCATGAGAGTCTTCTGCTCTCACGGAAGCAGATTAGCGTGGTGTGTCTGCGTCCAGATCATCACGTAACCATCAGTGCTCGCTAGACAGTAACAGATAACTACTGCAATGAGTTTTTTACAACTCTGTTTTTCCCCACTGAATGAAGGTTTAACAAGTGCCCTAGAACTCCAAATGAAGGAAGCTGTCCTTTTAAAGGTGTTAAGCTTTAAAGTCCCACTGGCTGGAGATGATTGGATTGGTACCTTGATTCTGGACATGCTTGTTCCTCTTCAAATGGATTCTTGGCATTGACAAAGCATGGCCTCAGGAAAGCTTTCAGATTCATTACAGTTGCTGTGTGGAGGAAATAGAGGGGTAACTTCCATGCAGAGCTTGAAAAGCACCTTAAAAGCAATTGCAAATCTCATTCCTGCTTGGTACATGACTGAAAGAAGATTTTAGCTTCAACTGCAAGGCCTGAACAAGAAAAGAGATTTAAAGCCTAAGCTAGCACCTAGATCTATCTAACCAGTCTCTACTAATCACAGATTATGAGACTTTCTTCTTAAAGGGAGGAAAACTCCCACTTCTCACCTTGCAGGGGTACGTAGAGCTCAGCCATGAGTATGCAGGGGGGACCAGTCCAACAGGGGTCACAGATGACTTCTCACCAAAGCAGAGCTGCTGCTTCAGCTTTTTTTTTTTTCCTCTCTTGGGTACTTTCAGGAGACCAGGCCACGTTGCGTTTCTCCGCGGAGGTGTGATACACTAATTACATCAGTGTTTTGATCAGCGTGTGAGCACGCTGAGAAGTCCCAAAGAGACGTGCCACTCGCTGACCAGTGCCATGCTTCTCTGTCCCCAGGATGCTGGATGACTTCTCCCACGAGCTAGACAGCACTCAGTCGCGGCTTGATAACGTCATGAAGAAGCTCGCCAAAGTGTCTCACATGACGAGCGGTAGGTCCTGGGAAGTGGGATCCCGTCCTGAAAAGGGAAGAGACAAGCCTTTGGACTTGAGGGCTGGGACACTGCTTGCTCCCACCCACCGACAGCCAGCCCAGACCCGAGCAGAGGGGGGGCAGGAGCTCTCCGTGCTTGAGAGAAGGGGAAGACTTCCAAGCCCTGCAGCTGCTCCTGCCCGGACACCGCTCTGCAGCCCGTCCTCTGCCTTTGTTTTATTTACAGATGCCTTTCTATTTATGCTGTTACTGCCGTGGTGGGAAAACCCCCTCTAGGTGGTAGGAGGGGAAGCTCTGCAGCCGCCTGCTTTGCTGCAGTTTCCTGGACTGTGTGCAGAGCAAAAGCCTTCAAGGTGCCATAAAACACTTGCCACTGTGTGTGGCTTCCCCTCGCACCAAATGCTTGCCCGTGGCAAGCCCCTTCCCAAATCCCACCTGCCCTCGGGCTGCTGGCGCCTGCTGGCCTGTTGTCAGATCTCTCTCAGCTGGCGGAGGAAAGAGGCGATTTCTGCGCCGGGGGGAGGCTGAGCCCATGAGAAAAGTCCTTATAAGGCTGTGCCTGATGCTGGTGGGCTGGCAGGGTGCCGAAGGCAGAGCAAACAGGAAGCCCGGCGTGCCTGCCGGGAAATTCCCCCACCGACTTGCCTCTCCGAACGCTGGCGATGTGCCTGGCCGTCGCCTCCTCCTTTACCCTTCTCCCATGGGCGCTTGTGTAGCTTGCGGAGGCAGCAGGGAGTCGGGAGGAGAATTGTCCCTGCTCTGCAGGATTAGGCTGGCTGGGGGATTTATGGGGTTGTGGAATTACGGCCCTGGAGGGACCGTTTGGAGCGCTGACAGTGCACTTCAGGTCACCAACAGCCCAGTGGCAGCACGACTGCTGGCAAACCTTGCCGGTTGCCCCTTTCCTCTGGAAAAAAGCCCTTCAGTTGTTGCAGAGTGCTTCTGAAAGTTGTGAAAGTCTGAAAGTCTGCCGTCCCTGGCATCACCCGTGCTGGGGCTTTTCCTGGGGCTAGCTGCTGTGCTCAGAGTTGGGTGTAAGCAGCCCTGTCCTCGCTGCTGTACCTCTATCTCACAAGGGCTTTCTCTCTGCTGTCGCAGACGTGGCCACGGACAGATAGCAGCTCTCAGAGGCGATGCAGCATTGAGCTGCTGCAGAACATGCATGGGGCCGGCGAGGTGTAAAGACATCCGGGGGAAACCTCATTCCTGGCACTCTCCTAAGGGGAGCTGCCATAAGCTCTTCCTGGCAGAGCTGCTTTGGGCAGCTTTCACCAGACCCCTTCTGGTTCCTCTACCAAACAGGTTACTCCATGAACGAGCAGCTACACAGAGCAGCTGTCTGCTTGTTCCTCCCGATTGCTTTTGAACAAGCTTATCAAATCTGTTTGAACTTGGTCAGGGAGAAGCCTCAGAATTCACGTGCATGTATTGCAGAGGTGAAATGCTGTCGCCTTGTGGGCTGCAGTGGGGCGTGCTGTAAAAGGAGCTGCTGCTTTGGCTTTTTATGGCTTCTTTAAGCTTAAATTGGGCTCCTAGCAGTACAGTGAAGAAAGGCTCTTCCCTGATTTTCCTTCCCTGTTAAAGCAGGAAGACTGATGCTTCCTTTTCCTTCCAGATCGACGGCAGTGGTGTGCAATTATCGTCCTCTTCGTCATCTTGCTGGTGGTGCTCATCCTGTTTTTCGTCCTGTGATGGACTGAACTTCCTTGGACTGCTCCTCCCTGCCCCCTCGCCCCCTTAACATGGGGAAATGAAACTCTCACCATTTCCGTCCGCCCACAAAGATTCCCAGCAAGAAAACCTGCACCCAGCTCTCACTGTTCTCCTCTGAGGACCATGGCTCGGCTCTGCCCGCGTCTCAGCTGGCCCTGGGGAGAGGGGATGGACTGGAGCTGCCTCCTCCCCCAGTGCGCTGTGACCTGGACCTGGGCTCCAGGTCTGAGCCTTGGCAGCTGGAGGGGGACTTGATCCCTACGCTTCCACCCTGTTCAGGTAGGAGCCGGTTGCAGCGGTCCCAAGCCACCTGCGGTCGGATATGGACACAGAGCAGCGAGCCCTGGGGAGGACGGGACGAGGGGGGAGGAATTAATTAATTCACTGAGCATTACAAACCACATCGCGAGCCCACGGGTGCTTGCCAGCCAAAAGCATTACCGGGAGGAGCGGTGGCCTGAAACCCCACGCGGCCACGGCGAGGGAGGGGAGCCCCGGCCGAATTCCCCCGCCCCACGCTGCCTTCCTCCCGCCTCCGTGCCGCCAACTTACCGCCGCAATACCGCAGTGACTGCAGCAGAGCGCTCACACCGCTGCCCCTGGGCAGCAGCTGGCGGGCAGGTGAGCCGTAGGGTCACCGTTGCGGGGCGCAGTTAGGAACCCCAGAGCTTTAAATGTGGGTTGGTGCACGCTGAAAGCTGGCAAACAACCGTTAGCCACGGAGTGAGTTTCTTAAAGCTTTTGGAACTGCCTCCTTCGTTATACAAGCCTCTAAAGCTCATTGACTGATGCTTTCTTTGCCCTTGTATAACTGAGTAACTGCTTCTGTTTAACAGCTGTTTCCCTTTGGCAAGTGATTTGTTAGGTCTAAAGTAACTTATTTTTTTTAAGGAAGAAAAAAACCTTAGATTTTTTTGATGACCGTTTGAGCCACGTTCTCTCTGCGGGTGCGTAACACGCATTATCAGAGGAATGGGGCTCAATTATGTATTTTAGGTGCATATGAACTTGTAAATAGGATGTCTTACTTTTTCCCATTTTTCTGACACCTCTGTTTTAAGCAACCGAAAGGCAGGAGATTCGAAGCAAGGTCCCATTTCTGTATTACTGCCCAGTCCTTTTGTTACCTATGAGTTGTTTGTCACTCGAGTTGTCTGAGCAGCGCTGGATAGCCTCGTTGTCTCCCTGATACAGTGAATTTGGAGTTAGCCAGGTGGTCCGTACCAAAACGTGGTGAAGAAAGCTCACCCTGGCAGTATCACTGGGGAGAAACGCAGACGGGGGTTTTGTGCTGCAAACACCGATTGCAGGATGTGGAGTGAGTCCAGGAAAAAAAAACAAAAAACAATTTCTTACTAAAGTCTGCGCCCATATATAAGTTGCAAACACCAAAAGACGTGGGACAGGCTAGCTTACTCCCATCTGGGTCTCAGATGGGGATGGGGGAGGAAGTTAATTGGTGCTGACGCTAAGACTTCTGCTGAAATTGCAAATCGCCCCCAAAAGTCATCCTCCCCAGGCGGGAAGCTTACCACCAGACGCCTTTACCTCCGGGATGCTTAGCCTGGACTGAACACTCCTCCCCACTGGGTTTGTGGCTCCCTTCAAGCAGCTGCGTGACCCTCCCTGCCCCCCCCCGGCAGGCGCCAGGCGCTGACAGCCGGCGGCACCGTGCCTTCCGCAGCCGGGCGCCGGACGAGCGCGAGACCCAGCTGCCCTGCCATGCCTGGCTGGCTGCTCTCCTCATTCACACACACGTGCCCTTAGCGCCAGCCCTCACCGATTATTTCAGCGGTTGCTCTTTATCCTCGCAGACCACCTTGTTTCTTTTGGTTGCGCTGCAGGAAATAGGCGGTGTCTCCTTTCCAGGGCTGGCTGTCGCGGTGTCTGCGCGGCTCCTTGGGCTTAATACCTCTCCAAGAGCAGGTTCCTGGGAGCGCGAGTCCAGCCGGGCAGCGGGGCTCACCGTTGGCCGGTATTTAAACCCTTCCGATCCCCACGTTATTTTTCGGTGTGGTGGTGCATCCTCTGTGTGAGCCCGCTCCCTCGTTCGTCTGGTGTACTGCTGGAGGGTGGCCCAGCTGCTGGCATCACCGCAAGCCACCAAACTGTCTTCGGTCCCTTTTCCCATGTATATTTGGTTTTTCTGTTGTTGGTGGTGCCCCTCCCTTTAACACTAAATAAATGCATTGCTGCTGCCCAGCGTGGTGCAGCGGAGATCACCCGTTGTTCTCGCAGTGACCCTTGTTTGGGGACAAGCAGGGGAGGGGAGGGTCTCCTGGCACCCCACCAGCGTCTGTCGGGCATCGCCCTGCTGGCTTTTACGGCATAAGCGGCAGCTGCAGTTTCTGGGGTCCCCTCTGTGCCGCAAGCAGCTGCTGCCCAGATGTGGGGGATGCTGTGGGCAGCTGCTGCCCAGATGTGGGGGCACCACCACGCAGAGGGCAGGCGTTACCGCTGCGCCGGATGGCACGGGCAGGAAGGGCGGCCGGGGGGAGGGAGCCACGTTCCCCCTCTGTGCAGCGGCCTCCTCCGCTTGCTGGCCAAGGCTGATCCCTGCTCAGCCACCCCAGCGCCGCGCCACAAGTTTCCCCTTCCATGACCAGAAAAAAAAAAAGAAAACCCCCAAACCAGCAGCAGGAGCACAGACCCCTCTGTAATTAGGGGGGGATACTTGCAGGCGCATCCCCAGCGCTGTCCCAGCGGTGCTCATGGGAAGAGAGCAGCCCCGTCGTCCCATGCTCGCCCCCAGCCCACCATGCCACTCACCAGAGCAGGGAAGGGGGGGATGTGAAGAAGCACTGTGGGCAGCTGAGCCCCCCAACTGCCTGCCCAGGGCCCCCCAGCACGGGCAGGAGGCGGCTGTTGGAGTGAGTGGGCCATGGGAAACCAGGCAGCAAAGGCCCTGAGCCCATCCAGAGACCTCCCCGAAAACACAGGCTGCTGCCAGGGGTGGCAATGGGGAGACGTGCTTTCCGTGCCCCAGACAAGCCACCCACCGCCGTTGCACTGGCCCTGAGGAGGGGCTCAGCCCCACGTGAAGGCACCCACATGCTCCCCAGCACCCAGACCCATCCACAGCCCCAGCACCCACCAGTCACCCCAAGGACCCAGGGCTGGGGCAAGTCCCGTCCCCGTGGCCAGCCCACACCAGCAATCACCCCAGCCCTTCCGTACCACTCACAAGCGATGGGTTTCATTATTACTTTTTTTTTTTTTTTTCTCTCCCAGTTTGTAATAATTTAAAAGAAACCCACCAGCCTGCAGGCGCAGGTTCCCAGCGCTGGCAGGGAACTCCAAATCTCCTGGGGATGCGGAGATGGGGCGTCCCCACTCTGGCCACCCCAGTGCCCGGCGAGCCGAGCACACCCTGTGGCAGGGCTGTCCCCTGTCCCCACACTTGGGGCAGCTCCTGGAGATGCCGGATGCTCTCTGGGGGGGTCCTTGCTCCCGCTCTGTCTCCCAGGAGGCCGGGAAACCTGCCTGCCCCCACCGCAGCGGGGAGCCAAATATTGCACTGGAGCAGGGTGCAGCTTGGTCCACACCGCACCGTCCTGCAGCATCCCGGGACGGCAGCGGGACATCGTCCTCCTCCCGCCGGACTTCCCAGGAGCCGTGCCGGGGCTACCGGGGCGCCGGACGGTGCCTGAGCACGCGGAGGGACAGGGTGTCCGCCTGGAGCAGCAGCTCACGGATGCGGGCCAGCCCCAGCCCCGAAACAGCCGCCCCGTTGACCTGCAGGATCTCGTCCCCCACGCCCAGGAGCCCCGCGTACAGCTTGGCCGTGCCGGCGTCTGCCATCTCCTGCACGTAGACACCTGCGGAGAGGGACAGGGGTAGGTGAGCCCCCTCATCTCACCCTGCACCCCATGGCCAGGGCTGTGCCCCCGGGGCTGCACACTGGGCCCAGGCAGAGAGCCTCCGCGGAGGGGCCATACCGCGGCCCCCCGTGAGGTTTGTGACGCTTTGGGATGACCCCAGCTTACCTGTGTCAGGCCGGCCGTGCCCGGAGGTGACACAGAACCCAAAGGCGCCATGGGGGGGCCGCTGCAGCTCCAGTTGGCTGGTGCCATCGGGGAAGACCTCCACCACGCGCCCCACTGCACGCAGCCGGTCAGGCGCCCCGATGTCCTCCACGCTCAGTGAGCGCCGCGGCCCCGAGCCCCCCTTCCTGCGGGGAGAGGGGAGACCCAGTGAGCGGGCACCCTGGGAAGCCACCATGGACTGGGTGATGGGGTTTCCAGCCGCGGCCAAACACCCCAAAACAGCCTTCCTGGGCACGGCAGGGAGGTGCCGGGCCCTGTCTTACCCGTCAGCCGCGGTCTGGGGCAGGAGGTAGGCACTGGCGCGGGGTCCCTTGCCCAGGAGTGGGTG
>WHYT01017827.1:129441-227364 GCA_009806455.1 Tetrax tetrax
GCACCCACATGCTCCCCAGCACCCAGACCCATCCACAGCCCCAGCACCCACCAGTCACCCCAAGGACCCAGGGCTGGGGCAAGTCCCGTCCCCGTGGCCAGCCCACACCAGCAATCACCCCAGCCCCTCCGTACCACTCACAAGCGATGGGTTTCATTATTACTTTTTTTTTTTTCTCCCAGTTTGTAATAATTTAAAAGAAACCCACCAGCCTGCAGGCGCAGGTTCCCAGCGCTGGCAGGGAACTCCAAATCTCCTGGGGATGCGGAGATGGGGCGTCCCCACTCTGGCCACCCCAGTGCCCGGCGAGCCGAGCACACCCTGTGGCAGGGCTGTCCCCTGTCCCCACACTTGGGGCAGCTCCTGGAGATGCTGGATGCTCTCTGGGGGGGTCCTTGTTCCCGCTCTGCCTCCCAGGAGGCCGGGAAACCTGCCTGCCCCCACCGCAGCGGGGAGCCAAATATTGCACTGGAGCAGGGTGCAAGGGCTGTCCCCTGTCCCCACACTTGGGGCAGCTCCTGGAGATGCCGGATGCTGTCTGGGGGGGTCCTTGTTCCCGCTCTGCCTCCCAGGAGGCCGGGAAACCTGCCTGCCCCCACCGCAGCGGGGAGCCAAATATTGCACTGGAGCAGGGTGCAGCTTGGTCCACACCGCACCGTCCTGCAGCATCCCGGGATGGCAGCGGGACATCATCCTCCTCCTCCTGGCTTCCCAGGAGCCGTGCCGGGGCTACCGGGGCGCCGGACGGTGCCTGAGCACGCGGAGGGACAGGGTGTCCGCCTGGAGCAGCAGCTCACGGATGCGGGCCAGCCCCAGCCCCGAAACAGCCGCCCCGTTGACCTGCAGGATCTCGTCCCCCACGCCCAGGAGCCCCGCGTACAGCTTGGCCGTGCCGGCGTCCGCCATCTCCTGCACGTAGACACCTGCGGAGAGGGACAGGGGTAGGTGAGCCCCCTCATCTCACCCTGCACCCCATGGCCAGGGCTGTGCCCCCGGGGCTGCACACTGGGCCCAGGCAGAGAGCCTCCGCGGAGGGGCCATACCGCGCCCCCCGTGAGGTTTGTGACGCTTTGGGATGACCCCAGCTTACCTGTGTCAGGCCGGCCGTGCCCGGAGGTGACACAGAACCCGAAGGCGCCATGGGGGGGCCGCTGCAGCTCCAGTTGGCTGGTGCCATCGGGGAAGACCTCCACCACGCGCCCCACTGCACGCAGCCGGTCAGGTGCCCCGATGTCCTCCACGCTCAGTGAGCGCCGCGGCCCCGAGCCCCCCTTCCTGCGGGGAGAGGGGAGACCCAGTGAGCGGGGACCCTGGGAAGCCACCATGGACTGGGTGATGGGGTTTCCAGCTGTGGCCAAACACCCCAAAACAGCCTTCCTGGGCACGGCAGGGAGGTGCCGGGCCCTGTCTTACCCGTCAGCCGCGGTCTGGGGCAGGAGGTAGGCACTGGCGCGGGGTCCCTTGCCCAGGAGTGGGTGCAGGCTCTGGATGGAGGCTGCTTTTCGGGGCTGGCAGAAGGGTGACACCTGGGGAAAAGCGCCCAGCTGAGATGGGGTTGACAGTGAACCCTTCATTCACCAACGTGTCCGGGGAGCAGGGGGCATGGGGGCATCCCACACCCCCTGTTTCCCTGCCGGAGCCCTCCCCAAACCACATAAGCCCTCACTCCAGGCCAGGATGCCCACCTGGGGAGCAGGGTTTCTCAGGGAGGCACCTTGCTGCTCCGCTGGCTGGGACACACGAGCCATGACCCCAAACGAAATTACCCCATCTCCCCTCCCAAAATCTGTTGGTCTCCTTACTCCCTCCCTTCTTCCATCTGCTCTCATTTGGCTCCGGGCTTTTCAAACCCGGCAGGTTTGGGATGGCACGTGCCCCCCCCTCACTCCACCCCAGACCATACAGTGATGCTCAGGACCGCTTCACCGCAGCCCAGCACCCCTTCTTCTGAAGGACCCCATCCCCTCCGGGGGTACGTTTTGGCTCACCAGCCGCAGGGACTGCAGGGAGGGAGACTTCTTCATGCCAGGGCCGTCCGGGGGGGTGCCGCCGGGGGCCGGGAGCTGCTCCATGCTGTAGCAGCGGAAGCGGCCCAAGCGCTGCTTGGTGCTCTGGCTCAGGCTGCACAGGAGCTTCTTCAGCCCCGACGCCGAAGCGCTGCTGCCCTTGCGGCTCGCCGGCCGCCCCGGCTCCCTGGGGGGAGAGGGACGATGGTCAGGCACCACGCGCCTGGCAGGGAGCGTGACTGGCTCGGGGCTGGGGGTGCATCTTGCACCCGCCTTCGCAGCCTGGAGAGCTGCAGCGTGGTGAGATCGGGGTGCACGGTGAGATTGGGGTGCAGCCGCCTCCCTGCAGCAGCAACTCGGCATGCACAAGAGATGGCTTCACCAACCAAAGACCCAAAGGACTCCCTGCCCATTTCACCCATAATTTCAGGGGTTTAAGACCCTTCAGACCTCCCCTGCTCTGCCCAAAGGGATCACATCCTGCCTCCAAAGTCTCCTGCCAGGATGAGACCCACTGCCCCTGGGTGCAGGTCCGGTGGGTTTGTGTTCGGCGAGCCCCAAGGCAGCCCCTGTGTAGCAGCTGATCGTCCCCAAAAGGGAAGATCTGGTGCTGAGCGAAACCCCCCCAACGCTGCTGCGTTGCTGCAACACCCTGCGCAGAACCAGGTGTGGGGTGAAACGCAGCTCCCCTAAACCCACTGGGCCACACACGCATGGAAAAGCGTCACCCCTGGATTGAGGTTTCCAGTGCCAAAAGGCACCCGGAAGCCTTGGGGCGCTCAGCTTGGCGGTGTCCGGCTGTGCCAAGGGATGCTGCGGGACGCAGCACCCGCCGTGCGGTGCAGGATGCCAGCGGCCCCTCGCTCTCACTCACCCACGTGCCGCGCTCCCGGCCGAGTGCTGCTGCTGCTGCGGTCCAGGCGTTCCAGCT
The DNA here is from genome assembly GCA_009806455.1 of Tetrax tetrax. Classification (NCBI taxonomy): domain Eukaryota; kingdom Metazoa; phylum Chordata; class Aves; order Otidiformes; family Otididae; genus Tetrax; species Tetrax tetrax. Next base: position 132,379 of record WHYT01017827.1, read on the forward strand.
GCTTCCTCGGGGGGACGGGCAGCCTCCTGGGGCGCAGGGATGACGGGACCCGTGACAGGCTGTGACAGTGGCCCTGCAACCACAGCAAGACAGTCACATCCCCGCCTCGCTGGGGACCCCCCAGGCACCCCCGTTGCATGGATCTCTTACCTCCGCCCCTCCCCGAGGGGTCCTGCCCGCGGGTGTTGTTGCAGTTGTTGGTGGACAAGGCACGGAGGGGGCTCCCTGGGAGCCACCTGGGGCTGCAGGGACCCCGCCGCTCCCCCGGCCTCGTCGTGCCCCTGGGTTGGGAAGGCTCGGCGCTCCCAGCATCGGGCTCCGGACCCTGGGATCCTTGGCTCGACGCCTGGCGGCTGCCGCCGGAGAAGAGGGTTTTCCTGCAAGGCACCTGGGAGCAGGCCTTTTTGGTGGGAGGGGGAGCCGGGACATGGGTGCTCAGCAGGGGGGTGCCGGCCCCTGGCTGCGAAGTGGGGTCCAGGGGCTCACTGGGCTGCTGTGCGGTACGAGCGGTGTTTCCCACCCCCTTGCTTCCCCTTGGAGGCTGGTGGGGGTCTCCGTCCTCCCGGCTGCTGGCTCTGGCTGGTGGCGTGGGGCAAACAGCCCCTGGCCGGCTTGTGGCACCACCCGAGCCCCCGTCCCCTGCGCAGCGATCGCCGCCGGCGGTCCACATCCCCTTCCCGGCCCTTGCCGCTGGCTGCGGGGTGGCATGCGGGGGGGCCCTGTGCCCGCGAGCCCGGGTGTCCCGGTGCCCCCACGGGTGGGGACTGCGGGGTCCTGCCTCCTCGCTGTCCGTCCGGCAGCTGTCGGAGGTGTCGGTGCTCTCCAGGGCAGAGTCCACCTCGTCGATGTAGGTGACGTCCCCGATGTATGTCTCCTTGATCTTCTCGGTGTGGATGCGCTGCCGGGAGGGGAGGATCCACAGCGGGGACCCCCGGGGGCCCAGAGCCCTGGGTTTGGGCACTGACTGGGCAGCACTCGGTCCCCCTCTATCCCCTGGGATGCTTCCTTGTGCCGCAGGGCTACTTTCGGCCACCTGGGTGGCCACCGGTGTGTCCGTGCCGCGGCCAGCGGTGGCACCAAGGAAGGAGCCGCAGGCGCTGCACTTGCCCCCGGCCACGAGGTCGCTGCTCCGGGCTTTGGGCTGGCCGGCCCTGTCCCCCGGCTGCGGCGAGGAGAGCGCTGAGCCCAGCGCCCGTCGGTGCCGCAGCTGCAGCCGCTCCAGGTACCGCACCTCAGCGTCACGGGCCGACTCGTCCTCAAAGCGGACACGGGATGGGGAAGGTCCCCGCGGCCGCCGTGGCCGCCCGCAGCTCGATTCCCCGCTCGACGAGTCGCTCAGGCTCCCGCCGTCCCGCGGGGCGATGCCGGGCCTCCCGCTGGGCTCCCTGGCGTGGGGACAGACAGACGGACGTGGACCAGCTGCAGGGCTCCCTCAGGAAAGCCGGGCAGGAGGGGGAAAACCCAGCACAGAAAATGAGGGACGGGGCAGCAGGAAAGCCCACCCGATGCCCCGCCGCAGCGCGTGCCCTGCTCCCCTCCAGCTGCGACGGTGAGAGGCTGCCGCCCAACCTCCGCCACCTTGCCCTCGCCCTGAGGTGCGTGGTTAATCAGTCCGGGAACACCGGATCGCACGTGACCCGGCACACGTGGAGAGCCGCCGCTTCGGAACGGCACCGGGCCTCCTCCCGGTCAGCTGGGAAACGCAACCCCCGCCAGCCAGGAACGCGCCGTTAGTGCCTCCGCGTGATCATAAATCACAATTAAACCCTCCCAAGTATTAAGTTGCAAAAACCTCACGCGTGTCCGGGCAGGGGGATGCTCCGGCGAGCAGGGGGATGCTCCGGCGGAGGGGATGTCATGCAGGGTACAAGGCTGCACGCAGCAGGTCAGAGCCCAGCTCTGCACACGCGTGTGCATGCTCTGCACGTGTGCCTACACGCGTGTGCGTGCTCTGCACGCACTCCAAATCCACACCCCACACCCCCCACCCACACAGAGAGCACAATGGTGGCTCTGGGGAGGAAGCAGGATGCGGCCCGCGGGGCTGGCACTGACCTGGGGTGCGGGACGGCGGCGGGGAGGAGGAGGATGTCGTGGCTGGCGCGCAGGGGGTTCGTGCGAGCCTTCATGCGGGCACGCTGCAGCAGCTGCTTGGCCTGCTCGTGCCGCGGGCTCAGCTCGAGCTCCTGCCCGGGGACAAAGGCCCTGCGGCCCCGCAGCGGGGAGGGGGATTAGGAAAAAATAACAGGGATTAGATGCGGTTTAACAGTGACGACGAGGCTGCTCTGCCCAGAGAAACCGGGGCTCGGCCTCCGTTCACAGACAGGCTGGCTGCCACGCCGGGGACCCAGGCGGGAGCCCCCGTAGCCGCATGGTGGCAGGCAGAGGAGGGGATGGGAGGGCAGGGGAGCCCCCCACACCACTGATGTTTTGGGGGAAAGGCTCAGCACCCTCCCAGCTGAGGCACCAGCTCAGCTGAGGCAGCGCTCCGCACCGTGGGCATCCCAGAGGCAGATGGGGAAACTGAGGCAGGCCCTGCCCCGATCCCTGCTGCCGTACATCCTGCAGCACTGTGAATGCAGGTAGGTTTGGGATGACCCCCCTGACCCACCTGCCACCCCTTGCTCGCAGGTTGTCTTGCCCGGCTCCCCTCCAGCTGTGGGGTGGGGAGTCCATCGACTACGGGAGAACACAGCCCTGCTCTGGTGCTGCCTTCCCGGTTGGCCATGGCCCTAATCCCCCTGATTATTTTAATCAGCTCAGGCAGTCACTTCGGGGAGCCTGGCCTTAACCTTTTCACGGCAGGAGGGTGGGCGCGTGGTAACCCATGGGTGGTCCAGGCTTCCCCCCAAGTTTTGGCTGGCCCCGCTCACAGGGAAAGCGGCATCCCTGGCTCTGCCTCGCACCCGGCCGCCGCTGATCGCCCCCAGCCACAGGAGCGGAGCAGAACCAGTAACCACAATACAGGGGGGTCTTCCCCACTCACTGGCTTCCCCCACGCAGCCCCCGAGCCCCTGGCCCTGTTCCCCAGCCAGCCCACTGCCGCCCAGCTCACCCACCTGGCCCACCTCCATATTTTCAGTCCGTACCTCTAAGGTTTATCATTAGTCCAACAAGATTACACACGCCTGCCGCCTCGATCCTCTTAAACACCTGGAGCAAATTTCTGTCCCCGTCTTCTCCACCAGCTCCCTTCCTGCCTGGCGGGGACCTCCGTGCCCAAACACCACACGAACACCCGGCTTGGCCTGACCCTCAAGCATCACCAGAGCCTGTCCACATCCACCCATCGACTGCCACCCGGGAGGGCTGCCCCCACAGCCCTGCTCTGCGGGGTGCATTTAAAATACCGGGGAGGGGGGAAAAAGGGAAACGTCTGTCTGTGCCACGCTGTGACTGACCCACCTGGAGCCCTCAGCGTCCTGCAGCGAGACCCCTGAGTCCCAGTCCCCATCGCTCGCCGGCACCTCTGAAACACAAGACAGAGCTTAAAGACATCAGCCTGGCTGGGTGCAGCCCCCACCCTGGCCCCCCTCACTAGCACCCCCATACCCCCAGCCCCACGGCTCAGCCCATCCCAACCAACACCCTTTTTGGGGCTATCCCAGCTGCTCGGCTCTGGCGAGACCCCAGGGGAGTGGGATGTGGGTAACAGCACTGGCATGGGGTGCACCCGTGGGGATGGGGACCGCGGGTTCGTTAGCGCAGACACTTTCAAAAGAGAAGTTAATTCCTTTTTTTTGGTGGCAGCTTGCAAAGCAAAGATGACGCCTACAGACCTCGAGCATCCCAAAAAGTAGGTTTCTTGCTCTTGCTTCTAGCAGTGAAATTCCTCACTGGGATGCTGGAGGGGATGGAGGACATGACCGCATACCTCCCTTCACCCCAAAATCTTTCTTTCCCACTCCCCTTGGCTCGACAGAAACAGCCGCCGCCTGCTCGAAATACGCACCGGGTGCAGCCAGGCCCAGCACCTCCTGCAGCAGCCGCCGGTTCCTCTCCACCCGCTCGGCCAGCGAGAGCCTCTCCCAGCCCACCGTCATGGCAGGGGACCCAGAGGGACCCCCCGGGTCCTGTGGTGGGGTTCGCACCCCTTCTTCCATGGGGGGTGTCCCACGGCGAGAGGCAGAGCTCCAGGACCCGCTGCCCGCGTCCCGGGGGAGCTCGGTGCCTCCCGGCACATCTCCCCTGGGTGCCGGCACCCGCCAGAGCCCCGGCGTGCCGGTGCGGGGTGCCGGGGGGCCGCTGGTCACGGGGTCCCCACTGTCCAGTAGTCCGTCCGTCAGGTAGGTGCGGAGCTGAGCCCGCGGCTCCACCGTCACCGTGTCCGTCCCGGGTTTCCCTCGCCGAGGCCGGGGCTTCTTGGGCAAGGGGCGCTCGGGGGTGGCCGTGGGGGTCCCTGTCCGGCCAGCCCCCCGCTTCTCCTTCAGCGCCTTCACCTTGCTCTCCAGGATGGCATGGGGGCCGCAGGCAGCCTCGGGATGCTCTGGTGGGACAGGGGCTTGGCCGTGCTGCTTGGGGGGCCGCGGCACCCGCCGCGTCTCAGTAGGAGAGCCCCCTTCCATGTGCCCTGCGGGGAGAAAACCCACGGGAGGCTGGGTGAGCCCCTACGCTGCCTTCACCCTCCTCCTCCTCAGCACCCACCTCGGCACCTCCTGCAAAACCAGCATCGCTCCCGCCTGCCCGAGGCTCAGGGTGGGGGGCATGCGATGCCACTACGGTGCACAGCCCCATAGGGAAGGGGACAAGGACGTGGTGCAGCACGAGGCCACCACCCACAGTACTGACCCCGTACACGCACCGCTCTGGAGTGGGGGGAGTGGGGCAGTGGTGGTTCCCCAAAGCGGGTGCCTGCCTGTGCTGTTTTGGGTGCCCTGGGGCACCCAGCAGGATGCCCTGGAGGGAACTGGCACTTTCTGAGCCCAAATCAGGGGCCCAAAATCCCTGGAGCAGACATCGCGCATGCATGCGACTCGCTGAAGGTGCCACCAGGCAGACACCAGCCCCCTGCTCCACCCCGGCCCCCGGGGTCACACGTGTCACCCGTCCTGCGCTGGCCTCGTGCTCCCAGTGACACCCGGGTGCCACTGTCCCCCTGCACCCTGCCAGGACCATCCCATCCCCGCTGGTACCCCCCGAGGAGCCTCCCCCACGGCCGAGGCTGCAGGAGCATCCCCGGGGCACCCACCCAGGTCCCAGCACCCCCCAGGGGACCGCAGCCCCTCGCCGGCCCGGGGCAGAGCAGCGGCAGGATGGGGCGCGGGCGGGAGGCGAGGGCTTGTCCTTACCCCCGGAGCAGCATCGGGAGAGGGCTGGGAAGAGGGAGAAGAAAGCGGAAGAAGGGAAGGAAGCAGGGAAGGGAAAAAAAAAAAAATTAAAAAAAAAAAAAAACCAAAACGACAAACCAGCAAATCCCAGCCCCTTCAGCGGAGCCTGAGCTCAGCCGCTTGGCTGGGCTGTGGGGCCATGGCCAGCCCTGCCTCCCGCCCAGGCCTCCTACTCCTCCTCCTCCGCACGCTCCCCATGCCGGGGCACCCAGCCAAGTCCCGCGCTAGCCCCGAAGCCAAGCCACTCGCCCCTGCCACAGCTGGCGAGGGGCCACAAAGGGTGACGCCATCGTGGCCACACGAGGGGAACCCAACGGCCCGGGAGGGGACGGGGGGAAGCGCGGCCGCCTTGGCCGGCTCTCAGGAATGTCCTTTGTCTGGGCTGCGGGCTGGGGAGGTGAGCGGGGAGCAAAGCCAGCCCACCTCCCTGGGCCCGCCGAGGGGGTCACCTCGCCCCGGGGCACTGGGTGCCGCAGGGGTCCACCCCGCACCAGTGGCTGGGGCTGTGGGAGGGCAAAACGGATGCAGAGGGGGGTCCTGCTGGGGTGGGAGTGTTTTCTCCAGCTTCAGGCACCCTCCTGCAAGCATCACATGCCTGCAGATGTGCTAAATTTTCCTGCTTTCCCGGAGGCCAAATCCTGCCTGGACCCCACAGCAAGCCGAGGCCAACGGCTCCAGGCCAAGCATCTTCAGGCGGGAGGATGGCGGGAGCCGATCCACGTTTCACCATCCCCAAAAAACAGCATGTAACAGCAGAGCCACCCACACTGACCTCCCAGCCCCTACCCTCCTCCCATGAGACCCCACAAAACTCATCACACAGGAGGAGGGTCCCGCTCACCTGCAGGCAGTGGGGCTGCTGTCCCCGGGGGGCAGGATGGGCGCTGCAGGGGCCATGGGCATCCCGGCTCCGTTCCGGCTGCTGCTTTAAGCCGCAGCTTTTGATATTCGTGATTGGTTTCATAATCCCGCTCAAAAGGAAATCACCAGGATTATGAAATTGTTTTAATCCTCCCGGCTCCAGCCGCACTGGCCCCTGCCAGGATGAGCAGCAAGAAGTCACTTTTATCTTCTTAAAACATCCCCCAGCAGCCCAGTGGCCCTGGGGCCCCCCACCACAGCTAAAACCGAGCCCCTGCGGGGAAGGAAGCCCTTGGGCTGTGGATATTGGGGCAGATTCCGTGCTCCATGGAGGACAGACCGAACATCTTCCCCCGGCTGCTCCCAGGCCCGAGGGGACCGCTGGCAGCTCTGGGTGGAAGAGCCCAGGGCAGAGAGAGCGTCCTCGCCCCGCACCCCCACCCTGGGGTCCCACGTCGCCCGCGACGCCAAGACCCATCCTTACCTCTATGCCATCCCACATCCTCTGCCCGGGGAAAACACGCCCGGGAGATGTCGTCCCCATCGCGCTGGGGACGAACCACCGGCGAGGTGCCAAAGCAAGGACAGCCGGGCTCCTGCCAGCAGCCGGGCAGGGAGCACCCGGAGTGCGGGTATTAAACCTCCGGGAAGCGGCTGGCGTGAGCAGCAACAGGCTTAGAGTAATTTCAAGGCGCCGGGCTCTCTTCTGGAGGCAGATTGATTGCATGAGACGATGAAGGGATTAAAGAGAGCAAAATGAAAGCACAGACCCCAGACAACCCAGGGTTGGGCTGCTCAGCCTCTGGTCACCCACCGTGCAGGCAAGACGGCACCTTGGACCGGAGATGAGCTGGAGAGAGGCAACCAAAGGCTCCCAGAAGGACCAGGAGCCCTGAGCCGGTACAGCACAGCCTGTGCAGAAGGCTTCCTCCAGCATCACCCCGTGTGGTGGGTTTGAGCCCTTCCCGCGAACCCCTCCTGCCCACCTCCAACCCCTTCCCAAACATCTCCCTCCTCCAAGCACCTCCATCACCTCCCGGGACACGGGTGGTCCCCAGAGACAGCCCGCAGCTCCCAAGGGTGTAAAAGGCAGCGGCGTGTTACGGACAGGTGGAGGCAAACGCTTCGCAGCTGGGTGCAGCAGCAGGGGTGGGATGTGGGAAGAAAGACACACAGACTGGGGACAAAAGAGCCATCAGATCATTGGAAAACAAAGAGCTTGTAATAATCAAAAAAGGACAGATTTTGTAACCAATCACTTTTTCCTTTGAAAAACACAATCACAGTAACTTTGCTTTATACAACCACCTAGAAACTATGAAACAGTATCACATTGTGCATTTTTTTTTAAAACCTACTTATCAAGAAGGGTATTCCACACTTTAAAAATTATATCCATTTGGGGAGGAAAGAGGAGACAGCTAATAGCGCAGTCACAGATACATCATGAGTCCAAGCAAGCGGCAATTCTTTGTCCTCACCTTTTCCACTGAGCCAAAAAAGAAAGAGTGGAGAAGGGGATAGCAAAAGAGAAAGGAGGAGAAAAGAAAGCAAGCACCCACAGAGGACTAATCACACTCCATAATTACTTTTGACATCTACAGGGCTTCATAGAAAGATCATTTAGACCAACACAGCAGGGAGGGGAGAGGAAGGCGGCAGCGGGGGGAAACTTTGGCATTTCCACCCCGGGCTCCTTCCAAACACTGATCCTTCGCCAGGACCTACGGGACAGGGAGGTCGTCACAAGTTCTGCCAGGCTGCCCAATTTCTCCTCTGGAGCAAAGAGTTTGCAATTTGGTTTCTAGAGCTTGAGGGACTGTCAGGCCATGGGGCATCTTCCCCGGCAGGGTCGGTGCCTTTCGCCCATCACCTCACGGCTGTGCCGGGGCCGGAGCAACCTCTGACTCCCACCGGGAACAGGGCTGGGGCATCAGCGTCCACGTACACCCAATGTTACCATCCTTTTCCTCTCCTCTCCCTGCAAAATCTGCGTTTCTCTTGCAGCCAGGGTGCCACAGCAGGCACTGAAGGTCCCGAGGGGTGCCCACACACCAGTTTAACCCCACACACCAGTTTAACGGCAATAGCTCATCCCCAGGTGCAGTATTCGGGACGGCATCACATAAGGGAGGCAAGGTTTGATGAGGTGACAGCCACCAAGTCCAACTGTGACTGCTGCAGAGGTACTGTAAGGATTTTACACTCTTCCCCCAGGAGCCCCAGCCTCTCTTTTCCAAGGAGATGAAACAATCCGATCGCCTTCTGGAATCAAAATGTAAATTAAAAAAAAGAAAGTGCTTAAGGCAGATCATGAGGAGGGAGGACATGGAGCCTGGGATGCAGCATGCGAGTGAGCTCACAAGCAAAATGGCTTTTGCGTTCCCAATGGGAGCCAAGCTGTGCCCTGGGACTGGGACGTAGCTTGGCTCCCACTCCAGCACGCCAGCCCAACTTTGGGGCTACAAACCCCCCGCAAGGTTGGGGTGCACAGCAGAGTGACGGCAAGCAGCACGACCAGGATAAGGCCAAATTCACCTGCCTGTTCAGAATGCAGGCAAAGCTCAACAGCGTCACGCTGTCTCCCTTGCTCCTTGGAAGATCGGCAGTAAAATCCCCAGGGATTGTTATCTCCTGAACCAGGCCTGTGCTTTCCCTCCCACACGGCTGCGGTGGCCGAGCGCCGGTGAGGAAGCAGAACAAGAAGTTATGGGGGAAGTAAGAGCAGCAGGATCCAACTCTGCTCCACAAGAGACTTTTTTCCTGCTGAATTTCCTGCTGAAGGCTGCTGCCAGTCGTCCCCCCGCACCCTGCGTACCCTTGGCCTTGGACAAATGGCAAAGACACCGACAGAAGAAGGGCTGGGAGCAGAGCAGGGAAAGGCATCGGACGAGCAACAGCTGACTTTGGGAATGCGCCTGGATTTGAGAGGTAGGAGCCACAGCCATGAGCGCTGCAAACACACTTCTTTTAAAACAGGGTGGGACAGCTTGGTTCCCATCCATGGAGCAGCTCCCACTCCTGCCTGCCGAGTCCACAAAGCCCAAACCTGCCCCGCTGCTCCTTCAGAAGCGCGCACCCACTGCACACAGCATCGCCTTCCCCAGGCGGGGGGCCCCGGCGTTACCGGTGACACAGTCCCAGAGCCGTGCAGGGAACTCCAGTGAGCAAATAAACTCCGGATGCCTCAAATCCTAACCCCCTGCAACCTAAAAATCCCTGGAAAAGCAGAAAGGATGGAAAGCAGTAGGGAATTAACACGGAGAAGTGAGTCCAAAGGGAATCTCCCAAAGTCACTGGCCATACTGTAGCATCTCCTCCCTTTAGCTGGGAACATCTGCAAGGGTTTCAGCCAGACAAGTGACTTCTACACCGTCCTCAGAGCCTCACACAACCACAACTCTGACAAGCCTCCAGTGCACAGAATCTCAAGGAGAGAGCTCAACATCCAAAACCCAGTGCTGCTTCATGGCAGCCAGAGCCCAGAACCGTCTCAGCTTCCATTTTCCATCCAGCTACATCCCAACACCTAAAGTACTGGACAAAAAAACAAACAAACAAACAACTCAGCTCCTTTTAACTCTGCTCTCCATACTTCTGGACTGGCACCCTGCTGTCCTCCCTCCCGGGGCGTTCCAAGCACCCGTGAGCACAGCTCGCTCACAAAATGAAGCCACCCCGGGACTGTCCTCACTCCCCTCACGCGCAGGCTGCTCGCAAGGAGCGATGGGGGTGTTTTCTCTCACCATCTGCTCTGCTTCATTAGTTCCCCCTTTATTGGCCAGATGTTCTCGCAGACACGGAGCCATCCTGGCTGTAGCGCTCGCTCTCGGGAGGAATCTGCACACCCAATTTCTCAGAAATCTCTGGGAGGGAGGGAGCAGGCAGACGCAGCGCTGGGGAGCTGGGAGGCCTTAAAAACCAGGCCTCCAGGAATTTGGGCTACTTTCTCCTGAAAGAGCATTTTCACTGCCAAAAGGGGTGATGTTTTATTTTAGGAGATAACATTCACTAGCTGTAGCACACCAGCTCCCCTTTTTTCCTTCTTTCCCCCACCAGCAAGAGCAGAGAAAAAGGGAAGGCAAAGAGCAGAGCAGAGGAGAGAGGTCCAAGCAGCAGACTGAATTCTTGCTTCCAGTAAGGATTTGATAAACTACAGAATAACAATTTAACTACTTGCAACCTCCCTCCTGGTCAGGTCGGGGATGGCTGGATGGTGCAGCAGCAGCACGCAGGCAACCGGGCCGTGCCCCGCTCTCCCCAGCCCAGCTGAGGAAGGCAGTGTTCTCAGGGGACTGGCATCACTTCAAAATGTCTCTCTGTATCTTTCCTTCCCTCTGCAAGGATCACCAGTAAACTCTGTTTCTTTTTGTAAAGAACCACTTGCTTGGGTAACAGCACTGGTTTATTTTGGATTGTCCCCTTGGCGCTGCTGCCCTCCTCTCAACACCCCTAGGTAGGTACGGCTTCGCACGTCTCCCGCCGCTCTCGCTGGAAACGCCTACGCGGGGCTCGGACACGGCAACAACCGCTGCGATGCAAATTAGGAAACAAATATTTTAAGGGGCTTTGTATCTCAGACTCCACTTCCATACGAACAGGAACCCTCCGTTCAAACGCAAACAACAGACCTAAGGGAGTTAAACATGGGAAAACAGGCTCCTGGGTACCGAAAGGATGAAGAGCACAACCCCTGCCACTCCAGTTGCCCTCGTGCCGGAGGAGAGCGACGCTGCAGGAGCCATGAGGAGCAGCACCACAACAGACACAGCAGTGACTCCAGCATGCACTGGCAGAGCAGAAGCATCTCCTGGCAGGTCCATCTCAGTTTCTTTACAAGTTGAGAGCACATCACAGAAGTGTCGGTAGCTACAGGTTTGGAGTGTTGCCCTTGGCCTGGCATGGTTCACCACCACTGAATTTTAATCTATTTATAATTAAATGAAGAGAACTAAGTTTCTTTCTTCAGTTCCTCTGGGCAAGAGGCACAGCAGGCAAACCAAGAAAACGCAACGTACCAGTCATGTGAGAAACCATGCTATTAGCTAATTAAAAAAATAACCACCGAACAGCAGCTGAGCAGGGATTCCTGCCATTCCACTGCCAAACTAGAGGCAAGCCACTGGACAGACACCACCACGAGGATCCTACTTCAGGAGCATCACCCTTTCCTTGCAGTCCTAGCAAGCCGGGCGGTGGGGAAGGCGGCAGTGCCAGGGACTGCGGCCACGCTGACCCGGCCCAGCGCAGCAGTCCCAGCTGCGAGGCTCAGCTCCAGCTCCCCTCGCCCACCAGCACTGCTGCGAGACAGCACGGAGCGCACAGCATGCCAGGGGAAGGACAGCGGGACTCTGCGGGCAGCCGTGTTTCCTTTCCTACAGGAGGAGGAACAGACCACTGAGTTAGCGTCGCTCTTCCAAGATCATTTGCTCAGCGATACGGCTGCCCTTTACCCGAGTCTGCTTAACAGCATCGCGCTTCCCAAACTGGGCTAGCGAGACGAGGCAAGGGGCACGAGGAAGAGCTGAACCACAGGGCAGCATACCCGGATAGTGCCCGACGGAGGCTGTTTGCCAAACCAGAAGCCACAAGGAGACCTGTTTTCCATTTCACCTTCCCCATCAGGTGGGCGCAGCACAGTCCTTTCCACGCTCCCCGACAGCTCTCCAACACACCACCGCTCCTGAACTCCAGCCTGCTAAACCCCCTCCTGCCCACGGGAACCATCACCTCCTCGCCTTGTCCTGCTTTACTTACGCCGCGCTGGGCTGCAGGAGAACACCAGGAAAGCTCCCTGCTCCGTATGGGATGCCCTCACACCATCTAAGGGTTATTAAGGCTTTGAAAAACACTTTTTGATCTGGAGAAGGAAGTTCTGAAGCCTTTGTTCGCTTAGCTTTTGCGCTATTGGTAGGACCTAACTCTCCTTTCAAAAGGGTCTTAGGATCATCACTACTTTCACACAGCTGCACGGAAAGTTGGCGATGAATCGGCACAAGAGACATGCCCTGAAGCAGTAGCAGCAACTTAAAAAATCAGAAAGAGAAGCTTTGGTTTAAAACAAAATAAAACTGAAAAGAAGGAAAGAGAGAAAAGGTAAACAGGTACAAGTCGTCTCACGAGAGGGGTATTTGCAGGGCATAACCCCACAGCCTTGGAGATCTAGATCTACATTCCCGGCTTTGTTTTACCGATACAACCTTCATTGCACAGGACTCAAAATCACTCATATGGTTGTTAAGTTTCATAAATAATGTGAAAACTATATGCAACAGATACATCATATTTCCAAAAAATTATAAGAAAAGTTACATCAAATTAAAAAGTAGCTTCATGAATGAAGATACTGCTCTAAGTGCACTTTCCCTGCAAGTGCAGCCAGTGCCTCAGCGCTGGATATGAAGAAAAAAACAACAAAACCAAAAAAATCGGATTTAAAAACTTAAGTCCGGTTTCAACCAGTCAAAACCGGGCCAAGCAGAAACCGAGTGTGCTCTCGGCACTGTCCCATGAGGGAGTCCCTATGATGCTTCGTTATCCAGATAGGTTTGTATGTCCTTGTTGAGACTGTAAACAATCCTTCTTTCCTGAACTGTCCTCTTTATTGGCAAAACAAAGTAAAATATTTTATTTTTTTTTTTAAAATAGAACATTAAAATTAACCCAGAAGAAAAGAAACAAAACACAGTGAGCTTGTTGGAGTCCATAGGATCTGGTCTGGAAGAGCTCAGAAAACGTGTTCAGTGTTTCTCCTGTTTTCAGCTGGAACTGTACCAGAGATCGGGTTACTTGGGGAAGAGGGGAACAGAACGAGAAAACAAAGGATGCGGAATAAGAGACCGTGGCCATCTCATGTGTTCACTTCATTCGCTAGGTCCTCTATCAATACCTTAGTGTCACAAGCCTTGGACCTGGAAAAAAACAAACAGAAAACACTCAGTGGGGAGAAGAAATTCCCATTACTACAGGCAGACAATAGAACTGCAGCGCACTTGGAAATTTCTTCCACAAAGAGGAATTGTTTCACCCTCTCCCACTCTCACTGGGAATAGCAGAGCCTTGTAAATACAGCTGTCCCTCAGCATCCTCCTCCCACGGCTTTGCCCATGCCACCCCAGGCCGGCCACCTTCTCAGCAGGGACAATGCCCTCTGCCGGGCTGCACCGACCAACGGCCAGGGACCGCTGCGGCTCTGCTGGCTGCGGTGCGTCCATCCACCCCTCCACACAAAGTCCTTAAAACATTCACAGCAGGCACTGGAAATCCAAAAGGAGGGTTTCTGCGCAATCTGTCACCGGGCTGCACAAAGGCACAGCAGCTTCTTTTGGAATACGTCTGACGTGTCGCGGTTTGCTGCGCGTCGGAGGGTAAATGGATGTGGGTGTAGGGAATTTGACCAGGCCTTGGCCCACGTCCCCTCCACATAAAGTTTTTCAGTCTGCAGTGGCCACACGAAGACTGTTGGTGTTGGTCATATCCGTGTACTATGAGCCAACAGGGATATGAGACAAGCAGAGCCTGGGGGCTGCGGCTCAGGCCAGAGCACGTCCTTTGTGGGACAGTCACAGCCTCCTCTTCCTCCCGTCCACCCCTCCCAGGCAGTGACGCAACAGGGGGGTGAGCGGCAGCGATTGCACAACGCTGCTGACAGCCTGCACTTGGGTGTCCCCAGGGAGCCCAAGCTTGCCTCCCGGCCAAAGGGCAGGGCTGCTGGGGCAGAAGCGATGCCTGGACACTGGAGCACCCTGTGATGCTCGGAGCACAGGCACTGCAGTGAAGATACGCGGTCAACAGGTTCAGGGGCTGGGGTGCAAGGTGGGGAATCGTTTAGGGAGTAAGGAGGGGTGGAAAGAAACATTGCATGGGTTTAGACTGGGGAGAGGAAGTGGTCTGAGATCTCACACATGACGTCTTAACCAAAGGATAACTGAAATCTTGGGATGGTCTGAAGCCTGGAAATGGCCAGCTGAAGATAACCTCTCTTCCAGGTTTGGATTTATCACCTCTGGCAACTGCTACGGGCTATTTTTTGCAGGAGGGTAGTTTTGTAAAGGGAACCCCCTTTTCCAGTGGTTTACCAGAACCCAAAGATGATGTAAAGGCTGGATCAACTCTCCAGCAGAGAAAAATTCATTTACTCATTGGATCTGTCCTCCCACTGAATGACTATTTTGGCTGAGATCTTTGCATGATTACCCAGTCCATAAATGGCCACCATTCATTAACAACAGCACCAACACATGATTTGGTTTGTTGCGCTAGAGGAAAGGCAAAACATACTGTGAAGCAAGACGAGGTCTGCGCAAGGACACGCTCTGGCTGCGCTTCCACTGTTTGTTCTTGCGGCGGTTTCGTACACCATCTTCCTGGTCCATCATCTGATCCAAGAGCGTCAGGTCATCGGCGTTGAGCGGTGCCACGGAGATGTCCCTCACGGCACGGAACTCACCACAATTGTTCAGGTGCTCATTCTCCAGACGGAAGAAGTTCCACACAAACCGCCTAGGTGGAGGAAAAAAATAATAATTACCAGTTCAGTTCCACTTTTAAGGGCATTCCCTGTGTTTGGCACAGTGATGCCACTGACTGTTCTCACTTATCAAAGCGCCTCTAGGAACACGCTTGGAGCATGGAGAAAGAGCAAAAGATTAACAGCAGCACCTGCTACAGCATCTTCCCTGCTCTTTGGGGAAGAACAGATCTGTTGGGCTCACTCATTGTCCTAATGATGACAGCCCCAGTCTGCACAGCATGAAGGCCACAGCAACCTCCACCACGTACATGAGTGAGGTTCAGCTTCGAGGGCTTTTACTCATCTCAAAAAGCTGTGGGGCTGGGTCTCCAACTACAGTACAAGAGTGTGAAGAGCCATGAAACCTTGTAGGATCCAAACAGATGACGCAGAATTCAAATTAGTGTTTGGAAAAGCAGCAGAGATTTGAGAATAATTGTAAACCTTAGAGTCAACTGAAATTTCGTCTACAAATTGCAACAAGATAATTTTAAAGAGAAATATAATAAAAACAAACCCCTCAAGATTAGGCCTAGGTTCAGAGGAAACTGCAAATGCAGCATGAAGGACTCAGCCTCGCATTGCTGCAGAGACCTCTACAGCTTTCTTCACTCAGCACCCTGTTTGGATGAAATGTTCCCATTTAGACCTAGTCTTCCATTTCAAGGACCAGTATCTTCCATGCCCAAGGAGCAAGGCATTTCCCATCGTGCTGATGTTATACAAGCAATGAAAATGTTAAAGAGCTTGACCTGTTCAGTCAAGCAGCCTTACCGGAATACCTCAAGTGGGGCAAATACAGTAGAAATGATGTCCCCAGCATATGGAAAGATTTGCATGGAAGTGAGGGAGATCTGGATGGTCCACGCAAAACGCAGGATGACATCTTCTACAATGGCACAATAGTAGTATGCCTGAAGAACAAGACAGACAAACAGAAGAGTTCATTGTACATGTTCTGTACAGAAAACAGACCTCTTCAGGCCTTCAGGAAGATACAGAATTTGCTGCTCAACCTCTAGAAAAGTGAACAGCATGAAATGATCTCTTTGAAACAAATGAACTCTACAGCCAGAAAATCCCAGCCCATAGCATTCAGGAAGCACCAGTGGCCAACTGCAACATACTCCAAACAAGTTTTGTAAAAATATTAAAAGCCTTCTCCAATAGAAGAGCAGGCTGTATACGCACTTTCTGTGGGTAGACAATTCCTTCTCGAAGAAAGGTATTTTCACCAGCATTTTTGTCAAAGAGACCCCAGTCCATCTTCAGGTCCCAAATGAGGGTATAGCATGAGCTGATGAAATAGAAGATAATCCACAGGTAGAAGAACACTTGGGTGTCACTGTGGTTTTTAGCTGGAAAAGAGAAGAATAGTATACTTCTGTACAACATAAAGCAAATTGCTTCTTAAAACAGCTACAAATTGGCTGATTTGATCAGTGAAATAACATCCCTTTTGTTCAAGCTCTGGGAAAAGCAGGCTAGCTCATCTGAACCAAACGGAAAGCCTTACCAGGACCAGCTGTATATTTTTATTTAAATTCCACTTTAATTTCATCCAATGTTCTGCACTTGGGACTGAAATCTGCGCTGAAATTTTTATTTTCTTGAAACTTGCGGTAGACCTGTCATTCTAACTCTGGACAGCAGGTGGAAACTGAGGGCCATATTTCACAAAGGACACAGGCTTGTACAAAGGAAAACGCGGTGAGGCAGTGCTCCGGAGGGTTTTGTAAGAGAATATTTTCGTTTTTCTAAATATAAACAACGGTGAATTAGTGCACTAAAAGCTTGAAAGAGGACACGCAGTACAGGAATTTCCACTAGCCATTTCAGAGGTTGTGGTGGCAGCGGAAAATAAGCAAAAAGAAGGCCAATACAGTAACATGTATGTATCAATCCTGGAGAAGGCTCAGTATGGAGTTTTAAATGCCCACACAAAGCTCCTCTTTGGGAAACACAGGACTGTGGGCCCAAAGTCTGCTCTCCTGTGGATGTTTTTGTACTAAGTTGTTTCCCATTCCCCCCGAAAAAAATTATGCTGCTGTCTCAATTCAGCTAAGTTTCCCTACATCAGTCAGCTGGGTAAAAACAAACAGATCTGATAATTCTGTTTGCCTTTAATTAGCAAATCTGAGTCACAAAGTTCATAAAAATAAAATATGTTCTAACACTTTGCAAGGCTGAGACACTTTGCATCCCACTGCTATCAGGAGTCTCCTCCTTTCTGCGCAGCCACTGCAATTGCTCATGCACCGATTCTTTCTAACAAAGCCAATAACACTTCTAGTACAAAAAAGCCATAATGTTTTCAGTCTAAACCCAATGCTACACTAAGTGACAGCTCTATTTTCCACATATGTGGCTTTAAAACAACAGAATCCCTGAAGCTGATCACAGAGGGAGCAACAGGGCAATTTGTCCTCTCCTTCCCTTTTGTTTCTAACAATTACAATATAAATGTAACACAGCAATCTGATAAAATTAATGGAGGTGAAAATGAGAGGCATCGTGTAGGAGTACATTCTTCTCATTATGCCTTTCAGGCTTCCTGGACATGATGTGCAGGATATAGGTCAAATACACACACTCATTCTCCTTTCAAAACACACCCCCTAAAGCAAACCTATTAAAGGCACTTATGCAGCAAAGCCTATCTGCAGTGAAGCTTCACATCGGGGAAGGGGAAGGACACGGATCTGCCGCAGCTCTCCAGTCTGACTTGCTTCTCTGCTTTTGTGCGAGGTCGGAAGCCTCTGAGCAGCAACCCGCATCGCATCCTCCCGACGCTCGGCTTTACCCAGGGACAGGTCCAGCAGCGCATCATCCGCCACTGCCGCTGCAGAGCCATGACGTCAGCCGGGAACGGGCAGAGAAGTCCTGCAGAATATGGGCTCTGATGCTCAGGTACATTAATCCTCCTGCTTTGAAACCACCTCTCCCATCTATTTTAGAAGTGCAGCTGCCCACAAAGCGGGACACAGGTGAGATTTTTGGAGCTTAGCAGTTAAGGCTCTGCTGCAAGATTTCATTCTCCCCTGCCAGCTCCTCTGAAGCCTCCCTACATTATCTCCAGAAGAAAAGGCAGATGCTGACATTCAGTGACTCAGAGACACTAAGCCTGTTCTTTCCAATATTATTTTTAGCTCATTAGGTCTCCATGTTTACTTCCCATTACCAAACTCTAAACAATAATTCAGAGCGGCAGTTAAGGAGTTAATTGCTTTCAAAGCATCTAAAATGCTCCAAACTACCCTGTGAGGCTTTGTGCTTCCTGTCAAGCTTGGGTCTGAAGGTTAGGTCATGCTCCTTTCTTCTCCCTTAAGGACAGAGTACAAATAAACCAAGTCTTACTCCGCATCTTCACAGAGCGGATACAGAGGAGGCAGTGCAGACAGTACCATCCATTGCCATGCCTTTGGCCACCTCCCTGGCACGAGCCATGCCCTGCAGGTGCAGGGCTGAAGAGCAGCAAAGCAGCACTGCTGGGTGCTCCTGCAGAGTTTTCCGGTCATGGAGAGTACAGTCTGGCTCTGGACGATCATTTCAAACTACATAAGGGACTAACAAAACCATATCTTAAGTTGGCAATTACATAGGAAGATGGTTTCAAAGGTTCGTGCTGCTTAAATCTTAAAGGTTATTGTGTGCAACTACGGAAAGGAGGAACACCACGAAGAAAAAGGCCCAAGTAAGAAATCTTGTAGCATTAAATTCATCAACCTCAAAATGACGTGCTTCCATCTAGTTAGATTACCCTGGCCTCAGCTCTCCTTCCCCACCCCTGTCTTGGCAGCAGTCTTTTCAGTGGCACCTGGGGTCACGCTGCTAGCCCCTTGCTCCTGCTTGCTTTCTCACCGACCAGCTCTGTCACGCATTCAGCTCCTGAAAAAATTCATTAAAAAACTAAATCACTCCCTGATAAAATGCTCTAATCACAAGTAGCCTATTATCTTCAGCCTTGGCCTTTGAGTCCCTTCCTTTAATCACTTATCCTCCTTTTCCTCCCATCTGCGATTGTTTGGTACCTTCCTTCCTTCCGTCCTCATTGGTATTCAGCTGGTGTACAGAAATACGTTACCGCTCTAGGCAAGCAATTATATCTCAATCTCCACTGGCTGGTCCTGGTAGCCCTCTTCACTGCTGCTCAGGGGGTTAGAAAATCAAGGCATTCATATTCTGCCCAGAGGCTCCATCTACTCCTGGCCTGCCAGTTTTTCAGGAGCAATACGTAACTGTGCGTATGTATGATGATGTCAGGGTCTCTTCAAGCAGGAACTGTTTCATCCTATGCTTTTTCTTTGTTTAATAATGTGCTAGAAACCACCAAAAAAACACTAGACAGGGACAGTCTCAGGATAAGAGAAGCACTCTGGTAGATCTCAGCTTCTCCAAGAGGGGAAAAAAGACCAAATATTCAACATCCCATGGACTGCAGCAACCCTTTGGCAGCACAACCACCAGTTCACTCAGCAAGAGCTGCACGAGGGACCTCTACTTGATGCTCCAAAGGGCACTGCCACGTAGCAACTTCCCAAACTACAGTTATTCAAAAGAGCACGTGCAGGACAAAACACCCCCAGCACAAAACCTCTGCATGTGAAGTTGCAGGTGTAGCTTTGTCATCCCTGCCGATGGGCAGGTTTCAGTCCATGTTCACATGAGCATGTCTGCAATGTGGAGGTGTTCAGTTATGTCACAGGCTATCCAGGTTCGGAGCGCCCTGCTATCTCCACTTGCTACATAGTCGATGGGAAGCAGTGTACCACAGGGGCCGTTTGCAACCTTCACCACAGAATTTCCATTAGTATCTTCAGTTTACCCTATAAAAGGCAATTCCAGTGGATATTCTGCACAAACACACCTACAAATGGCTTCAGAAGGTCAACTAGATAAATAATGGAAGGCTTTCACCTTTGAACCGAAGCTGTGAATGGCCACAATCCCAGAAAACAGCCAATGGCACTTGCAGCAGCAGAATTTACTGCCTGCAAAAACTGCTGATACACAGTAACTTGGATCCCAAAAGCAGCCCCAAGGGACACAGTATCTGACTAGCATTCTGAGAGAATAATATTCTACAGAAATTATAGCCCCTTCTAAACACAGGCAAGAGAAAGGTTGCTTTCCATCAAAGATAGACAGCAAATACTATCCTGAATGCTGTTAATATTGACTTTACTTCCAAAGAATACTATCTGTTTACCCTGCTGAATTATTCGGGGGAATGTAAACACTATATAGTATTCAACACAGCAAAAATCAATGCCATGTATTATTGAAGATCTGGATAAGAGCACAATGGCCCTCGATAAGCACTCTTGGTGTGTCAGCCACTGCAGCTGGCTGTGCTTTCTGCTGATGAGGAAAGCCGTGATAAAAGCTGTAAGAAGCGCGAGGTTATCAGGAAACAGTCAGGTAAGCCCTGCTACGAGGCACAACTGACCCAGCCCGAGCAGTTCTGCCACCAGCATCAACTAAAAACCTCTTGATCAAGGCATGCCAAATTCAGTTTCCTTTGATGATCAGTCTTTCAATCACAGATTTAAGCAGAACCAGGAGAGAGAGAGAGAGAATATAAATATATAAAAATATATATATAAAAATATGTATATATTTACAGCATGTTAGCCAAGCACAGATACTGGAGTACTGAGCATATACTTTCTACCCAGTTAGCCCAGGGCTGACACGTGCCCATTAGCTCCATCCTAGCACACAATAGGAGAGGGGTGACAGCCAGAAGTGACTTATCTACATAACTGCCATCAGAATGGCATCCCAAAACACTTGTCTAACACCTTACTGCTTGAAGGGCAGCGTTACTGCTCCCTCAGTAATTATACATCTTAATGAGGGAGCAGCAGCAGCGCTGCCTTTCTGCCCAGCCATCAAGTACCGCTCTTTAACACTGATCAACGGCAGAGCCACGACATGAAAGTGGACTTAATGCAGTAAAAAGGCAAACAATCCGGAGGAGCACACGGAGGATTCGCCATTTCGCACTGATGGGCTTTGTCAAATACCAACCCTTTCCTACAAACAACCTTCCTGTTAGATTCTGCAAACCTCTGCTATAGCCTCGAGGCACAATTTAAAGCAAAGCCGCAAGATACAGCACAGTGAAGAACTGTCAGGAGGCAACATCTCATTTCTTCTTCTAGTTAGATTCTGTTTGTAGAGCAGGGAAATCCCCAAATTGTGTTTTGACTAAAAATACTCTGCAAGTTTGCATTAGGCTTGTAGGACTCTATGACTGTGTCTAATTTCAAGACATCGCAGCAATCTCATTGCCTGTATTTCACAAACAGAAGAATAAGACTGAATTGCGAACAGGAGGAAGCATATCAGTCATGACTGAGATTTGATCTCATTCTTCTTCTGCTGGCTCCTCTAGCATTTGAGAAGTGTTCTTGGGGGATGTTTAACTGCTACCTTGAGAAGGATGGGGCTTCCAATCTAAGCATTTGTCAGCAGTCTCACCAATAAGAACATCTTTATTCACAATGAGAAATAAATAGCATGGTAACCACGGCCTTCGTTGGACAATTTAGGGATTGGGAGACAATGTCATCTGCTACCTCTGTAGTGGTTTGAGATCCCAAAGCAGATTTCTTCAAAATATAATAGCAACCAAAAAAAAATCAAAATTAAAAAAAAATATTGTTGGATGATTGCATAACCTAGATGTCTGCAGCACCAGACAGCTCCAGACCTGCATACATTCGAAAGGAAAATCACTTGTGATGTAGTCAGTTGCTTTTCTTAAAATGTTCCATTAAAAAAAAGGTCAGGCTTACTCCTCTTAAGTGCCCATGAAATAAGCTATCAGTAGGGCACCTTTTTTACTTACACCTTATTCATTAGTGTTGCCATTTCTCCAGTCACCTTTAACACCAGCGTGTACTAAGTGATACAAACGGTACTATTAGTCCACTTTCCAAACCCCAGCTATTAAAATCCACCTCTCCCTCAGCTGCAATCTTGAGAAGCAAACGCATGAATCACTCAGCGGCAGGGTGCCAAGGCTGCCTCTCCCCCACAGCGCAGCTGCCGACACCGCGAAAGTCCCACTTGACATTTGTAGACCTACAGAGCATGGGAAGATTTCCCTGTGGGATTTTATGCCTCATTTATGCTGACGTTCGGAGTGCGGTGGCAGTTCCCGAAATCACTCTGCCCAACACCCCCACCGAGCACAGGCTGCCATCTCATCTCGCCTTACCCGTTCGCTCACTGGTGAGCGAGCTCCTGCTGGCACCTCCGCCCCAGCCAGGGTGGTCCTGCTGCAGCCTTGCCAGGGTGCTCCTCACCCTTCCCGGCTTGACCCTGAAGCACCATCACCAGGACAGGTGTCTAAGCAATTAGAGTAGCTAACAAGCCAGGGTGGAGAAGCCGGGCTCGCTCAGGGTGCCGCAGAGACCCACGTCAAAGCTGGGAGGAGGTCAGAGGCCAGGATGGAAATGTTTGCCCATGGCAATGCCTGCAATTCTTCACTAATGACATTGCTGCTGCTCTGATGGAAAGGATCAGAAAGACTGGCTAATGAACACAACTCATTACTGAAGGCCTCCTGGGCATGGGATGACAGGGTTTCAGACAAAAATTCATCCTAGCTCACAGCAACGTGACAGACGTTGCATGTTTCGGCTCCTCATAATCATCCTGATGGAGCTGCCTGTATGCTGCGCTAAGGCAAGCTGCATGAAAACCGCAAGTATTAAGAAAGAAGCCAGTTAATCCCATTACAAAGTTTGTTTTACTTCAAGAGGTCAATCCAAGCACTCTATAAGGCTCTTGTGGCAACTAGATCAAATGATCTGGCTTGCTGCAGCACTGACGGTTCTTCCAGCACTGAGAAAGGGGGAGAGATGGGAGATCTTGTACCAACACACAACGGATAAACTAGGGAACAGGATCTCACAAACGCTACTTGCTTCATTCTTTGGTGAATTTTTTTAAAAATAAAGTTTTGTACTTAAAAAAAAAATTATACTTGAATTCTATATGTGCACTTATTTTGCCTTGCCCTACTACCTAGAAATTAAATGACATTTCTCAGTTGAGGTATTATAAACTGCTGCACCAATGTCTGATTTCTGTGAAAGTCATTTTAGTCCCAGTTCTCACATCATCCTGTTGTTCTCTCCTGCTGTAACCATTTAGGATTACAGTTAATTATTATTCCACCTACCAACAAATATGCTTCACAGGGGTTGCACCTTGCAGTTCCTACCAAGGTAGTAACAAGGGCTAAGTGACACAACCCACTACCCAGTACTTCAGCCAGTAGAGAAGAGCGGAGCTAAGGTGCAGTCAAATATCCTCCTGCAGCTCCCAGTGCAACAGCTTGAAGTAACTCCCATCCTCTCCATCCTGCCGTGCATCATTATCCTCTGCCTGGAAGTCATATCCTTCCCCAGCAGAGCTGCAGTGGGACAGATCGTGGGAGAACCAGCGATCCGTTCCAGCGTGAAGTTGGCTACGCCAGCTGATATCACCACGGGTAAACAGCTGAAGCCACCGTGATTAATGAGGAGTGGGCAGCAGCTACAAGACCTGGGAATCTTCCACTGTATTTACAAAAAGCAGTATATTTCCCATTCATCTTCATCTGGTCGAACCTCTCTGTTAGCAAGGGATGGTCCAACACCTTTCTGCAAAAGCCCATTAATCGAAGGATGACTCCTGCCTTGACAGTTCACGTCTCTATTCCTTGGCAAAGCAAGGAGTTTCACAGTTTTCTCAGGCTTTTAAAAAAACCAAACTACACATCACTTCATCAGGAGAAGCCCATTTCTGAAGCGATGGCGAGAACATGGACAGAAGCACTACTCTTTAGAGACAGCCCTATTTAGTTAACTTCTGTATTTGTAACTACTGTCAAGTTCTGGGCTGCTCAATGAGAAAGTGCGTGGCAGTTATATTATCCCAGACTGACCTAGGGCTCTCTGCGGCACTTCCAAGCCGATGACAGCTAGCGTTCAGCAGTCTTATTTGGGGTACTTGGAAAGGGCGTGGGAGCAGTATGGAAGAAGAGCCTCTTACTCAAGTTTCCAGGCCAGGTGGATTAACTCTGGAATAATTCAGAGGTTAATAAATAGCTGGATACTACCCAGATGACAAGGATTTCATGGAATAAGGTGTGTAAAACAAGCTTCCAACTAAAATTTGCATAAACCATCTTTCCTTTCAGTTAAAGGACAAAATCCCACACAGCCAATTTTAACCCAGTACATGTGCTTAAGCTCAGTTAACACATTCCTTAAAAAAACAAGGTAAACACAAATGCTCACACTGAAACAGCAAACCCCACAAAACAAGAAAATGATGGCAGAGTACGAAGGACTCGAGAAGCTCAGTTCCTCAAGCACAGAAGACAAATCTATATTCTGTGTGAGCCAGATATTTCCAATGACACTGTGGTAGCATCAAGGTAAGAGAAAATTGACAGACAGTAGCAAAACCAAGATGTGTCTCACTTTACAAAGAATGAAGTTGGAGCATACATCATGTATAAAGCTTTAGAAGCGACCGGCTCTCAGAGTAGTACAGTACAACTCCAACTGAACTATTTCTCGTAAGAGCTGAAGACCTAAATATAACGATCCTCTCTTACAGAGGCTGAACCGGGTCTGAGTGAGTGACGAAACCAAGGCTGGCTATTGTAGGTATGTCAGCGTGCCCTGCTAACTGCAAGTACACTTTATACAGGAGGGGATTCCTGTGGAACGCTGCTATAAGCTGCACTAAGTGGAAGGAGCTATCCTGGTGCATTTGTCAAGGAAAGAGCATCTGCTTTTGGCAGACACTGCAAAAACTAGTTGCGTATCAAAATAACACTGCACTCTGGATAAATATTCTACTGCAGACTCCAACTTAATAATTTGTTTCCCCAGCACCACTTAGGTTTCCGTAGGGATTAAATAAGGCAATATCATATTCAGCTGGCTAGCTCTGGGGGAAGGCTACTCAGCACTGCCAGGGAAGCCAACGCCAGCGCTGAACTCCTTAGTGCAAAGTAAGGGTAGGAAGGAGCTGAGGACAGAGGCTTCTGCTCAGCTGTGCTGCGGGTGCGCAGGGATGAGCGGCACGCGCTCCAGTTGCTAGGAAGCTTAGAGTTACAGATATGCCTCATTTGCCTGTGTAAACATGCCCCGTAGGACTATATTTACAGAACACGGCCTTTGCTTCCCATTCCTTTGAGTGATATAAAAATACTGAGAATTCTTCCTTTGGGAGCTCAGCAACAGTTGCCCTTGGGTTGCTGCTGTCGTCCCTGAAACGTGGCTGTGTTTCTGAGCAGCGGTGAAGTGAGCAGCCGGAGTCGTCCCTCATCCACACAACTGCTGCCTTCTCCCATCTTAAGTTACGGGATAGTTGTTCTCACTTCAGGAGATGCAATTCACTAATTCAAGAGATGATCGCTGGGTGCTAACTCTGCAAATATGGTCTAGTCCCAGGATAACAAGATTGCCAGTCTGGGAGAGAAAATCTAACAGATCTCACCGGTGCAACATCCCAACTGCAATTAGCAGAGAAAATTGTATCCTCCATCTAAACCAAAAGGAAGAGAAATAAAGAAACAGCTTCTCTAAGGAAAGAAAGAATCCAAATTATGCGCTGCCCAAGCAATACGAATTATTAAACAGCAATATTTTGGGGAAACTGAGATACTAGTCAAGAGCCCACAGTATACAGTTACTGGGGGGGTCCTTTGCTACAGCAGGTTTGGAGAAGGGACTAGAAGCCGTTTACATCACTCGAACATTTCTTTAGTTCAAGTTGTTTTCCAACGAGCACAACAATGCCGTAAGTGCACTCTGTATGAATTAGCTGGCTTTCAACAACAACAAACCCTCCTAGCCGCACAGTCCATCTTCACACAGCTGGCAGATGCCAGCTAAAAAACTACAGAGCAGCTACAAATTATTCAGTGTTCAAATCAAGGGAGGAAGACGAGCCTTTCCAGAGGGCTGTGATGTCCCCAGGTCTCCCAAGTGCAGAGCAGGCGCTGGTGTACATTACCTGACCTCCCAAGAAAAGGCCACCAATTACCCTCTTCTCCTGGCAGCCAAAAGCTGTCATTCCAGAGGTATAAGTCATAGGCTTGCAAACACAGGCATGAAAGTCTGTTTAAATGAAACTCTTGTTACACATCAATTAACAGGTTCCTTCCTTACTGCAATTAAGAGCGGGTCTAAAGAGCAAGGAGCTTTACCAATTTGAGACTTGTTTTGGGCAGTGCTTGCTTTCTTCATAGCCAGCAGCTAGCCTCCAACAGATGTTCTGTAGGTAAGAGATCGGTGTTTGTCTCTGCTGTCCTTCAAGCAGACACAGAAAAGGTGTGGGCGAGCAGCGCATCTATTTTCAACAGGAACATCATAACAACTTGATGACAGACCATCTGATTCCAAGTTCAAAAAGAACTAGGAATCTATGTAAAGCATAGACTGGATAAAATTGGATTCTTAACAGGTACAGCATATTAGAAAGTGCATTTTTGGCAGGATGAGAATAGGCCTACAGGGCTGAGAAGACACAGCAAGGTCTTTAGGCAGCCCTCTGAAAAATTGCTACAAGCCCAGGCACAGTGCCATTCACAAAATCTGTGCTAACTTGTACTTTCCAAAGCCCAAAAGATTTCAAAATTTTTTTTGTATGATACCAACAACTACATGCTATTGACTCCCACTAGCAAAACCAGACAGACAAAAGCTGGGAGTAACAAACACCTCTCAGCAATTGGAACAAGCCCCGTGCCTGGCTCATAAACACCTCGTTACAACCCACTCCCTGCCAGCCTTGAAGAGCAGACAACAGTTATGTATGGCACCCAGAAGAACAAAGGTCAGCTGTACTGGCGCCCGAGGCAAGCTTCAAGGGGAGTAGAAAGAGGTCAAATTCTTCAACAGGGTATTTTGACAGATGCCGGTTTTCCTCTTGGTTCCAAACCTACCTGAACCTTCCCACAGAAGGCTCTGCCTGAGTGTCCCCACAGGCAAGGAGAAGCATTAGTCAGCCTCCCCAAACAGGCACCCAAAAAGCGTATAAGCAGTGACTACAGCCAGGCAATCTGTATTTGTCTCATCTGGGGGTTTGGCAGCGGTGACTAACTGGACTGCAGGGCTGGAACTGAAGAGCTACAGAATGTCACTGAGCAAACAAGTTCCAACGGGAACAAGCTCCGGGGACACAGGGAGGAGATGCACAGAGGGGCCAGGCGCTGCATCCGCCACTGATGCTCACACACCAGGTTTGCATGTAGCTGTGGATACAGAGCGCCTGACTTCCAGCCTTCAGCGAGCTTCCACCAATGTACTTCTCTGCCGCTAAAATGCAAGGCTTGACAAACATTATTGGTGTGTCTTCAGGCCCAGCTACATTAAAACAGCCATTTCTTGGCCACAGGAAGGTTTCTAATAACCCTGCCACCCCTCCAAAAAACAGCATGTTAAGTAGAAGCACTCCTTGAACACTTCTCCCTGCCCCGCGTGTGCGGTTGCTAATTTCTGGTGATACAGAAAGAGTGTATTTTCAAATAAAAGATGACAGCTTTTAGGACTTCAGAACAATGACAGGCAGGGCGACTGCCTGAAATGTAGAAACTAAAAGCTTTTCCTTCAGAACAAGAGCAGAATCGAGTAATTGTCGTTTCCAGGGAGATGGAGAACTTCAGGGATCAGAGCTCTATCTGCGGTTAAATGGATTGGAAAAAAACTCCCTACCAGCTGCAGAAAAAACATGGATAAAAACACACAGGAAAATCCAGAGGGGGCATTTTCCTGGCACTGTGCACACCTCCCCACATTCAAGAATGAGGGATCAATTTTATTTAGATGATCCAGGTCAGCTATTCATTAATGCCAAGGGAGAAGTATTTCCTATGTTATCCTTTTCCTTCTCCCATCTCCCATCCAACCTCCCTTCACAGCAAAAACTGACAGGCATTTCAGTTCCCTCCTTTCAAGAGAAAAACCTGAAAATTCTCTCACACACTCAGAAATGCAGTCCTAAGCAGATCAGGTATATGAAAAATACCTAAAAGAAGATCTTGAAATACCCTTTGCAAGCTAGGCAGGCCTTTGCCTTTCCACCGAGATGTTTCACAGGTGCCAAAAGACAAAATTTCATGCTTCAATTGGACACCATACTCTGAGCTTCTCCCCTGTAAAAAACAAATCCCACGACTTGCAAAGTATTTTCCAAAATAACCAATACCTTTGTGAGTGCTGTAGAGGGCTGCAAATGTCACCACGAAGAAGGTGGTGGAATATTTTCCAGCGTTAACCAGATGAAAGGCCCGTTTGTTATCACGGTAACGGCGCAGGCACTGGATGAATCGCAACCAAGCAGGGATGCATTGGACAACTGCTCTCACTCCGTAGGAGTAGCTGTAACAAATCTGATTATCTGCAAGAAAAAAGTTTCAGAGACAAAGAGTTAGTAAGTTTAAGAACTCCTATTGTCTTCCTTTCTGTAAGAGTAATATCACTTGACATGACAGCAATTCCCCACCAATGTCTTGTACTTAGGCACACACACACACATCCAGAACAGCAAGAAGCTCATCACCAGAAAGCATCTTGAAGCCCTTTACTCCATCTCAGAGGTATTCAGGTGACATGACATCACTAACACATCCAGACACATCACCATCTAACTCTTTCACTGCTGCCAGAATCATTAACATGCAAGAAGATTAGAAATAATCTATTTTTAATTTTTTTTTTTGTGCTGTTGGCAGTACTGTGAATAATCAAATTAAGGATGGAATTACAAAAGGCCTTCGACACTGAGTTTTTGTGCATAAATGGGAGGACATTTCCAAAGCCTGCAAGATAGCTCAAAAAGGCTACTTTGCCTCAGATGACCTTGACCCATTTTTCTTGTATATCGTAATAGGAAAAAAACATATTTCAGTATGTGTTTGGGGTTTTTTTGTTGTTTGTTTTTTAAAAAGCAAAGCCAGGGCATAGCCCCGGCTTCAATAACTGGAGTGAGAGGCAATTACACCAACATGAGATTGTGTCACACCCCTCATGTTTGAAAGCTTTCTTCTACTTGAGGAAATGTCCAGGAAAACCCCAGCTTTGTCTGGAACCCCCAAGCATGCCATATTCTCACACTGTCTTGCTCAGCAAGCAAAGCCAAACATCCCATTGACTAAAAAACATTTTTTTAAATTCAGACTAATAGAGACAAGTTATTAGCTGATATTTAACCCAAAGCACTGTGTTATCATTCCACTCTTTGGATATAAAGAGGATGAGTAGTTATCCACTCAGTTGCTTTGTTTATTTTATTTTTAATAAATAAATATTTAGTTACTTGCAACACTGTCTTAAAAAGGAAGAGAAAGATCAGACAGATTGGAAGCACAAAGTGAAGATTGATGCTTATTGAAGCATACGGCAAATTCTTTCAGCAAG
Source organism: Tetrax tetrax (assembly GCA_009806455.1). Taxonomy (NCBI): domain Eukaryota; kingdom Metazoa; phylum Chordata; class Aves; order Otidiformes; family Otididae; genus Tetrax; species Tetrax tetrax. The sequence continues at coordinate 161,514 of WHYT01017827.1, forward strand.
CATCAAAGTCATCAGACAACGTGATTTGCCAGCAGTCACTGCTTAAAACGGAAAGACAACAGCCTGATGCAGGAGGAGACAGGTACTATTTTGCCACTGGGAAGGCCAAAGCCAAAATTCACATGCCAGCTCTGCAGCTCTTCTGGCTAGAAAGGAGAGAAAAGGCAGAGCACGCACAATCCTGGCGTCACAGCATCAACTCCAGCTGAATAAGGGGTGGCACTAACAAGCTCTGAGAATCTCTTGCCATCCTCTCTTGCTTTAGGGTACAGCGATGGAGTCTGTAAGAAGCAGGCTACAGCACAGAAAGCTGTGGGTAACAAGCTCACACAACTCATTTTCATGCTGAGCAACAGGAACAGGCTAAAAGCAAAAACATGGTTACAGTACTATGAAATAAAACAACAATGCCAGGAAAATGATTTCTCTTGCCAATCAAGAAGTGCTGTGTCTAAATTCTTTGATGAATATACACATCAGGCCAAATGACTGGATTAGGAAATGAACACAGACGTGAAATTCCATTTCTCTGGATGGAAGTAAGTAGGGGAAGAATCTCTCTAATGCTGTGTTTACATAGAAACACGAATTATTTTATTTCTATGTCATTGGTAGCCATCTTCAAAACAGACAGATGCTTTCAAAGTTGCCTTGCTCAGTGTTTTTCAGGTCATTTTGACTGTGTTCGCATGGATTGCAAGCAGTACTCTACCTGTATTTGCCAGAAGTCCAGCATTGTCCTCCCACTGAACCTCAAAGCTGTAGAAGCAGATCATGTATTCCAGATCCATGAGTATCACGACCAGGCTGTTGAGCTGATCAGCCAGCCAGAAATCTGCGAAGCCTACCTTGTGAAAGGGAGCAGTGAACACTCGAAACTGTCAGGAAAAAAAAGGGAATAACTCATGACATAGTGTCAAAGAGATCTAAATGTAGTAGCAGGACATCACAGTATTGAACAAATATGGAAATAACAGAAATGTTTGAAGATTTATTGCTGACCTTTTGCTCCTACTGACAAACAAGATAACCATCTCCTCACTTTTAGTACAAATAACATTCCTACTTTCCTCCTCCTGCATGCAACTTTATGTCCCCTCCCACCTTTTTGTTTTTTACTGGCAGAAGAGCCCAGTCTCCTCCAAGCAAGCTCATTTCCAGAAACTTCCAGTCTCCATGTAAGAGCTCTACACAGCTCCATTTCTTTTGTTGCTCCTCATTTTGATCAGCGCTTTCTTTCAGGCATTTGTGTCACATCTATCGACATCTTCCACACTTGCCTTCTCCCTCACACTTAATGTCAGTTAGATTACAGACCCTCAGCATGGCCATTAGTCTGATCGTGGCTCAGTTTACCTTACACATTAGTTGTTCTTTGATGCTACAAGTTGTAAGAGTGACCATTGTTACTGCTGATCTCCTAAGCCCTCTAGGAGGGAAAGGGTTAAAGAAAGGACAGAGGCAATCCTATTGACTGTCAATTAGACTCCCTCTCAATCCCAGTCCACCTTCCCTCTAAACCTTAACAGCAGTTTTGCTACCTTCAAACCAGGCAGTTTTCACGGTCCATTACCTTTGATTACAACTCTCTCTACCCAGTTAGTTGTAGTTACTAACAGCCAATTTCTCAAAGAGACAGCACCAGCACCATCCTGCAGTTCAGAGATTTATGAACCTTTAAATTAATGAAAGCACAGGCTAACACTGATCTTTTATATTGCTCCTCTTATTAACCTAAAGGGTACACAGCTACAGAAGCCCAGGAAAGGACTGACACATTCCCATCAGCTTGTAATGCCAATTTAAGGCCCTGGTCCTAAATTTCAAAGCCAAATAGGGGATTAAGGCTTAGTGGCACAAAGCAGATAGGGATCTTGACCCAGAAAGCACTGTGCTCACTAGGACAGCACCTATTACAAAGGCCCAAACAGGGCCAGCCATTAGGGAGGTCCCTCCTCAAAGCAGTCAGTTGCAAAACAGCTTCTGCAGAGGTCAGAGAAGCCAGCCTTCCTTTTCAAAAGGTCCTTCCTCTGTTCTACCAGCACTCCCTGATACTATCTTTACCTGTTTCATCATAGACCCTTTTTTCTGGAAACAAAGACCAACTAAAACAAATGAAATGTGAAAACAGTTTTACAGACATATCTCCCTGAAAAAAAAGAAGAAATTAATAAACTCCATGTTGTTATTTCATTTAGGGAGAGACACTTTGGCACTGCCAGATGACAGCATAAAACTTTTAAGGGAGTAGAACAGAGTAGAAACTTTCCACCTAAAGGTTACAGCAGATGAGGAGTCAGCAGGTATGTCCAGGACTGATTAAGGCACCTGTATCTCAGTCAACTATCCTCAAGAACCTGAGCTGTCTCTTAACCCCTTGCCTCAAAAGCCTTGTGGTTTCCAACTGCTGCTGCACACTGCCTGGGCACAGCTGGAGTTGCAAACCAGCTACCAGAGGGTGCTGGCAGGTACCACTGATAACGGCTGACTTCCCAGCTGAGAAACATCTGTAACGTTCTCCAGTGAAGATGGGCCGCTGGAGTAAAGTCATAAAATATCAAAAGCTGGAGTTGAATCTCAGTTTCAAGTACTCAGTTGCAATTACGTATCAACAGTTCCACAATCAAAGCACAGACTTCCTGGTGCTGATTACTGCAGTTTTAATAAGTGCTGAGACAGTAGATATTTGAGCTGGAGCTAAACAAGCTAAACACTTCCTAGATTTTCACCTCTTGCAGACAGGCTCCCTGCAGTTGTTTCGCCATTTCGACGCCCTGCAGAGAGCGTGGGCACGCAGCAGATGCTGTGCCATCCCCTGGGAGCAGATCCGATTCCTCCCGACCAGCCGCTCTCCTCAGCCTACACAAGTGCACTCCTGGGCTTCCCATCCAGCAGCAAAGGGGCAGAGAATGATCACCTAAGCATGTAGGCAAGAAAGAGCCTGGCATGGGAATTAAACTTACTACGGGCTAAGTCACTTTCTGCCCAGTTCATGTGCAACTTGCAGTCCCTTGGGGATGATCAAAACAGATCTCACTCATGACTACCAACAAGCCAGTTGATGATGACCACAGGTGGATGCAGTAAGCCCCTTAGATCCATCACAAAAAGCTACAACACACTAAAGTATGCTCCTGATTTAGTTCTAGAAAAATTGAAGGTGGCAGTAACGCTCTGCTACATTCAGTATGTCAGACTTTGTTTTGGCTGAAAATGAAACCTATCAGGCACGTGAATAAAAATGCCCACCAAACCAAAATTTGTATGAACAGCACAGTTCTATGAATTGTGCTATTTAAACCTTCTTTCACTCAGATAGCTGCTAGCAACTGCAAGGAGAAATAAAATACACTCAGACGGCCAATTATGCACAATAAAAATTAGAAAAGCCTAACAGCTACTCTTTATGTGGTTTGTCTGGCCTCTTTTTTTCCCCTTCCTATTTCTGCCTAACAGACAGTCAGACATACAGTGTCATTTTCCACCATTAAGATGATCTTGCATTTTGATAAAGCTTTTTTCCCCAGGAGACCTTGGGATGAATTGGCCTGTGCACACTTGAAAATACGTGTGTGTCGCAGACTGCAGCGTAGTCTACAGACAGCTGGGATAGAGCAGGTTCTGGAAACTAAGAGCTCTGTGAAGACTGAGAATCCTACCCTGTTAAGACATTGAGGTAAATTAGCACAGATATTGCTCACACGGTTAGAGCACTTCCAGTGCTTCCTCTAGCACCAAGGGACAGCAGTAAGACTAATGAGGCTTGGGACTAAAGGTACATCTATGAGAGATGTCTGAATGCTGGAAGGCAAAAATAGAAAGAAACTGTAACAGTAGTAAGCTAGCAAATCAAATACCAGAGGTGAGCACACAGAGGTTAACTAGCTGTGTGTATACCTGCACGCACACGCTTGAAGCATGATTCTACGTTTCCTCTTTGTCATGTTCCAGATAAAGTTAATTGTTTTAATTGGCATTAAAACGATTCTACGAATAACATCAGCCAGCCAAACCCTTTTCCACCCAATGCTTTCAGAGCACTTTGAGCAAGAATAAGGTATCGAGGGAGCCAACTTGATTAAAGTCAATTTAAAAGGGCACACAGGGTGGGGAGGAGTGTGTGAAACAGCCATTTGAGAAGAAACTGATGAGCTATCCAACAAGTTGGAAAATTCTTCTTTTGGAGCTCCCACCTATAACTGGAACAGTGAAGTAACATGAGTATTTACCTTCAATTTACCAGATTTATCTTACCAGAAAACCAAAAAAAATTTAGCTGGCTCTAAAATAAATAGTTTAAGACCACAAAAAGATTTGCTGAGAAAACTCCATCCATTAACATAATTTTATACGAAGTAACCTTTGCAAAGGTTCCCTCTCCATTGGTGAACCCTCTCAATGTTGGCACTCACCTGGTCTGGGCTGAGGAGCATCCATGCAGCCTTGCTTTAGAGCACTGTAACCCTACTGAAACTGTTTCGCTACATTAAGGAACAAACAAGCAAAGATATCTGAGTTGTTCTGTATGTTGAAAGTATGTATACAGATGTCTATAGGAAGATTAACAAGTAGCTACCTGCAATATGAAGATAATGATACACTGGTACAGACAAGCAGAAGTTGCTTCTGTAAATCCAGGCTTAACCACCATTTGCAGTCAGCTCTGCTCTGTGAATACACAGTGGTATAAGCATCCCTCTTTCTTGAAGATTAGCCACACTTGTGTATACTTAATTGCTAGTGCTCAGCTACAGCACATTTTAAAAATGTATTTATTTAAATCAGATTTGAGAGACTTACCAATAGTTTGAGCAGCCAAAAACGGGACTTGTAATATAAGGTTTTGGTAGGGTTGATGAGGAAAAGCAACATGAAGCCGTACAAGATGAGTGGATTCACCTGCATAGGGATGTAGGTGAATTTACCATATATACATGCCAGCAGGCTCAGGCACCACAAAACCCCCAGGAAACCAGCAATCTACAGAAAACAGAAAAAACACATAGATACCTTATGAAAATACAGCTTCAAAACGTACAATGGATTCTCATTATAAGAAAAGGGACAGCAGTGCTCAATCCTGTAATCTAATCAGACTTCAGGAACTTCCTCTTCTAATTGTGTTAGAACTCCTTGCCAGGAAACAGTGAAGGATTTATCCTCCCGATATGCCACACAGCTCAACCACTCCTACAATCTACTCTGTTTACCTCAAAGAGATGTTGATGGGACAAGTTGCTGCGGGGATTGAGTTCGAAGATGAGGACGTGATTCACTCCAGCCTGTCTCCAGCCATATGTGTTGATACCCAGGAGAAAGAGGAATTCTATCAGGAGAAAGCCACCTCGATAGATTCTCACCAGTGGCCACACATTTGGTCCATCTATAAAAGCCACACCTGAGAAAGAGAAGTGAAATGATCTTAGTGATAGCACAAGTCATGTCACACAGCAAAGCAGCGCTCCACTGCTTTGTGCTGGCTCTCAGATGCTCGGCTGTACCCCGTGAAAACAGAGTACTCTTGTAAGCACCTGCATACCAGCAAGGGGAGGACTTTTGCCTAACCTGGCAAAACCTGTCTATTCTGGCAAAAATTCACTCTCCGGCTGGTATAGTTGGGTCATTAGCAGAATCTTAAGGCCCCTGCCTCACACTACAGGCGCAAGGGACAGCACTGGCATAAATCGTGACTATACGCACTTAAATGTTCTGGTTTAATGGAGATGAAATCCCAACAGACTGATACACAAATACTTCAGCTCCCCACAAAACCAAGCAGCACCATTTACAGCATTTAAAACAACGCTAAACTGCGCCTAGTCACTGAACTCAATACAACTGTAATGTCATACATATTCATAACTAGCAATATAACATCCAGCTGCACCCAAACAAAAAACTCAACATAAGGCAGCAAGACTGGAAAGCCTGTTGCTTCCTTTGTTCAGCGGTCAGGGTTCTGGAAACAAATTTGCTAAATTTCAAACAATGAGCAGCCTTCTAAGCAGCAGCTTTCTCAAGCCTCTTTGCAAAATACTGTTCCCCAGTTGCCTGATATGAGTTTTATGAGAAAAACACAAGTAAAACACAGTTACTTGAATCCTAAATTTCAGTTTCATTGAGTGTTTCTCACCCACACGCTTTTTAGAGAGGGAAAAAACACGCAGTTTTACAGAACTGATGCTGAGAATTTACTCCCACAAACCTTCCTGTCTTAAATTATAGTCCCAAGTTTTTCCTACTTTTATTCAGAGAAAGCATATCCATAAGAAGTTTTACGTGTTCAGCATCTGTACTTTATACTACATAAAATTATGAAAGAAAATTGTGCAAGGAACAACAACTGAGGAACCGTTGCTTTAAAATTAAAACTTAAAAAGACTACTGTATTTAGGCAAAATAGAGTCAAATTTTGGACAGAAATGAGAGACACCCCGAAGAAGCTAAAAGAAATTAGTCTCAAAAATGGAACTGCAAAAACAGGATTCAAATTTTTATCTGAAATGCCTGCAGACAAAACCAAGGGGAGGTGCTTCCAAACAGGACAGAGTAGCCCCCCAAAACTGAATAAGAAATGGCCAGACAGAATAGGACAGATGTGCTGCGTGCTATTTGAGACAGAACACCCAGACAAAGGTTTATCCTGAGGGGAACACAGCTCAATATGACAGTATAGAATATGACATCCATAGCTAATGCCTGCTAATCTTATTTCTGGACTCTCAGGGTGGGAGAGGACTGTAATTGCAGTGTGGAACAGCAGCTGGTTCTGGTGAAGAAGCAGATACTGAACAGTACAAGCAGCTGAGATTTCTATATATTTTCTCCTCTGATACTAAAGACCCTACCTAGTTTAGCTTCCACAGTGTAAAGGCTAGATGTGATTCCCTTTTCACGTTTTCATGTTCCTAACTGAACTATTTTCTGCATTACGGCCAATCACTTTGACTGAAGACCCTCAATGACCCCACTTGCAGTGAAGTGCCCAGCAAAGGTGTACAAGGTCTCAAACTGGTGCGACCCAGTCCAGGACTCTGTACTGCAGCCCTGAGACAAAGAGATTTTCCATTCATATCCTGTTTCCACTTAAATCCAATACAAGGGAAGTCACCTCCTAGAGTCAGCAGGCACATGACACTCATGGGCTCATCCCTTCAGCAAGCGCAGGCTCTGAACAAGGTGCTCAGAGAGGAAGACGTCCTTGGTGACAAGCCCAACAGTATCGCAGCCTAATTCTCAAACAAGAGACAGGGAGCTGCTGCAGGAAGAGTCTTGAGATTTTGCACAAAAACTTACAGGTTTCTGGTTAATAAAACACGTGCTCATTTCCATGAACTGTTAACCTTAATTACACACTAGCTTGGCACCTAAGAAAGCTGACAGAGAAACAGTGAGGCCTCAAAATTCGTACTGTCTGGGGTGACACCCTGCTGTGTTACACCTGTAGCATTTGCAGCCTTAAACAGATCCCAAGATATTATGAACTCATCTCTGTAAAATATTGCTGTTCTTGTTTTAAAATGAGGCAATACAGAAGGGGTTTACTATTAGAAGTCAAGTTCTAATGCTGTTTCACAGATTCGACACATACAGCACTAAAATCCTTAGTCAATCAAGTCATAAAAACAATTTGGCAAAAGTAGCAGAGAGGTTAGCTAACTAATATCCAACTAAAAACAAACACTTTGCAGTTAGAATAGTTTTGCCCAATATCTGAAGTAATGTACAGATATCAGATCATGTCTCCCACACAAACATACCTATTATCCACACTAAGTTAGTAACACCTGCTTTACAGTATAATAATTTTTATGAATTCATTCTCACAACTGTGTCACTTTTTCATTCTTAATACTGAGATAAAGAAAAACCAACTGCCTTCAACCATATTTGCATGTCACACAGATCAAACATATAAGTAACAGGAAAAGAAAAGATATGAATAAAGAACAGCTTCTACACATTAAACAGACCCTTCATACAGATGGGTCAACTTTCCACCTCTACCATAGGAAGACCAAACAGGAAGCGCTGCAAAAAGCTTCTCAGAGATATTTTATCCCAAGAGATGACTGGATCTAATTACAGAAGCATCTGATTAAAATATCTTTTAAGTAAAAACACAGACATGGGCTTTCCCTAATGCAAGAGCTCGTATTTTGATTTGTTAAGCCTTTTCCTTTGTACTGCTTAAGCAAGTTACAACACTACTGAAATCACACGCAGAATTAGTAAAGCCGCTTGTGATTAAGTGCTGTATCTGGATCGACAGTACTAACTCTAATCAGAGTCCAAACTCAGAAGATGCAAAGCAGAATAAAACGAAGGCCTGAGATATGCAATAATTTATTGTAGCTTTTAAACAACCTTGTCAAAATCTGCCAACAAGAAAAATTCAATTAATTCCATCACTAGGTACCAGGAATTGAAATGCGACAAATTTCTACATGAAAATGTCCTGAGCAGCATGGTGCTCACATGGCTCTATGTCTGCTCTAATTCTCTGTAGGGAGCCAGTACCATGCAAAACAAGCTCTACAAGCACCTCTCTCAAGGTGGGTGAGAGCTGTGTGTTCACAGAATGATAATAGAAATCTGTCTTTATACGTGGATGTTGCACCTCCAGAATATCCCTCCAAGAATAAGGAGGAAACCAGGAGAACAAGTCATAATATGTCCAAAGTCCAAAATCCACATATATATGAGAAAAACCTCTGCCATTACTGAGCAGAACTAATAATTTACAACAGTGCGATCTGACTCAGGTTGATTTAACCCAGAACATCCTGACCAACCCAGCTCAGGTCCAGGCCCTCACTGAGTGACAAGAAGATATCCAAACCAGCGTATGGCAGCCAGCCGGGTCCAGCCGAGACTACTCACCTGAAAGTACGACAGTGACGTTCAGTGCAATGAACAACCCACAGAACAATCCAACCCTGAATGTAGTCCAGGCTGGCACAGGCTGTAAACAAAGCAATAGTGGAATTAAGGCAGGTTAAAGTCAGATTAATTTGCAGAGTAAATTTAAAATCAGGGGTACAATGTTCTGATATCTGATCGCACTCTTGCTCTTGAAGTGAGGATTTTAAACTGAAAATGCTGCCTAATATTCTTGCCTATGCTGTTGCTGTGTTGAAACAGAGCATGGGCATCTCATTGCCAAACACTAAGCATATGTTGTTATTTAACACAAATTGCCTTTTACTATTTCTCATGCCTTCATTACCTTGTGTGCATGTATTAGGAATCGTAAGCAAGCTACTTCCAAATCTCCCGGAACTAAAGCAGATTATGTGACCGTGTCCCCCTCACAATTTGCAGACCATGCTCACATCATTTATTTTCACATCAATTATTGTTCAAATTAATCTGATTTGGCACCTTGACAAGCTGGAGAAGTAGCTTCGCTATATAACTCGATCTCTCACCTGAGCTGCTCCTAAGGGTGGAACACGCAAACGTTTCATAGCCTTCTGTCTGTCTCCATCTTCTAACTCATTGGTCACCACTTCCTAAGGAGATAAAGATATACATCACAGAAGTTCATTCTAATGGTAGGCACACAGTACTGCATTAAAACAAATACAAAAAAATTGTGGTTGATATCCAAGTTACATTTGAGCCCTGGCCTGATACTCTTCTTATACAGGGTAACAAAGCTACGAGAAGCACACCATGCTTCATCAAGTTATTACACAATACCAGCTAACCCTGCGGGAGCTTTTTAGAGTGAAAAGTTAGCTGCTGAAGACAACATGCCCAAATTTAGGTAAGCAGTGCCAGAAATCAGTGGCATTTCAAAATCTATGAATAGTTGTCTTGGTGGTGAATACTAGCTACAGAGAGGGCAAAACAGGAATCAGTAGTGAACAAGAAAACACTTATCTAGTTAAAAGAGGAGCAGTGCCCAGACTGGCATCTTTACCTCTGTTTCGGAGATAAGCTGGTTGATCTTCTTGCAGGTGTAGAAGGGTGCCACCTCCACCTCGGCCACCCGCCATTCTGCCCCACGCGTCGTCTCCAGGTTCTTGTCATGCTTCTTTAAGATCTTGCGGAAGCCGGTGAAGTTCAGGTTCTGCAGATGAGGGAACAGTTACTGGCTTTTAACCTCAGTCAGCTCCCAAGGAAATTAAATGGTTGTATTTCCAGTGCTAGCAAAAAAGGAATAGCTAATAAGAAGAACAAAAATTATTGCATTTATAGAATGGTTTGGGTTGGAAGGGACCTTTAAAGGTCATCTTAGTCCAACCCCCCCTGCAAGGAGCAGGGACAACTGTCAGGATGTTTTTGAGTTATTTTATTAGAAGTCATACATGTCCCTTGCAAATAACAGAAAAAATGTGGGACTCAAGGCCATAAAAAGAGATAACTCACTTGCACGGAGCTATCTAAACTTCACATTCCCTGAAAAGCCAAATCTCTGCCATTCCTCCTTAATGCAGGAAGTGACACTCCTGATGAAACCTCACTGAAGATAAATATTGTGTGGACATACTCAAAACCTGTATGCTTTAGGTTATTTCGAGACACACTCTGTCTGGGTACACCTTACTAGGTATGTCCCACGTACCGCAACTCAGCAACTGGTCTCTGGATTAGCAGTAGTTGTAACGAGCTCTTAACAAAAATATAAAGCTGCAGAAAGACTACGTTTTGTCCCCACTCCTACAGTCACTACCAATCCTTCAAGGTGTTTTCCCTTCTGAAAAGGGTAGGCTACCGACTTCTGCTTTCTTTAAACTTTACATTGGTTTCAAATCAAGTTCTCCAGATAAGCGCGTTATAGAAAGGAAATCTTTGTACAACAGGAAACTTGCGAAAGTTTTAAATGCTGCAGATTAAACCCAGACAAGAGCATCCCTGTAACAGCATCCTTTTCCACACAGTACATCGCACGATGACTGCGAAACTAGTTTAGGCTTGCAGCGGTGGGAGATGTAACTCTCCAGTCTGTCGAGGTAAGCACAAAGTACTGCATTAAAACAAGAATTAACGGTCGATTTCCAATTTACATATGAGCCCTGACCCAACAGTCTTCTAATGCAGAACGCAGACAGAGCATGGCAAGATTCACTTTTAAAAAAGCTTAGAAAGGAGCTTGGAAATAAATCAGAAAAAACAGCAAAATCCAGTGCCCTGGGGAGAGGCACCAACTACCTAGTGAAATTATTTTCAATCTAATTATGCTGAGAGTGATTTAATACCAGACCCCTACCATATAGGTGGGGAAATGAGGCTAGGGAGACAGGAGCAGGAAGCCAATACATTAATGATCTGCATTATTGCAGACAAAAGACTTTAATTACTTTCTATTAGAAAAGCAAGCATTCCACTCCAGGGAGAGTGGATCGCTATTTCATATATTTGAAATCGAAAAGATGCAACAAAACTATGATTTTGGTCAGACTTTGCTGTAGCCTGAACTAACATAACTCCAACTGCCACGTGTGCAGTCACAGCCTAACTGGTGTGCCGGGGCAGGTCGGTCGTGGTTACTCCAGACACCCTAGAACCTCTCCAGTGGCACCTCACCCTCTGGCTACACAAATTCTGCAACCCCAAAGCGTGTGATAAAACCACTGTTGGTTACAGCAGTACTTCTGACAAGGAACACACAGTGATGGAGCTACGAAACAGAACAGTCAAACGTCATTTACACAGTCAGATGTTTTGCTGTTCTTGCTGTTCGTGATGCTTTTATTTAGCAAGGAGCTTTCTCCAAGCCTGACTTCCATTTCTGCCGGATACTAATTGAATCCATTGAAGTGAACCAACTAATGGTATGTTATGTCAGTAAAGATGAAAGAAAAAAAAAAAATAAAAAAATCAGTGCAACTTAGGCAATAAGATTATGCAAGATCAAGTAAAACCAAACAGTGGAGTCAAAAAAGTCTTTGCTCACATACAAGTGTATTAGGAAATGCACCAGCAAGGCAAATGCACAGCAGTTTAATGAGACTGACTCAGCCGCCATTATTTGCCCCATCAATGTACTATATTACATATACTTTATGTAAGTATATACTACATAGTCCATTTCTCAAGATTTGTTTGTCCTAAAAGGCAATAATTTCACATAACTAGATTTATTTATATACATACATACTCTAGAATTGCATGTTACCATTAAAAATAAGTTATCAGAAGTTTAATCATTGATAAGTTAAACAAGGAATAGCTACCCTGGAGACAAGGTACAGTTTTATCTGATGCTTAGTTTGTGTACCTTAGGAATTAATACATGCAACTTTTGCTCTTGCTTCAGTCCTAACAGAGTGAGGAGTTTGCTGGTAACTTCACTTTATCTCCTACATGAAGGCCTCAGCTGTTCTTCCCACCAGGTTACCGTTTCCCTCTCCAAAGCTGTAAGACCTTGAATACTCCTAGTTCTTTTATTCTAAGCGCAGAAGTGATTAAGAGCAGTACTCTGGGATTTGGCTTTATGTTTATTTTAATACTTGTAGTCCTTGTCCTCAACTTCAAAACCAATTTGAACTAATTTTTCTCATTGTCTCTTTGAAGTTATGTTGTAGAAAAAAGCTCTGCTTCTTTTGGCAACTGTGAAAGCTATAAAATCCAGATGGGTTTTAGAACAATATTTAGCATACACACAATGGACGTGGACTTGTAGTGGCAAAAAGCCAAAATATAAGCATGCAAGATGCCTTTCTTCACTGATGCAGAGTAGGAAAAGATTTTTTCAAAGGAATGATCTATGTCATCCTCTATTTAAATTCTTCATCAAGCCTCAGAATGTATTTTTATAACCAAGAGTAAAAACTTTCTTTTCTTAAAAGAGTGAAGAAATCACAGCAGGTAATACTGCTTTGCTCCACACCCGAAGAGCAAAGGATACTCTACTTTTCCCATTATTTTGAACTAGAAACTATCTCTCATAGTTAAAGGACTTTATTGAGAAACCCAGAAATAGTTCATGCAACTATAAAACCTGTGTTCAGGACTCATGGAGGAATGTCTGTTCAACCAATTAAAAGAAATGGTTGTAAAGTTTATGAGAAGTGCTCTGAACACATCCCCGAGAGCTTCCCCTGAAGGCAGCCTAATGCTTGTTCTAATACAGGCTGGATCAACATTTTCCAACCTGGAAACCCAGTACTAAAGCAAGGAAATTCCATTTGAGGTACCTGGAGTGAGACAGTATTGGCAGCTTATGTGCATGTGCTCAAGGACATAACATCCTTTTAGGAAAGTTACAAACACTCAGAATTTTGGAGTGGTATTCAAGTAATTCTTACGTTGAATTTTGTTTAGTAAAATTCTCCAGTACAATACTGGTAAAGATCTAAATACAGAGATAGTAAATTTAAGTTGAAACATTCTTACGTAACAAGCTAAAAACTACTGCAATAAGGCATTTAAAAGCATTTCAGAGTACTTAACACCAAAAGAGCTGGCCCAGCAAAAAAGTTCTTAACAGTTTCAGATTTTTGGAACAAAATCAGCATCTGCAATATTTACCATGCCCAGAAATCCAAGTATAACTAAAGATTTGTTTTTTCATACTTCAAGGCAAATGAGTCTGTATCCTACAGAATTAAAAACATTTTTTTTTTTTTAATGGATGTTTTAACAAGAAATTCTGATATAGCAAGGTCACAGTCACTACCATGGTAACGCCAAGAGGAAACAGTACATTAGCATTGCAAGTTTTATTATAAATATTAGATAAAAGAGCTTCTTCCCCAACTTGCCAGCTCCAGCCCTGCATAGAAAAACATACTACAGAAGAAGGAGGACCTGAAGTGACTTCGTGTCCTGACCATGCCTGGGCCAAGGATGCTGGGGTCAGCCAACCCGAAAAGGAAGGAGGAAGAAGGTCCTTCTGCAGGTCAGCTTAGCATTTCTAGCTCAACAAAAAGCAACAAGACACACAGTGTTAGCTGCTAAGCATCTGCCTTTTCTTTAAAAATGTTTAGGAACCCCAAAAATAAAAAAGAAATTTAAAACTGGTTTGAATGAGGCATTTCAAGGATACACAAGCACAGAGATATTTACACACAGGGCGTTGTAAAACCATCTCCTTTTGTGGGTACCTGATAGTTCTGCAGTAAGATGAGGCTGAGGTAGAGCTCGCTGAAGGCCAATTTCAGATCTTTGATATTCCTATGCTGGACACGCTCTTCGTGGGACAGGTGGAAGACCGGCTTTCGGCGCCGCTGCAGCGTGGAAGCCCCACTGGCTTCTTTCTGTGCATCCAAAGTTGACTGTAACTCAGTCCGAAGAGTAGTAAACCTGCGCTGAGCTTCTGCAAGCTTTTCTGTTAGCAAGGAAAGGCAAGAGTCAGAAGAGTGGCTAGCAACTTGCCTACCGAGCCCGTAAAAAGCACACCTTTTCCTCAAATAACATGCCTGTAGGTAAAAAGCACTGCATTGAATAACCTACTGCAAGGTAGGTAACCTACTAAACATTAAATTCAGTAACTGAATATTTCTCTTATGAAGCTCCTTCACATTAAAGGTTTTAATGCACTCCTACATAAACCATACATGTTCTCCAAAAGAAAGCCATCATGTCAGACACACCTTAATTAATACAGCCAAAATCAAGGGGCTGTCCCTTCAGCACAGAGTAAAGGCATTAGACACTAACTCAGAGCTCTCGACTTCCACCCCAGATCTGATTTCTAGAGGATGCTCATTCCAGGACCGTAGGAATACCTGTTAGGGGTGGAAGAAGTCCAATCTGCGCAGCTGCCGCCTGCGCCTAGGGGCTATAAACCAGCACAGGGACGCAGGGTCCGGCCCCCCCACACTGCAGAGCCGTAGCTGGAGGCAGCCAGGCAGATAGGGTCTCATCCAAATACCAAAGCAGTGACCACACGTCTACTCTGCCCGCAAAAGAAAGCTGCTTGCCATTCTCAAGTAAAGCAAATAGACAAGAAGCATTAAAAAACCCCTGTTAGACAATATTCTGAAACACAACAGTTAGTAAGCAAAGCACTTTTTTGTATCTGTGCATCTGCTAAGACAGTAAGAAAATCAAAGAAAAACCCCACACTTCTAATGTGACATTGAATTTTGGAGCTCAGAGAGCAACGCAACCCCTCTGCCAAGCTCCTTGTGACAGACAAACACAGCTTCTGCTTTGATCAGGAGTTACAACACTACTAGCTGCTGTACATGATCCGCTGTAATAATTTATTCCTCTTTTCCTCAGTTTAGGCTCATGCAGGTTAGAATCGTTGCCTCATTATTTACTGATTAAAGGGACAGTCAATCTGAATTTAAATAACATTTTGATGTGTTTTCGGAACAAGTCGGTCTCTCTTCCTCACATCTGAAGTATGAAAAAGGCGTTTCTTTAAACATGCTGCTTTATGTACTTTAGGAAAATATTTTTGGGGGGCTAATGAACAACCTTTTTAAGCTTAAAAAAAAAAAGCATAACTGACATCATTATCTTTCTTTCTGTTCTGTACAAGCAGTTACTTCCAGGCTTTTTTCCCCGCTATGGCTTCAGTCACAGCTTTGGCATCTCTGCTGATAAGCACCACGGCAGACCACGGGCGCCGGCGCTGGCCAGGAAGATGACGAGCAGGTTGATAGTGTTGGAGCAGACTGCTGGGAGCTGGAGCCACCTCCACCCAGCAGGACACACATCAACCGCTCACCAGACACCGTGACCCAAAGCTCTGCCCAACAGTCTCCTGGCTAGCAGTTTAATTCTCTTCATTAGTATCTTATATAACAACTTAATGGTAATTCTCAATTGCTCCCCCACCCAAAAGTAAGATTTACTCTTATAGGAGCAATTCTGACCTTTTCCTCAGTCTTATTCAATTCTGGTTAATTTTAAGAGCAAAACTCCTCTATAAGTAATTTTAGAGTGCTCTGCATTAGGTATTTTACAGAAGGAGAATGCTTTTCCAAATAGAAAATGGGGATCAATGTAGAAAAATCAAGTACAGAAGAGTTTGAAACTCTCTGTAACTTCCTTCATTATAAACTTCATTAAAGTAAGAGGTTTTAAAAATACAGGAAAAGATAGACTCCCCTTTGACACCTACAGCTACAAGGACTCCACCAAACACAGGCAACAGCCCAAAGTGAGAAATGTTTGCCCACAGCCTACAGTCACATAAAATTTAACACACACAAGGTCAGACTACAAAAACAATAATCTCTCCCCACTTTGGGAACTCTCTTAGGAAGAAGCAACATATCTCTGTTAGAGTAGCTGTTAGAATCAAAAGTCTTCATATAAATAAAACTCACAAGTTCACGCTCTATATTCAAAATGTTATATTAAACCATCTGGTGATACACTGAGATTTCTTTTGGGCCAAATTATTAAACATGAAAGTTTAAATCTACATTTTCAACTGAAAGCACTGCTCCATTGTCCCTATGTCCAGAAAAATCTTAAAATTGATCAGGTTAATAACACAATATCTAAGGAAAAGTTAATGCTTTGAAACAATTATAGAACGGCTGTTGCAGTTTTCCTATCTGTTTGCAAACCAGCATCCATTAAAAAGCATCATCTCTAAACAAAAACATTCTTCTTAATTATGCACTGCTGAAAAGAGTCATATGCTGGCTTCTCTACAGCCCCTTCCATCTACTGGAAGAAACGGCAGCTCTGCTACGTTCTTCTCTCTCCTGCTCTCTCTCTCTCTTGCACTGACCTCAATTATCCAGTCCACATCTTGTTACAGTAGAATTTTTATCATCAAGATTCACTGAAGAATCAAAATAAGACAAAATGTGTTGCTGTTCTTAAAACTTCCCAGAGAATTGCTTAGGGAAATGGCAAAGCAGAGTAATTACTCAATCTGCGATACTCTAAAATATTTGAAAATACATTCACCACTATCACTAATATAGCACTCCAAAAAATGACTTTTTAAAAAATATGCCACTCAAAAGAGTTAGAAAAAAGCAGTATACACTTAGAAACTGGAACCGCTGTCGGTTGCAGCACATGTTGCAGAATTCTACGTGACCTGATGCTGAGTCCTCAGCTCAAGTGTCATCTCACAGCAAAGACTAAGGAGAAATCTAAAACCAACAGAAGCAGACTTCAAGAAAAACACTTGCAATGAAGAAGTGGCTTCGCCAAAAAAATTCCTTCTGGATCCCAACTAAAAACCACTGTCCGAAGTTATCACCACAACTATGCAATTCCAACTTGGTTTTGACTCTGTTTTCCAAGTTGAAAGACAAGTTCACACATAAGGATCATGAAAAAATCTGTCCCCTCCAGTTCCAGTTGGCATGGTCATGGTTGTGATCAGAAACTGTTTCAGCAGGCAGGAGGTAATCGAACAGCCCACACGTGCCCACAGCTACCCAGCTCCTGGCTCTGGGCATTTCAGACAGACTCTTTCAGTGCTCCGTTCTTTGCCTACTTACACATATTATGTTCAAGAATTTGCTTAGCAAGTTAAAGCCGTGGCTTCCTACAAATAATAAAACCAGCTCCTAAATTAACCACAAAAATGTTGCTAGCTGAACAGTAGCCCAAGCAGACTCTGATGATGCTAATTAAAAATATAACAAACCTCCCCTCTAGAAAATCCCAAACACAAACCAAAACTGGCCACAAATAAAACTTTAGCACTTAAGCTGGCATTTGCCTACTTGGAACTATCTGAAAATTTTACGGCTATTCTTTTTTCTTTCACTTGAGTAGAGATTTTCTTCAGTGTAGTCCAAATAATCACAAACTGTTTATCAAATCAGATTTAGTTAATGGCAGTTTTCTTTCCTGCCAAGTTAGGATAATGGTCAGGGGAATTAAGGCTATGTTTGATAAGCGTCAACAATGTGAGCATGCAGTGAAAGGCAAAGGCATTTTTCAGCAGGCAGTCCAACCCCAAGTGCTCCAGGGAGCCGGGGAGGAGCTGGGGTCTGGGAGCTGCCCATCCCGAGAGGACAGGGTTGTCCACACTGCAGCAGTTCCTGGCAATGGTCACTGAGGATCCCTCAGCACAGGGAAAGACAAGGAGGAAATGGAGATCAACGGAAAGCTTAACTTTCTTGAAAACTGATAATATTTATTGTCATAAAGACAAGCATGTAATAAATCATATAATAAGCCTATAATAAATAGGATGTACCAGGTCATTATCCAAGCCAACACAGGCCTGGAGTTACAGTAGGGTCCAACATGACAAATTTCTGATGTGATCAGGAAGAGGAACCACTGATGGAAGACTTCTTGATGTAGCTTAACGTTAATAACCCTAATAAATGGCTTCCATACTATTAAAGTCATGTCACTTCTGCTAATAAAAGACTTATTTTAATCTCATCGTAAGAGATTTTGAAATTACATGTATTCTCTCCTATAACTTTTTGAAATGACAGCAAGTTGAAAAAATCCCTACCCTATATTATTAATGCCATATTATTAATGCCATTTCAAACAATGCTGGAATGTGAGCGTATATGTGGGTGCACGTGTGCTAGCAGGTCCTCATTAGGGAAAATTATAATCTGTATTCTGCATCTGAATTGACAGAACTTCCTTCACTGAGTCTAGCTCGTAGCACACAGGATCTGATGTAACTAGAAAAGACAGACACATTTTTGAGCACAAAAGCCTTCCCTGTGACCTGGGAGAGAAACAGAAGATCTCACAGGGGGGCAAACCAGAGCAGCTGTTCTGAGTTAGGTATGTATGAACTGCATGTAGAAAAATGCCTATAAAGTGTAAAACCCAGCTAGCCTCGTAAAACAGATTGCTTCTACCTGCAAACTGCCCCGTACCCTTGTCCTGACACCCACTCTGGCCACAGCAAAACACCACTGCTCCAGGGGGCCAGAAGAGCAGGCACAGCCAGCCCAGAAGAGATCTCCTTACCCAGAAGGAAGCAGAACAGAGGCAAGCTGCAGTGCACTGCAGCTTATTAGATCTACTATTAGATCTACTATTAGATCTACTATTAGATCTACTATTAGATCTACTATTAGATCTACTATTAGATCTACTATTAGATCTACTATTAGATCTACTATTAGATCTACTGCAGGTTATTAGATCTACTATGCTTTTAGCTATTCTCATATTCACAACCCAGAATCTGCTAGGAATAAAACAGCTAGCAATGAAGTCATCGTCTGATATTTATTAAAAATACTTTGCACAATTCAACTTTGTTACCAGATTAAAATCCGAAATAGAAAAGGCTACCATATTGTGCTGCAAAAGCCTGTTTATAGCATTAAGTTAATAAATCAACATATTAAGAGAAAGTACAGCAGAAGAAGTCAGTGCATCACTGTATCCATATTTAAATGCTTTTCTAGTTGAAAACCCATTTTAAACCTTACCAAAAGAGGCTGAAAACCAGCTGAAGTGTAATGGTGGGTGGAACTGGAGCACACTGTTACTAAGCCTTTTGTAGCAATATTACAGGGTCATTTTCTGATTATCCCATTCTAAAGTTTATTTTCAAAACACAAGCTGGGAAAGCAAACTTCTTCAGGGAAAACAACAAGCTATACCACTTTGACATATGATCCCTTGGAATCCCTACTCTTACCACCACTGGATTTTTATTCAATTTACTAAACAGGATTTATACACAGTAAATGACAACTTGCTACTAGTTGATCTGCTCCAGAAAATTGCAAGAGTTTAAGTTAAGAGGTAAGTGCTTAAAAACTTGTTGGACTTATTTGTAGGAAGCCACAGCTTTAACTTGGTAAGTAAATTCTTGAGCATAATATGTGAAGTTACCACACAGAGGCAAGTCCATGATAGCTATTCCTGCACAAGCTCAGGAAACACCAGCTAGGGAGCTTAGCACACCTAAAACAAGCAGAGGAGACTGTCACCATGGATAAACTGAGAAACTGTGCCATATAGGTAAGCTACCACTTAAGTTTAAGAGCATCTTCATAAAGTTCAGCAGGATGCTATTGAAGGAGTGAAATTACCTGCCATTCATTCTTCCTCCATTCCAATACTATGGTTTAGCTCCACATCTGTGATTAAACCAGAGCAGTTTCCCATATAAACCTGCCCTATAATTACCTGATGGTAGACCTGCATGACCACTGTGGTTAGTCTGAAAGTTTAGGAGCTTCAGACTCTTTTTGTGTTGCTATATTTTCCACAAATATACACAAATAAGCACCTTACCTGAATAGAAAATGTTTATTTTGGCAAGTTCTTTCTCACAGGTTTGGAAGAACTTCTCTTCAAACGTGGCAAAACACCTTTTCACTGTGTCCTCATCTGTGTCTGTAAAATAAAATAGGAAAAAAAAAGTTGTAAGAGAAGAACATAGGAACAATTTTTTTTAAGTGGCTGCCACAGAAATATTTCTTCAGAGTAAATCCACCTTCTTTGTTGTGCAGAGAAAGAAGAACAATCAAGTCCAAAGGGCTCTGAGGGAACACATATTTGGCTGTAAAAGGAATTGTGCCAAGACAGAGAGGTAAAAACCCACATATGCTGAAACACACCTTGACCAAAGTTCCCATCATCTTTTTTGATCCTTCAAGTGCTGTTGCAGATCTCACATGCTTCCTTTCCACTTCCTAACCCAGCCTGTGTGACTGCACCTGTAGGGCCATCCTGGATCACAAGTGCTCTTTATAGCTACAAGAATCTTTTTTAAAAGGCATCTCACCTACCATCACAAAGTCACCATCCTAGAAAACTTCAGGGCTCCCATCATTGCAGTGTGCTTTGTGCTGGGACTGGTATACAGTTCTCAACCTACAACAGGCACTGGTCTTGCTCTTGAAGAATTAAAGCTGGCCATGAAAAGTATTAATCCCAGCTTAGCAAACAATTGTATTTATAGAAGTAAAGTGCCAAGCATTTAACTGAAGGCTTCATTTGACCTTCCAGGAGGACTCGCTGCCTTCAGCCATCATTCCCACCTTCTCATCACCATGATCCTTCAAACACAAACACAGCACCACAGCAAACTAAGATCTGCCCAGCTAGTAATGGAAAACTACATGGAAACTAACTTCTTCCTTTCTGGAAAATAAAATAAAAAAAAACAAAAACAAACTTTTTCTCATTAGCAAAGCTTAAAGCAAGAGGCCTAAATTATGGCAATCGTGATCAGATCCACACTTTTCCCCCACTGCTCAGGGACTGTTTTAACTCTTTTGGGAGAACTAAGTACAATTCCGTAATTCAAGTCAAATCTTGCAATTAAAGCAGCAATTTGGTCACTTTGTTATTAATATAGTGTGGCATCTCCAGAAGTGCAGAATTTCAAAGACAGAATGAATTTTTTATAATTAAGACATTAGGTTAATGTGTAAAAATTAAAGAATCCACACTACAATTACAAATTTTAGCATTGTCAATCATCTGTCCTGAATGCTCCTAACACTAAAATAAAGCAGAGTCTTCATATCTCCCACTGTTACAGTTTCTGAATTTTCATGCAATGTTACAGACTAAAAAATGTTAGTAATACCACAAAGAGGAAAAATTAAAATCTTATTATATGCTCAATAAGGTCAAGAAATAGATTTTGAAATACACATTATTAAACTGAGATTACGAGTGTCTATAGAAAAGTTTCACTCACTAGCAGATAAACACTCTGGACTGTAATAACAGAAAATTATTTTCTTTTGGCATTAATTTCTAGGTAAAAACAACCTCAAAATAGTATCAATATAAATTAAGCTTTTAACATTTAGAACTTCCTGATTTTTATGTCTGTGGTACTGAGATTAAACACCATAAACCTACAGACACGGTATTAATGTTTTGGGGGAATGTACAGAAAGAGCAGATAACGCAAGGCAAGCCTGCAGGGGCAACGGCGGAAGAAGTCTGTCTGCTTTTGGAGTTTGACGATGCTTTAAAGAGTAAAACAGGAAAAATAAGTTCTGCACAGATGACTGGCGTTTACAACTCCACCATCCAAGGGCTTGTAGAAAAAAAAAATTCGGAAAGGCTGTTCCAAACCCCAAGTTTTGGTTCCCCGAGGCCATGTATTCTCCGACGATTATCCTCACAGATCCGCACGTACTCCCAAGGACGAGGGTTCCCTCCTTTGGGCAAACAAACCTGAGATGCCAGGGCTTTGACTCTCCTTTGCCAAGGGGAAGCCACCACAGCCCCAAGGTGCCATTAAGCCCCTGCTCGAGGTCACCGGCCCAACGCAGAACCACAAACGCGTGCGCCTCAACCACTCCCGCTCAGCTTAGGGCCTCGGCACAGACCCCTCTTTGTGGGCAGCCTAAAACACCCGAAGGACAGAAGATAACTCTGCTTTGGGGCTGGTAATTTCTAACAGCGAGAGTCACAGCAGTTGCAACATCCTACCCTGGGGCATGACACCAGTAAGGCCAATCTGAACTTGCCTGTCAGAGCCCTAATCCTTGACCCAACAGCCGCTAGCACGGGCAGAGAAAATACAAACAGGCAAGTCAAGCAACAGAAGTTACTGTGGAATACTTAATATGCAGAGATTTTATTCAATAGCTGCCTGAAACTTTTCAAATAATAGTAATCAGGCAGTATCAAAACAGAGCTGACTCTTAAGGAAGGACCTGAAGGGCAAATACTTCAGCCCAAAGTTCACACCTCTCTAGCAGAAGTGCTTACCTACAGATGCTTTCTGACATGGGGTAATCGTCCTTTCCCGCATTTAAAAACAAGTCATGGAGAAAGAGGCTCACTGCTTTCCTGTTTCGGAAACACCAAACGACTCCTGTCATAGGTTTGTTTCTAAGTTTCAGTAAGCTCACAAAGCAAGAGCAAAACCAAGTAAGCTTTTAAACTCCAGTCACTGGAACTATCCAAGAACAAAAAAATCTCATCAGGAAGTGGAGTATACTTTTTGGCCACAAAGTCAAGCATGAATATTTCTATGCAATCAAAATATCACCTTTTAAGATAGCAGAAAGCTCAGCAAGGCAACATAGTGTTCAATTGACATAATCAATGACAAATAAATTAATAAATATTTTTGTACATTACTAACCAATTCAGGAAATTATAAGTCTGTTAAACTGTTTGACTATATCTGAGGTTTAGAAGAGGAAAATGGGCTTTAAAACACAAACAAACCACTACTGGAAGACCTTCCAAAAACCTTGAGATTAGGAATTCAGGTCTCTATTTTATCCTCAAAACATCTCTGACTCGGAGGAGAGACAGTTCTACATAAACTATTCAAAATCCTTCTCCAAATGTCAAACACCTTCTTACAAAAGATATTTTGCAGATCATGGTGAATGCCAGCTTTAAAAAATCAGGATTCTCTGCGAAGAAAAGGTTTCCCTTTGGTCTCGTTCCCACTGCAATTCAGTCATTTAGCTGCAATAATAGACAAGTGCTGCCAAGGCTATTGCCTTTATTTATTTATTTCCCCCCCCAAGGCTAGGACAGGACAACGTTTTTTGCCATGACAAAAATCAGTGCCAGAAACTGGCCTTGGATTCAGCAGCTCCATGACAACTGATGCTGTTTTTAAAAGGCATGCAGCTATTGCTGCCAAGAAGGGCCAGCGGTAACCTTCCTTTTGTTCTTTTTCTATAGCCCTAATACTCCATTTACCCTCTGCTCCACGAAGTTGCCATGAACAAGGTTGCCAAGAAGACAGGCTGATCAATTTTGCAGCTTCCCAACCTCCTCCTCTTATGCAATCACCTACTGTGAATAAAAACCACAGTAAGGCTGAGAGGCTCTTGCTTTTACTCGCAAAGCCAAGCGACAAACCTGCAGCGATCTGGATGTACCCCGCTCTCGCCGCACTTTCTAGTTTGCAGAGCGTTCAGATGCTAGCACAGCTAAAATAGAACCTGAAGCTGAAAAATTAATACACAAGTTACATTCCTCTGCCATCCCAAGCACTCATTTCTCAGGGCCTCTGTCAACTGTTCATCTAATTTATCATTTTTTTGCAGTTGTAGTGTATGAACAAATTATCTGCATCCTGGGCAGCTCTGCTTACTCGCTTCCGTGCAAAAAAACCAGACAGTAAAAGTTTTCTTCGTTAGAGCACTGCCCTCTAAAAGTAATCATTAAAAAAAAAAAAAATAAATCCTTTAGTCTTTATCATGCTGAATTTTCAGAGGCAGTTAATTAAAAAAGATTAATTAGCTTTGTTATGAGATCAGCACAGGTGTAGTTCTCTGAATCACCTTCTGTTTACCACAAAGCAGTTCTATCTGAGTAAGGTTATTTCAACACTTCACCTAGAGAGGAGTCAATCTGATTTATTACGTGGACCTTGCCATTTATTCGGTAAAAAAAAAAAAAAAAAAAAAAAGTCAAGCTCAACATTGGCATCAAACACATCAAACCACTGAACAAGTGATCACAAGTTTAACATCAGCACCATTTTGAATACATGAAACTTATCATTTTCCATACCCCGTCCTTGGTGGCTTGCTAACTGAAAGCCCTGCAGACAGGGCTCAGATAGGTCTGCAACAACACAACTGTGCTGTGAAAAATTAACAAGATTTAAAAGACAGTGTTCTTGTTCCCAGGTCTATGAAGACAGTAACTGCTTATACTTCTAGGCTTAGGGGCACATCAGAGAAAAAAAGAAAAAAGGCTACTTTTATTACCTCTCTCAAAATTCTACAAAGGTGGGTCCCTATAATGAAAACACAGATCTGCCTCCAAAGCCCCCCATCAGCTTTCCCCACCTCCTCAACCATCACAATTTCTTAATACCCTTGATAGTTCTACAGCACCAAAACTGTACAGTTTCCCAGCCTTTTACACAGCACACAGTGAAAAATTTTACAGCTAAAAATAAAACTGTGCAGTTCACAAACACAAAGATTACCTTTACATCTCTAATGCGTCATCCTTGTGTTTACTGGGGTATTTTTCCCAAAGTAAGGTTCTTCTGCAAGGCAACTCCCTTCCTCACAACAGAAAGCTACGCTTGGGTCAGCTGCAAATTGGATCACTCACTGAAAGCTTCCAATAAATTAATTACTCACCATGCATGTTCATGTCCAATCTTGTGGCAAATAGAATTCTGTATGAGAAAACTTTTAGGTGCTTAAAGTAGAGATATAGAAATTTCCTCCTAGGACATAGTCTTGCTATAGGAAGGAATCCAGCTCCGCTTGCAAATAAGGAACATTTGCATTCATGTTATTCCACTTTAACTTCTGAGTTGCAAGCTGTATATACACATGTAATGCTGTGCATCCCTCTTAGAATTCATTCCATCAACCAAAAGTGGACTTTGAATTAAAATACTATAAAATCAGCAAGAAAGAAGCTTAACGCACTCGTTAATATTAAAAAAAACAAAACAAAACCCAACAAATAAACCCCATGCTAAGAAAAATATCTACTTTTCTAAACCATCACAGATGAGCTGGTCAGCTCTCCACTTAATGAATGCTTTAGTCCAAATTAGATTTGGTTATTAAATTATTTCCCTAAATCCAGTAATAAAAAATGACCACTCAGGTAGCAAATGAGGTTCGTATTGCCTGCTCATGCAGTGTTTATGTGTGGGTAAGGGAAGGCGGAGGGAAGAACTGCTGCAGGTCACCAACACAAGTTCTCTCAGGTTTTGGTTCACCATTTTGTTGTTTTTACCAATTAACCCAGAATGAGTGGAATCTATTTTAAAATACGTTTAGAAATCACGATTTTGGGGTTGGTAAAAAATCTCCTTCCTTATTTTCAAATTGTGTCACTGAAATCTTACAAGGAAACCAGCCAGATTCTTGCAGATGATCTATTTAGTGGGAAAGAAGCAGCAACCTCCACAACATGCCTACAAGCTAGACATCCAACCCAGTGTGTACTATAAATTATTTATATTTGTGATTTTGTAAATATAGATTCTAAAGCAATGACAGAGTCCTGGCATGAACTTCAGGTGCAGAAAAAACAGGCAATGCAGTAGCCAGATGTGAGAAGACAGCTGTTGCCTGCTGGCTTTGTAGCTCCAAGACTCTCAGGTTTGGCAGCCTACAGGGTAGCTGCACAGCTGTTCTACAGGTTCACTTCTTTAAACAACTATCTAGTACTCATAAAAAGTCATTTTGCAAACATAGAAGGCAGCAATAGTCTTTGTCAGCTATTAGAGGGAAGTCACTAAGGCGAGAACATGGTGGTGCTGTCACTGGAAGCTACCGGTACAAGCACAGCTACGCACACATTACTGTGACAACAGCTCCGCAAAGCCATCTGTGCAATGATGCTTCAAAGTTGACCTTTTTCAAATCCTCTTACTTCAGAGGAAAAAGATTCTAACCCATCAACAGATATGTAAAAAGCATGGCTAGTTTACCCCTGTGTGGCTGAAGAGGATCTGAAAGACTACTTTCACGTAGCTGGGTTAAGTGGAGGCATAAGAGGGGTGCATAAAACCAAACTAGGTTGGCACAGCTTTGGATCCCAGAGCTTTGTAAGCTTACACCCCAGCTGTCCCCAGTTTTGCTGTTAAAATTGACCATAGTTGTCCAACTTTGGAAACTGACAAGTGCTGTCCAGCTTTGGGATTATACCTCCATTCTGTCCTCTGTCCTGATACATGACCATGATGCTTCAACACTTTTAAAATGCTTCACTTCTGCACCATTAGGAAAATCAATATTCCCAGGAGAATTACAAAACCTAGGCTATGTGGTACCTCAGATTTGAAGGACAGCTAGGCAGAAACTTGTGACAGAAAAAAATTAAGTAGGACACATGTCTAATAATATTCCAAAGCCTAGCATAAAAATATTGTTAATACAGTATGACAGACCTGGATGCCAGGAGATATCGTACAGTGACAGGATTTTCAATACCTGCCTTTCCTGGTTAAGAGCAACCTTTAAATTCTTACTCTTTTCAAGTACGAAAGTAAAGATTCAGTATGTGCTTTTGCAAAAGTTTCTCAATAAGCTAGATCAGAAACACTGCCACACACTTAAGGGTCAAGAAAAGACAGTCTACAAGAGCTAAGACTCCAGATGAAATTTCACATTGACCATTACACATCCAGACTCCAAGACAAAGAATGGACAATACCAGGGTCGAGTTACTCAGTCGGTGCATACTAGAACCTGTCCAGACATAATGGTCACGTATGCTCAGTTTAGACAAGTAACTGGCGATGCAAATGGAGATACTGCAGCTTTGTGGAATTAGCAGGACCAGACTGGGACAATCCCTGGTTACACAATGCACTTGCACGTTCCTCAAGCCTGCTGATCTGCCACCTCAAGTCCTGGCCTTCATTTGAGCAAGACAAGACAGCAGCAATTACGGCTGCACAATAAAAAAAACAAGCCTCAAATGTGTAAACTGTGATTCATTTAAGTAATGCAGATATACTCCAGCCTCTTATAGACAAGAGACCTTCACTAGCCCAAAAACCGCTGACGTGCTACATGAGACAAGAGTTTGGCACTGCCATCCACTCCTTCTGCAAAGGGAGATCTTCATTAGCCTTTAATCTGAGCAACATTGCATCCGAGATGACAGTTTTTCCCCCTCCTCAATGAAGGGGCCATCAAACTAAAAAATTAGCAGTATCTGTTCATACTTTTAAGATCCACTAAGTGGACCTCAAGTAAATAAGCATAGTTGTGTTTTATACAGGTACAGAACAATCTGAAAAACATTCCTTCTGCTAATTCACATGGATGGAAATAAAGGATACATCCCTAAGTTGCCCAGCTTTGTCCTTAACCCAAATAGACAAATGCAAAACAAAAGATGACACAAAAGCCCACAGCAGCATGGAAAACCAAGAGCAGAACTGTTGATTTGAAGTCAGGTACTCAGAGTTCAAGTTGAAAATTTTCCTCATATTCACCTATCCCACACAAAACTCAATTAATTTAGCAAACTATCT
This sequence comes from Tetrax tetrax, assembly GCA_009806455.1. NCBI lineage: Eukaryota > Metazoa > Chordata > Aves > Otidiformes > Otididae > Tetrax > Tetrax tetrax. The sequence continues at coordinate 189,298 of WHYT01017827.1, forward strand.
GCTCATATCAGGACAAGTGCTAGAGCTCCTGACCTTTTATCCAAGTGACATTTAAACAAATATATCTATATATAGGCTCCAGGAAAGGAAGAAGATCATCCCAGTTGTATAGATTTGGGCCTTCAGGCCATCCCCAAATTAGTGGTGGAGGAAATTACCATGGAGACTGGATGCACAGCAACGAGGGGCAATTAAAGGAAACTCAAATGCTCCAGTGCTGTATATAGTAGATCTCTCACTCTAAAACCCACAAATACTCTTTTTCCCTGCCCTATCTTCTGAAAAAAGGTCATGCTTTTCTTTGCATGGCATGCAAGGAGAAATAAGAGGAAACTTTCCCTTCTTTTTAAATGTGCATTCATATTTATCACAGAAGACATAAGTTTAATCTTGTGAATATTTTAATTGAGGAAAAAAAAGGGCTTCTGTCAGGAGATAAAGCTTCATAATAAAATTTCTGTTTATGCTCCTTTATTGAGTCTTCAGTTTTAATAGTCTCATTTTAAAAGTTTTACTAAGCAAAAACAATTACTTTCCCATTAAAACTGCATAAAAACCCTCAGAACATCTGACATAACCAAAAACACAAGATAGGAATTAAAACAAAACTCAGCAAATGCAGCCAGTTAAAGGAATGGTGATAAAGTGCACTTCTAAAGTCTTGTATTGTTAACTAAAGTTTTTCCTTCCCATGAAAATCACATGTAGGTGGAGTGATGGGGAATTCTGGAGGTCATTCAGGCTTCCTTTTGTGTCTTCTCCCAGACATACACGCGATGTCCCTTCCCTTGGCCTGCTACTGCTGCTCATTCGAGCCCACGGGGAACTGGTTCAGGAAGTTAATCCAGTATTTAGAGAACTACTCAGCATTAGAACTGAAAAGCATTAAAAAACTAATTGCTCAATAAACTAGTTTCTTCTGGTTTAGTCCTCAGAAACAGCTCATCACAGGTAGAGAAGGAGATGAGCCCCTCTGGCAGCAGCGACCCGTTCGACCGATTAAATGGAATCTCAACTCGCTCTCCTTCAACTCATGTCTATCTTGTGATGAGAGATGACTAAAAGCGTTAGCACAGCTCAGCTGACAAGGAGACATCAGTAAAGCCAACACAGCTCACTTGAGTTGAAATCACATGCCTGTCCCCTTGCTATGAACACAGCAACCATCTCAATTATTAGTTAAACAGATTGAACATGTTCAAGCTTTAGTCTGTTTCTCAACAGCACCTAACCTCCTGCCAACGCTCCAGCAGCACGTGTGCCTCTAGCCTTCTCTTCTTCTCAAATGCTGTAATGATGCATTTATAGGAAAAAGCCTTCCTCACCCTGGATGCAAACTGTCTAGTTCAATGTACTTCAACACAACTGATGTTAAAACATTTTTGAGATATTTTAATGTAGTTTTAACTGTTTTGGATAGAAATACAAATAGTTATTTTAGGGCAAAAAGGTAAAATGCGTAAAAGAAGAAATAAGTTGGAAAACAAAGTAACATAAGAATTCACCTGATACACATGTGACTGCAGCAACATTTTGCTATGTAAGCTTTACCGAAACTTTTGGAACAGGCAATGCCTTGATCAAAGTACTCTTGGACAAGACTGCCACTCACTGTCCTCTCCACATGTGTCCTTGCAGGGATGTCTTAAGCTGAGTCCAATGAACCTGCCCAAGACACCTGTGCTTACAGGTCCTATCTGTGCCAAAGATGCTTTGCACGTGGCTGGCTATGCAACAGGTCCAAGTATCCACATATTCCCTTGCAGAGACGTTCATTTGTCCACAGCCTCCACAGTGCACGCAACATTCGGTATGATAGTGACGTACAAGCTAGAAAGAAAATCTTCTCCCCAGAACTGAAAAGGTTGAACAAAAGTTCATACATGCCATGGCAGACTTAACTTGTCGCCCACTCATCTGAAGAACAAGGTAACTGCAGGGCAGAATCATCTTGAAATGTAATTTAAGCCTTGTTCTTTCAGTGCTTTCTCCCCTACTTTCTTTCATTCTCCCTCCCTAGACCAGATATCAGTTTCCACAGTGTGTATATACATATTAATTTTTTCTTTTTAAATTGCTGGCAAAAATCAGTTTGTGCATGAGCAAGGCCTAGAAACCATCAGTGTTTTCACAGTGAAAGCCATCACTGCAAATGCAGCCTGACAAACAGATCACCTGCGCCGCACTGCCAGCCGGCGCACCCTTACCAAATTGAGACTCGTATAACCTAAGCAGTTCTGCTCTCCATCAGGATTTGGTGGTCACCAGCAGGATACACACTCCAGGAACTTTAGGAAATGCCACCTTCCACCATTAAAACCATGCCCTGTTCAGGGTCCTTGTGCGCGTGCTCTAAGAGCAAGCCCAGCAGTCCAACAGCCCCGCTCCCCAAGAAAGGCTGCCTGCCTACGGGAGCGCTTAAAAAGCTGCCGAAACAGGACCCACATCAATTCTTCTGGACTGATATGTAACACAAGCAGAGGTGCTGAATTAGTTTTACAAAACCTTGCTTTGGACTCAAACACTTCTTTGGCAGCCAATCTTTCTCCTTGCACGCAGCAGTCTCGGCTCCGCGGGTACAACTGCGCAATCTAACAGCGATGCGCTGGACAAGGTTGTTCTCAGCCCTCCTGGTGCCCTGATCGACCCTGTCAGGCCGCTGTGGAAACAGTGGCAGGAGTATGAACGAGAGGCCAAGACAAGGCCTAGAACAAGCAGCAAGGTCGATTTAACGCACTGTTTTCAGGGGAATCTTGCCCATAGGATGTAGAAGGCACATACCTCTCCTCTGCATTACCTAAGCAAACATCACCCACATTCACAGGACTCCAATTTTATTTTTTTTTTTCCAATAAATCTTCCATACAAGTATTTCTGTCAGGAAATACTTCTGCTTTCTCCTTGTTCTCCTCTGCCGCTGCAGATGGAGGTGGTAACCTCAGAGCCAGAACCACCTCAAAGCTTACAGGAACTTTCCTCAGTTACTGGCATCTGTTCTCCTCCTCACGCAGCACCACAGAAACCGCCATTTCCCATTTCGCCATCAGTCCATCTGACAAAGCATCCCACTTTGGTAGTTACCTCTATTGGACAAAGCACTTCACTACCTGCTATAACTTTGCACAGTAAGGGAGTTAGCTCAAGAAAAAGCTTTGCAGTCCAGGACAATCGTTTGTTCCCACTGCCGCTGACAAAGTTGTGAGAATCTCAAGATGGAGGTACTTCCTCCTCCTGTAGGTTGCCAGCAGTGACACACAAAAAAAAAATAATAATCTTTAGGGAAATGGCGTAATTAAGAGCATTATAACTTTTTTAAAATATAGGGAGTAGTAGAGTGTGCTTTCTGATCCTAATGCTTCTGGGACAGGACACAATTTCGATGGGGAAGGCCAGCCCCTGTGCAGCACACTGGTGTCTCTGGGGGGCCTGCTTGGTTGCGTTTGCCTGGGGGGAGGCAGAAAAGGGAATTACAGCTAATTGAAAACATTTTGCATAATTGGAGCTGATAAGAGACCTATACCCATCACTCCAGGAAACCATTTGCATCCTTATAACAATTACAGCACGTATAACATTCAGAAGTTACGCAGAGAAATAGAAACATTAATACCAGTGGTAAAAGCCAGGTGAATCAATGGACCATCAACATTAAAAAAAAAAAAATAAAAAATGCTACTTTTAAACCTATATTCAGACACACGAGAGCATTTTTGTTGGGGATATTGGGGGCCGGGGGGAGGAGTGAAGTGACAAAAGGAAGATTAACAAAACTGTGTCTTGGGAAAGACTTCAATTAATATTAAGAGCAACCAGAAAGACAAAACAAATGATGCAGAACCAACTACAGGCTCCCCATATGGAGGACAGCGAACACAGTACAGAGACAAGCCTCCTCTAAACATGCTATCGACGGCTTAATTTCCCCCCAGGGAATGAACACGATTCAAATTCATTATTCCTTTTTTATTTTACCAGCTATTAAGAGCAAACAGTTAGCAAGAAGATAATAAGCGAGTAATTATCAGATGAAGAAAAACATGTTTCTGAGGTATCTCAGAGAAGTGACATAAGGCTTGACAGGGGCTCTGTGCAAGATTTTGCCAGGGGACCTCCACAGCCAGACCATGTTCAGCTCCTTCTGACTTCCCACGAAGGAGAAAACGTAACAGCTTTGTAATTCTCATCACTGTTTATAACAGTGTCTTCCTAAACGTTTTGCACAACTTAAAAATAACATTTTTCTTTTTAAATAACACACATCCAGTTCAAACACCAGTAAATGAGCATTAAGGTAGCTGCTTATCCACTCAAGGCAGTAATTCTTGTTTTAATTCTTACAGTATTACAGCGACAGATGTTGTGAGATCCTCACAGCATCACAAAGCCATCCCCAGGTTATATTCCTCCTCGCTCACACATGTGATAGCCACCCAGCTGAGCCTCACCCTGCTACTCATTAAAAATATGTACTGAAGCATGCCCGGAGACACTGCGGTAAAGTCAAGATAAGCAGAAGTTCTCCAGTGCAGGTCTCCACAAGTTCGGAGTTGGTTTCTTTCAAAAACACTTTCAAATAGCATCCCTTGCCTTCCCCTATTCTCAATCCTGCACTTAAAGGGCCTGTTCAAATCCAATTCAAGTACAAGCAGCATTCCTCACATGCCACTTTGCAATTGGAAGCTTTGCTATGATTTAAGGACATGCAAGGAATAAACTACAGTTTAAATGTCCTTCCTTCAAGGGGACAGAAGGCGGTTTTTCAAAGGGATTGATTTGAAAGTCTATGCCCACTTCAACTCTTCAACAGAGCTACTGTGTTCAAGAGGTAATTTTAGTTTAAGATTAAAATGCAACAGAGTCTGGGACTGCACTTGTTTGTCTGTCTGTCTTCCAAGCTGATCTCTTTCTTTTTGCCCAGCACAAGTCCCTAGCCAGAAACCTCAGGGGCTGCGTATCTCCTCTTGGAGCATCCCTGCCAGACTGGAACTGAAATCCTTTTGAAAAGGATTTTTACACCCCAAATGAGAAGAAAGATTTAAAGGCATGTGATTCCCCCCCCCATTTTCCCCAGGCTCAATGCACAGCACTGCTGGCACTTGGTAAATAAAAAGGCAAAAGGAACCATTCAGTAATTTCTATTGCTTACAGAACAAAAAGAACAAAACCTGGTGGGAAGGGAATACATGAACTGCAGATGTAACTGCCAACAGAAAGATTTTGCATCCAAACACAAATTCTAAGTATGCTGAGGGTAAGAAAACAAATGGCTCAACTTCATAAGTCACCTCTTACTTAAGTTTTAAAGAACGCATTACAGAGCCACCAGTTTATCCCTATTTGTGACAGTGGCAAAAAGCCTGAATTCAAAGTCCCAGTTGCAGTATTAGCTGTGCAAATGGACAGAAGAACAATATTTAAAATAAACTTGAATAAAGCATCCATGGATATCTTCCCTAAGAAATCTGCTTTACCTTCAAGTTGGCACACTCACCAGTGGTACAAGACAGACACACAGTAAAACATTCTGCACCAGAGGCGATAAACCGCTAAAGTAGCCAAGTTACAGCACAGAAGTTCAGGATTAGGATAACCAAGCTCAGCTTTACTCTGAAGTATCCCACACAACAACAAATAATTAAATGAGAACATTTTAGTGTGTTACTGTTCTAGATTAAAAGCTTTTAAAGATGCTGGGGAGAGGGGAGAATTATACATGCCAGATATTAGGGACCCATTTCCCTCACCATCCTACCTTTACATTTGCCGATCACCTTACATTTGCCGACACTTTCTCTGTTAAGGGTAGATGAAATAAAGCATGCCTTGCTGTAAAAAAAAAAGCAAAAAACAAAAAACAAACAAACAAACAAAAAAACCACAAAAAAACCCCAACCCTGTCAGTCCCTTGCCTGCCCCTGCTGTACACAGCAATTTTGCGAAGCAGCAGTTAACAAGATACTGCCTACTTTAAAGCTATGGTTGACTTGAAATCTCATTCTTTGCAAAACCTGTTAAATAAAGACTTCTCCTTATTGAAAGAACGGGTGAACAACTAGAATAGAGGGGCAAGCACTCAAAACAGCAGTAGCAGCAAGCAGGGAGGAACACAGAGCTTTGTCCACCAAGTGTTGGAGAGCTTCTGCGGTGCTGCAGGAAATCTGGACCCAACGACGCACGTTCAAGCCAAACCGCCCATGAGGCGCTCCGTTTCTAACAACAGTAAACCCCAAAATCATTATTCTCGCTCCCTAACCGAGCTTTTAGCTTTGTGGTCATGTCCTCACAGAAAAAAATGTATCGCAACAGATGACCGTAGCGTCCAGAAACACTGCTCATGTAGCCGGCATGCTGCTAATCAAAAGCCAGAGCAGATGGAATGCAAATCTCCCAGCGAGGGGAGACCAGGAGGCTGTCACCATCCTGCTCCGAAAACGTAAATGAGCTATTATCAATTAGAAGCTAAATTCAGACAGAATTTTGGTGAAAGGCAACACTTCAAGGTGTTTATGGGGAAATCAATCTGCTCCATTTAAAAAAAAAAACACTACGTATTGCAAGGCTATTCTCTGTATTCTGTTGGATCTGTCAGCAATGCATCAGCACAAGTTGTTGTTCTGATTTTATTTCCTGTGAGGATTTTAATGTAAGCTTTAGGCAAATTAATCCATCAACTACAAAAAGAGTAAGGACAGCCTTAAAGGTTACATTCTTTCTCCTTGCCAGGCAAGTATTTTTTGGGTAAATATTTCACAGGATGGAGTCAGCTCCTCTTCAACAGCAAAAGACAAAGGGAGTGGAAAAAGCATCACCCAAAAGTCACATGGAAGTGAAGTTTTGCTACAGCCATACTGGTCTACACCAGCAAGTCACAAAGAACCAAATTCAATAGGTCTGGTGTTTTCTTTTAAGCATATGCACACACAAGAAGCATTGAAGCTGCCCCAGTTCATTCAGTCAATTGATTCACCAACTGTTCTGAAACATGAATAAATATGTAAGTGGCTACTCTACTCTAATTAGTGACATTCAGTGAATCTAACTGGAGAGCCAAGACCTCCAGCCCCTGCATTTAGCTTTCAGTGCTTCTCCCTTGGGAACAGAATAGCAATCAGGTATGTAATGCAGGGGTGGTTGCTTTTTTTTCTTCCCATTTAAGGTGGAAAATAAGGGAGGTGGGGCAGGGAGATAGGATGGAAAAAAGAATTAAGTCCTTAAACCCTGGCAAATGGCCTAAACATGCTCAAAGAACTGCTTTAAGGGGGAAAAAAAAAGCTATATTAGAAAAACAGGGAGAAGGAATAAAGGAAAAATAAAACTGACTGCAATTGCAGAAAACATGAAGCAGATGATGCATTTCCTACGTGATAGCTTAAACAAGTCCCAGGGCCATAAAATCCCAGATTTACATAAAATCATTAATCCATTACCATCATGAAAGAAGAGAGATGGGTTAGGGGGGACAAGATGGAATGAATGAAGCAAAAATTTAAGCCGGAGACACAAGAAAAATGCCCAGATCCATGTATGCAGAGCTTCTTGAAGGAGAGAGACACACAACTAACCTCAAAGAAAACCAAAAAATCTTAAAGTTTGCCAACACTAAAACACTATGGCTTTGAATATACAGAAAAATGTACACACGATAGTAATACCACTCGTATGCCCGCTGTCTGCGGCAACACAAAGAGAAGCTGCTGATGCTGCACTTGTTCCTACCACTGACGAGCTAGTTGCTTCTGGTTTGGTTTCCATCACCCTGAATTAGAAACACAGCCTCTCGTCCTGCTAAACCCGCCCCAGCACGGCCGGGTCTCAGCCACCTTTTGACCCACTGGAGCCAACTTAACTTGTCATGAAGCTTCTTGCTGTACCCTTGAAATAACAGCAACTTTTAACCAAAAAGTAATCCAAAACATTAAAGCACCTTGCAAATTAACATGTAAAATATGAATTAATTTTTAGGTTTCTTTGCTGTTTTATTACTTGAGTCACATGCACACCCTGAAACGGCGATTCTGTAGTTATCCGTCTGCCCTAAGAGAGACAGCGTTATCGCAGCAATCCCACACCACCACACAACTGGTCTTACAGACAGCTGCACTATTTTTAAAGCCGGACATGGATGTATTTTCCTCTCTTTTGCCAAACAAGTGTATGAAATCTGCCACATGGCAGGGACCATGCAGATGACAAAACACTCAGAATTCAGCAGAAATACAAGATGCGGTTGCCAGAAGGATGCCAACAACTCTTTGTAAAAAAATACACTGATACCTGCTGCAACAAAAGCTTTGGCATCTCTCTGCTCTCCAGGGCTCTCCCACAACTGTTATTAACTTCGTAATCTCAAATTCAGGTGAATAAAGGAGAAATGCATGTAAGACCCAAGGAGCATCCCAGGTCTCAGATGAAACTTACCCAAGTATCTGTTGATGCGTCTGTCAGCCTCTCAGATGCAGAAAGAAGTCACCACTAATTTTGAGACTATTACAAGAGGAACTGCTAACACAAAGGAAATAGCCTGCACCAGAGTTAAAGATAGCACGTTTTCTGTAGCGGATAGACTCAGATAGCACAGACAGTTCATTCTGGGGAAAGAGTCCAACTTTGGAGCTTACCCAAGAAGCATTCACAGGCTGTCAGACGCACCTAATACTGAACACAGCAGAAGCGAGTCTGAAAAAACCCCTCTGGGATGGAATTAAAGTCTTCATTCAGACAAGAGGTCTACACAACATTTCAAATTTGCAGCCAGGACCGAGCTGAGCATTTGCTACAACCAGCCTATCACCTGAAAGGTCCGTTTGGTGCTAATAGACTCAACAGTCACAAGGCAAAGTTATTCATGAGACCTATAGGTTTTGTATTGCACGACTGCAAGAGAACACAAGGTATCAAAGGCAGTGAGGACCAAAGGTACACAATAAAATGGAAATACATTTAAAAGGAATGGTAATAATTTATTGGGAAAAAAAATAGCCTTCACTTTCTAAGGGCTGTACGGGTACCTGTCCTTAAATTGAGATGAGCCACACTTAACCCACAAGCCAAGTCCTCTCTTGGCAGCGTCCGAGCAGCCCCTGCGCTGCAGCCATCGAGCACTGCGCTCAGCTGACAGTATCAATTACACCGGATTGTTTAGAGGGACAGGAGAACACCCACAAGGCACAAAATACAACTACACACAGGCAGCCTCTACACAAAAAGTCACTGATCATTAAATCAATCTTGCTTTTTAAGGACAAGCTTGAAAAGAGCAATCTGAGTGGCTGCTGCTGGATTACTGGATATATTTGCTTTTGTGTTTATTGCAGAAGAGCAAATCTAGGAAATTTGTAGAAAGTGACATTTTATGAGAAAGTATCTTTACAGCTAACTGTAAAGAATTTTATCATTTTAATTTCAAAATGCAAAAGCAAACCCAACGCATGACTTAGCACATGTTATTAGCACATTGTTTAATACTACTTAAGAAATTATCTGTGAATTGTTCTTTGGTCAACCACAAAGTACGTATCTCTTCTCCTGAGCAGCTCCATTAGCACTGAAAGATGGAGAATAAACTCTTTCTCTGCAAATGTGGTATAAATACATGCCACCCCTACAGCAACTAGCAGCGAAGATTTAACAGCAACAGCCCATGTGTATATATTTAAAATATTCACAACATAAGGTTTCAAGTAGGCAAGTTTGACAAGAATTAAACCACGCTCCATAAAGGTGGTGGTGGTGTATTCAGGAGAGCTTTACAATTTTAGGAATGTTACCGGTGCTGAAAACAGGCTTGTAAAATTGTAATAAAGATTTTATAATTTTAAATAATTGCTTTTTGTATTGAGTGGTAAAACGTTTGCCAAAACAAGTGTTTCTTATGAACTGTAGCCTACTGCCCTAGATTCCTCTCTGAAAATTGTAATTATTTTATTATAGTAAAATTGTTACATCATCTTTAGAGCCTGAATTTGTAACGGTGTCAAAAGACATATGCTCGTAGAGAATCCCGTGCCATCAACTATGAAGTCTGACTTCTTTAACAACTCTTTACCAAAGTCTCAATGAAGCAACTTTTGCCTCACTCCAATGTTCATTAAGGAGACGGCGGTGAGCTGTCTGCGAGGCCCTAAAACATGGAAAACCTCTCAGCAGCGGAAGAGTTTGTGTCGGTTTTCTTTGCTGCTATCCACAAACCTATGGGTAACCACAGAGCTCACAAAAGTCACATCATTTACTTCACCAGAGGTCGTGAAAACAGCAAATAGAGCAGAGGCAAGCACTGAAACCACTCAGGAGCCATAAAACTGAACCCCACTGCAGGCTTTACCTGGCAGGCAGCTGCCAGATGCTGGCAGCAGATGAATTCAGATGCAGTCAGGTCTGTACTAGCTGGGAATCCCTCACTGCCGCTATCCATGGACATAAGATCTACGTGAGAAGGAAACGGCAGAAAAGCCATAAATGAGAACTGAGAAATACATTATAGGTCAGACTCAGCATTACATCTTTATGATATTGTGTTCTAGTCTATGAGGAACAACAAATAATAGACATACAAACACATCCCCAAATATTTACCGTGACACATCACAGTGCTGAGGAGTGAGGCAGCCTCTCTACTTCTGCGGTAGGTCTGGGATGGAGGTAAAGACCTTTTCCACGAGGCAGGAAAGGGAAATCATGGAGGTGGATCTTTACATGAGTTTAAAGTTATCTTGCCAGATAAATTAGTTTCTAAAGACCCAGAAACAGTCTCACTTTCCAACAGCAAGAAATAACTTTCTTGCAAACTCTCCTGCCTTCTTTTTTTCTATCCACAGATTCATTAATGAATTCTTCATCCACACTCACAATTGCTCGTAACATTTGTGCAGCCCCAAAGAAAGATGTTCTCTGTGAGCTGCAGTCCTCTTCTGGCAGCTTTCACAAATGAAATGCCAAATCAATCTGGTGACATCTTTGACCCATGACAACACTGCAGGTTCTTGGAAGGAAATTCCTGGATGAAATCAATATGGTGCTATAAAACTGTCATTTTTGCTATTGCTCAACAGGAGGATTGCATCAGCAAGACAAAAGTGATGGAAAATTCAGTCCCAGGATATGGGAAGGTATGGAAAAGGTTGGACTGCTACAGCTGCAGGAATACAACCCCAGTGGCACCTGCAGGAAACAGGGAACGTACAAGGAGACTGCAAGGCACGCCCTGCTCCTAGATCCCCCCAGTTCCCACTGTTGGGAAATCGGAAAAGAGGGGTTTTTTTTTTTGAAAATCAATCAATAAATAATATATAAATAATTTTAAAGTTCACTGTCCTCTCTTATTTTACCCGCTCACTGCACAGTTCTCTCATATCCTGTCGCTGATGATGGGTAATTCACTTTTAAACTCAGGACAGCCAAACAGGGACTGTGAATGCACACCACTTTCCAATGAAGACCGCTCTCCCATCCATGTGAGGTGAGGATATTTTACTACCATTTCCATCAAAACAATATTCTCAATGCTACAGCCCAGCGGGCTGTACTTCACTCACGCAAAGATGTTTTGTGTGCATGGCAGCCACATGAGAAGGAGCGGCACGCAGATGAAGAGCACTGATATATGATTTCCCCTCTTTTACCTTTTAGTGGCATTCCACATTGGCAAGTCCTGACTTCTGCCAGTTTAGGAACGCTGTTCATAGTTTTTACGAGATGTTTTTAGGAGGGCTACAGGCATACTCCCCAGGCTCCCAGCAGCATGATACATTCACAGCCCTCTAATGCTCGCTATTGTCTTTGCTCCCACTTGTTCAAAATTCCTACGGGATACTGACATATTTCAATGGTGTTTTAATAATAGCCTAATAATTGCTCCAGACAATAACTTACATTGTATTGAGACCTCGCCTGGGGGAGTGGGTGGGTAGGAGGCGTTGCCTTGGTAACAGTGAAAAAGTCATGACAAATAGAGACACGAAAGGACACGAGCTGATCCGTTTGCTCCCCGCTCGGAAATCCATGGGAAACACTGACACGAGCACAAAAGTAAGGCCCTTCTGGTCAGAATGTGTAAATAGCACTAAAAACCAGCTTATCTGGAGGTTTAATTAAGGCTTAGGTAAAGATGTCGTTATGATTTATGCAGTACAGGCCAAAGGTAGCAGACGCTGCAAATTCAGTGTGCTATCAAACCCGGTTCTCAGTCTCAGTCGGATGCAAGTCTGTTGTCTGAACAGCTTAATTTTAAGTGCTGGAGAGGAGGTAATGAGGTCAGTAAACTCAAATGCTCCAAGCTTGTGTTTTCTCTTTGCTCTACTTTGATCAAGCTAGCAGCTTTCTTTGAAAGACATCAATATTGCAATATATAGCAACTCAGACTCAGCTTTTAAAACGTGGCAAGGACGGCTACTGTATGGCTGAAAATAAACACGTACAGACTACACATTCTTGCATTTGTCCTACAGAGCAGAGAAAGATACCTCCTGCAAGTGCAAGCAACCTAGCTGATCCCTCCATGTTGTTTCTGCCCTCCAAGCCTGCAGAAAAACTGGCTGCTCACCAGGAAAAAGCATTCAAAGAGAGGACTAAGAGGACTATGGTTATTAGTGACATAATGGTTGCAGGTTCGTGCTCCTCAAAACCAGAAAGTGACGGCAGTAGACAGCGCAGACTGGCAGCCAGCAGCGTGCTCCGTCCAAGGGACGGTGTTAATGGATATGTTAAGGCCAATGCGCCCAGCAAATCGCAGAAGGAAAGCCGCAGCCAGGAGTCACGCAGCACTGGAAAGGCTCCCCTACCACCTTCTCATTAGTTATCTCAAATTAAATGGATTTTCCAAAGCACAAGAACAGCAATAACTAATAAATTCCAGTCCCATGATACCATTTTACATTCACCTGGTTCTGAGAAACTATGAACGGCTGGACACACTTAGATGTGCCATAAACATCTACGGGGGGAGGCTTTGAATTCACATAGCTCTATCTGGTGATCACACATAGGATTGTTGGTGAGAATCAGGGTCGACAAAGGAAAAGCGGGGACATAGTTTCCATGCCTGTGCTGACGGCTGGTGCACGATTCGGCAACGATGATACATCCCTGGGATGAGAAAGCCACACGGAGGCTCTGAAAGCTGAAGAAGGGCGGACGAGGAGCGGGCCGGAGTGGGAAGCGCTCTCCTGTACCCCAGGGAGGAGGGAGCTATTGATGGCGGCTCACCCCTGCATAAAGGCCGCCTCCACCGCGCACTAACAAGGCGGCTCAAAGGAGGACACAATAGGCAAGAAACATCGCCCATGAGAGAGAGGCAGGAGGCTCTCAAAGGCAAAGGACAAAGAGCTCCTCTTCAAAGGAAAATGGCACAAGCTGATAAGATGGACGCCTTCCAGCACACGCTTTCTTCCCAGCAGCCAAGTGATGGGGTTGGGCTTTCTTAGTATTGCCTTTGGAAACAGGATCAGAATACGAGTATTTAAAAGCATATTCTGGCAGAGACCCAGTTTCCTTGCCAGCAAGATTTTCAACCTCTAACACTGAGCAAAATCCTACTAATTGCAGAATTGTTATTTCTTCAAAGAGCCATTTCTACAAAGCTTTACAAAACCAAAGACCTCAGATGAGGCTAGTACCATTTGTTTAGTCTGTAAAACACTTAATGGCAGAAATTTAAACCTACAGGGATGAGAAAAGAAACAACATTCAGTACTAAGTACAGAGACCTCATTTGATTTTGAATTTCACATTTCAAGCTGCCTGCAGAAAGCTAAGAGAAGTTGTTAGCTTTCACCATGAGCTGGAAACAGCACCGACAGAGGAGAAAAGGAAAATCGGAATCAGGAAAGGGCTGGAAAGGTGAAAATCCCCTGAGACATCCTAATCATGTTTTGCTGCACATCACATTATACCAGAGCAACTAAAAAATGCAAGTGACAGCCTCCTCTGCTATCAGGAGCATTTATCTGATGCATTCTCAAACCTGGGAAGGAAGCAGACTGGTGATACTGCAATTTAGTTCGGCCATCCAAATTGACTAACCAAATCAACAGATATAACTAAAAAGCCTACTTTATCTACAGTAACTACGTGCAGATTTTTTTCTGCTGGACAATTGAGGGGGAAAGCCTACAACAGTCGTGTTATCCACGTTTCAAGATAAGTACTTAAGCCAATCGTCTCTGTCTTGGACACCTGTACTCTTAAATTATCGATGCAAGAGCGAGTATCTCATAGGAAACAGGCATTTCTTCAGTTAAATAGGTTTTACTCCTATAGAAGCCAAATAATCTTTTCAATACCACTCAATATCCTTTTGGTATCCCAATCAAGCAAATGTATGAGAAGTAAAAGACCACTTAAAATGAATTCCTAAAGATTCACAGATACACACACAGACATATAACACTTTTAAAAAAAAAAAAGAAAAAAACCTAAAAACTCTGAAAATAGTTTAGACCAATCCTCAAAGGCAGGGCACAGATGAAAGACATCAGGACTGTGAGAAGTATTGTGGGTACTGAACATATGCTAACATCACAGCGAGAGAGGAAAAAAGGTTAAAAAAAAGCAAGGCAATGTTTTAATAGGTTCAAAGCTAAGTTGATGTTTCTAAGCACATTAAACAGTAGAAATGCAGGCCATTAGCATATAGGAGTATAATAGTAGGATTAGTCAATTATTGTGCTTTTGCAACAATAAGAATGAAGTATGCTGTGAGACAGTCTGAGGCAAGACCAGGACCCCTTAGGAAGTGACACCAGCTTCTTGAGTATTAAGCAATGAAGGAAAATGGACATAGGGACAGAAATGCTTATTTAGGAAAGAATTTACGCTAGAGCAGATCTTTTCCACAGCACTGTTGTACCTCAGTGTAGAAATTATGAAAAACTGACACCCAATTGATTCAATTATGAAATTTAACAAGATTTGCCTTTGGGGTTTGTTTTTGTTTTCTTAAAGGAGTATTATTTAAGGTCAAGTACTCAGAAAAATAACATGTAGGGGTTTTGTTTTGTTTTAAAAACAAAAAGCTCTGAGCTGGAAAACATACTATAGGCAAATACTAGAATCCCCACACTTTATTTGCAAACTTGTATTAAAAAATTTAAATAAATGTAATTAGCAATATAACTGGCAAGGAGCTCTAAGTAGGCAGATGTCTGAACCAGTTATTTCTGAAAATGCAGCCATTACAAAGAAACTGGTAAAAACACCAGTTTGACCTTCCCGCTTCTACACCCCAAGTCTTTGCCCTAGTCCTTTCCCCCTGCAGTCCAGCCCTTCTGTTATTTCAGCCCAAGCATTTGCACGGCTGAGCATTCAATGTTAATATCACTCCTGTGTTGCCACAGCACAAGACTAGAAAAAGTACTCTGAAAGCATCAAAAGCATTTAATCACAGAAAATGTTTTCACTACAAAGACGGTCAAGCACATAGTGTGAGTCCAGGGAGGTGGTGGCATCTCCACCCTTGGAGATATCCAAAACCCGATTAGAAGGGGTCCTCACCAATCTGATCTAGTTGGATCTGCTTTCAGCTTGACTTCGGACCAAAGACCTCCCGAGGGCTCTTCACCTAACGTTATTCTATGAAGCTGCCAGGAGTATCTTTCATCATGGGAAGAGTCACATGCAAAATCTCAAAATTAAACAAACAAAAAAAAATTCCTGGAGGTTGGATAGATTGCTCATCAGCTTTTTAGTTATGTCAGAGAAACCTAATAGGTGCAGTGGCCTGTGAATACAGGCTTCATACTCTAGTTTCATTCTGCTGAGAAGAAAATGTCTTTATGTCAAGGTTTGAAAAAAGGAGATGTGCCTCATGCTCTACGATGTCTCTTAATGAGATGAAAGAGAAGGGAAAAGGTATAATTTAGGAAGTATAAAAGGTACTTAAATCAGGAAGGAATACTATATACTTCTCTTTTTCCCCAATCTTCCCTTCATGGTAGCTTCTCTACATGTCATAGCACCTGCAGAAAGAAAAGCAGCAAACCACCTTTATAAATGTCACTCTGTTTATCAAGAGAATGTGGAGTACCGCATGAACCGTACATCATTGTTGTTTTCAAAGTTAAATTGCATTTGCTTGACTTCAAAGTTTCTTATCCAAACATGGGAATACCACAGGGGAAGAAAAATTAGTTCATTTAGGATCAAAATTTGCAGCTCAGAAATCTAAGCTGAAGGTTTTAAATCATAATCCCTCTAACGATTAAGAATGTTTAGCTATGTCCTAAAGAAAAAAGTCAGCACAACACTTGAAACAAATAAAAGCCCCTCATATGGAAGTATAGTTTCTTGTAAGGACAAGTGTTACGGTGCGTCGTCCGTGGGCAGCATTAGCCAGAGCTGAAGGCAGAGTACTTCACTGTGCTCCTGGCAAGGCCGAATTCTCACCGCCCGTGGATCTCCAGGATGGAAAAGTTTCGCCATGGCACTGAAATAATACGTGTGGTACTGAGACAAGTGTGCGTGGAACTGGACAGGCTTCATCAGCCTATTTGCAAGGCTCTGCAGAAAGTCACAATCTAATTGCTTTAATTTACAGAAATAAACCCCTCATATATTTTAAAGTAATTATCTAGATGAACGATCATGAAATACGTTATTATCCTTAAGCTTATGGTTACAAGTCTTAAAACAGTACCTATGGCAATCGTGGCTAAGTCCATCTCTCAAAGCCTAAAATTACAGCCCTGTCTCTGCCCAGGGCTGCACCACAGCTGGAAACGAATGCCTGGATGCACATAAACCCGCTGCTGCAGAGAACTCTGATCCAGCACATCACACTCATCTCCACCTGAAACCTCCAAGTGCTTTTTCTGTTACAAAATCAGTTTGATCAGGAATAATCTGTTTTATTAACTGAAATTCTAGCTCAAGCCTCACCGAGAGGAATGAGGAGTACGCCTCTCACTTAGCCTGGCTAAGTCTTCCCCAAGTTGCTTGACAGTTGCCAGTCCCAAAGTAATCCTTATGTTGTTCAGTTTTAAAGCATTTGTTACCCACTCACGATGAACTGTTCTGCTAGAGGTATTTTCAGACTCCACACACTCACTGCGTGGGGCCAGCAAGCCATTTGGCACCAATCCTGAGAGCTGGAAGCCTTGAAGGCAGAAGAAAGTGCACTGAACTCAGCTGGTGCCTGCGATATCGCAACTGAAGAGCAGACTGTCAATTAAATTAGTTAACACAGGAGACAGGCAGGCACTTTCATCTCATGGCCACCTTGTGACCTCCATCTGCACTCTACAGCAGAGAAAATGCGTCACATTTCTGCTAGCAAAACTAAGGCTCTTCTGGAGTTAATCTTTGCATCTTCAACCAATGAGGTGGTCTTCACTTTTTGGGAAAAAAAAAAATGGCATTCCATTTGCATGAAGGTGAGGTGGAAGGGGAGAAGCAGAGTTGAGTTGAGGGGCTCACCCATGGTGAGGAAGACCTCCAGAGATCACTGAAGGAGAAAAGATACAGAACCAACCAGTATTAAAGTAAGACTTATGTGAATCTTGTAAATTTTGAAAACAAGAACTATTTATCCTTTGTGGTTAACAAGGGACAACAAGGCTACAGAAACTGAATATAAACCCCCCAACATTTTAATGTGTGAGAGGAGCAGCAGTAAGAGTCTGGACTGCAAGCAGAGGAAACCCTGCCAAGAATTCATGTGCCATATGAAGGCTGTAACATCAAGAGCCCCTAAAACCAAAAAGGAAGATGGCAAGGAGAAGGCTTAGTCAAAGCACTACATTTTAAAGCTGTCATCTTATTATCACAATGTCATGAGTTGGAACAATATACATGTTTGAGGCTGGAAACTATGAGTTTAATTAAATATATTATGGAGGATGCTTCTGGTGCTTCCAGAGTACTTTTTATAGTCCTCTGCTGTGGCAACAGAGGAAGTGATATTCACATCAAAGGCTGCACCCCATCCACAAACACAGAATATGGTATTTGTGTGTTTGAACAGTAGGATGACCCAGGTTAGGAGTCTAAACGGAAGGAAGAATTAGAATTAATCTAGAGTTAAGAGAGGGGGAAGTGTGAAAGAGGAAAAAAAAAAAACCCTACTTAAATACAAGGAGTAAGGTGAGGGCTAGGTCATCTCTGGAACGTAAAGGTCACCACCACCTCCTCCCCTGCCATTGGTTTGGCCTTTAACACATTGACTCAAACCTGTGTTAGTTTTACTAAGCATTGCTGCTCTTTTAATCTCCAAATTAAGGCTGGCACGCGAGAAATCTGCCAAATACTGAGAAGGGAGCAGGAGACATGAGTGTGCATGCACGAGACACCTTTCCTCTGGAATCCAGCGTCACCCTGGGATGACTCACGGGGCAACACGGGCAGGGTCTTTTCCTGGCCAACCTGTCAGCTGCACCATGTGCAGCACTCGTGCGTTTGGATAAAGCAAACAGCACAAGACCCAGGGTGCCTTGAAAATTTAAGTTAGACAAGCCACCTACCTAAGCCATGACTTAACTGATAAAAGAAAAGTTCACCAGTTAAAATATCTGCTCTCACATGAAAAAAATGCAACTCCAAAAAAAGCACCAGGACTACAGAGGTTATTCCAGAATTAGTACTACACAGAGAGCAGAAACACCTTCCTTCTCATTTTGCTGTAAAAACAAATAATGTAAAAAGAGGTCTGGCTATCCACAGACTCATATCACCAGCGCATACAGCAGTTCAGCAAACCAGCTAACAGAGCAACATGATGCTAAAGATGCGTACTGGGAATATACCAAGCTGGTTTGATATTTTTTCTTAAACAGACAAAAATAATCTAAGAAGGGCATTGGTACAAGATGTCCCTACATCTTAAATATGCAGCATTTGGGGGCTTTTACCAACACTAGAAATGGGTAAGAGCTTTAATACCTAATAATCTTAGAGGAAAAAGTCAGATTAGCCTAAGAAAAGGTGTGTTTACTTGTGATACCCAGGAGAGGAACGGAATACGTAACACCACCGCTGTTTGGGTGCTGTGCAATTGCCTCGTAAAGACTAAAATACCAACGCTTTGATTTCTTCTACCCTTTTTTCCAAGGCAAGCATCCAGTTCACAGGGTGAGATGTGTTTATTTTGATTAGAACTGCCATGTTGTGTCAATACTACAAAACCACCACATAGGTTTAGATTCTCAACTGTCAAGCCACAACTTTCTGTTGAGTTTCCATTTCTTCAGAACCAAGGTCACTGCTGAACTTGGGTCAAGAAAGAGGAAATCAGTCAGAACACAACACTAAAAAGGACACCAAATGCTTCTTCTGGAGGAAAGTGAT
Source organism: Tetrax tetrax (assembly GCA_009806455.1). Lineage (NCBI taxonomy): Eukaryota > Metazoa > Chordata > Aves > Otidiformes > Otididae > Tetrax > Tetrax tetrax. The sequence goes on from WHYT01017827.1 coordinate 208,570, forward strand.
AAATATTTTTCAAGAAGAGCTAAGCTACGTGCTGTAGCATGCATTGTGTTTGGTAAGACATACGTAAGAGTCATAGCTTTAAGGTTCGGACCATAGTTTCCCACTGCCTCTTAACCAAATCTTTACATGTTTATCTTTGTTATTGTATTTGTTTCAAGGTAAGGAAGTTATAACCAAGAAACAGCTCAAACATCCCGACTTCTTTAACAGCCTGTAGCAGCTTGAAGTTTTCAAATTTGTTTTCAGTATATAGATCTTTACGTTCTCTTCACAGCTCATGCAGCCACCAACCGTCTGACTTCCAGTGTTTGTGATGTTTTACTCTGTTGAATGACTTATTTCTTTTTTGAGTAAAGAGTCTTTATTTGATCCGTTCAACTTTTACAAGCATAGCAAGTGCCATTTAATTCATCTTTGGTGTAGATGCATACAATTCAGGGGGGAAAAGGCAAGCAGAATTTAACAGCAACTGGAAATATCACCAGTTTAATACCAAGTTAGAAATTTAAAGCTAAGCAAACATTGAAGTCTACTGTGTTACGTAGGTAACAGTCTACTGATGACTATTTAGGGAAGAAGAACAAATGCATCAAAGTAAGGAAGCACAAATCATTATCAGTAGCAAAGAGCTATCTAATAGCAAAGAAAAAAAATACACGTTAACATTTCAAAATCTCCCCTGGGCTTAGCTAATTGGTGTGATCAATTCTGGTTTGTTCACAAAAGCCCGGACAGCTAGCCAGAGGCGGGTAAGGAAAAAACTAAGAACGGGAGATGCAACTTTAATGAGCTTTTAAGCAGTAAAGACAACATCTCAATTGCCACGCAGGTGCACTGCAGCCCTGGACCATCCTCACCCACATTCCCACCTGACAAACAGCTGCCATGGGTGGGCAGGAGACATGAGCATGCATTAATCTCTTTGTGCGAGTGCCCTAATTCATCTAAGTCAGCATCCAGAAAGACACATCCCAAAGCCAGCCACTGGCACCCTAATTGTAGTCAGCTTTTTAACAAGTGGCTGATCAGACAAGCCAGAAGCACCCCAGCTTACATCATTATAGCAGGGAGCCATAAAGTTGCTAGGGACAAACCTGGGCATATTTTGAATACTGAAAGCCAGGCATGCCATCTCACCTACATGTTGCCCAACTCATTAAGAGAGAGCTTTTGTATGATCAAATAGATGTAATGAGACCAGACAAATATTATCAGCAGCCCATCGCTGTTTAACATCTCACTCAGAGGACACGCAGAGCCGCTGGCTAGCGAGACCTGCCTGCTGGACTGCTTTGGGGATGGAAAGGAGCTGCAGAGCCAGCTGGGACAACTGTACTACTTCACATGATGGGCAATGTCTCACTTACTATATGTTGGACTAAAATAATTCACCATTCTCCAGAAGCAAATAACTTCTGATAGTACTTACTAAAGAATTCCTACAACAGTGAGATTTATTTGAGGAGATGGGTGCGTTTCATTTCTGAACAATATTTACAAAGATCAGGAAACATCAAAACACTTGGACATACTCTTTTCAATACAGATGACACGAAGACATATAATCCTGCTAGGAAATAGTTGTTGTAAAGCATGGATAAGGCTTCATTACTGTGTCCTTGTTTGGGGTTCCCCACCACCACACGCACAATCTGGGTCAATCCAAAACCAAGGGAGTAAGGTGCTACATTCACACTGTTCACTACTACTTCTCACATCCTTGTCCCAGTATCACATTTCCAGTACAGCCCAGCACTGCAGTCATTTTCAAAACCAGATTTTGAGTTGAGAAAGCCAAGAAGATGCTGGCTTCTGAGAGAAACTCAAAGGATAACTAAATCCTGTTCTTTCACTGCAACAAGGCAATTCTGTTCAACAGTGCATTTAACTGAAAAATCCAGAGTGGATATGTTTAAAGATCTATTATAATGTCCTAAAAAAAAGAACTTCAACAAAGCACTTCTGCTCCTAAAAGTTACGCCCATTTTGCCAGCTGTATTACATGAACTGCCATACCAAGTTAGGCACAAAGGTGCGTTAGTCCAGTAGCTCATCCCCAACACCATCCCAAAATGGTTATCCAGTGAAGAACGCAAGGATAGAAAACTATGTAAATGAAGCTTCCTCTAAATAACCTCTCCAGAAGTAGCTATTTGTGGCTAAGGGACTTCCTGACTTTGTGTTTGGAACTTAAATATGAATGGAATTTGTTGAATTTTTTGAGCTCACAAGCTCCTAGCATCCTCTAGACCTGTAACAAGAAGTTAGTTACTCCTCCTTTTGCTTTGCATCTGGCATCTGCTTCTTCCATTTGATGTTTCCTAGCTCTTGTTTCAGAAGAAAGAGTAAACCTTTCATCTTTTTAATCACATAGACCTCTATTAGATCTCTTATTCGAGGCTAAATAGTGCTAATGAACACAATCACAGAGAAGCCATTCTACATCTTCATTCATTTTTACTGCCCTAACTTTGCACCTTTTCCAGCTTCACTATAAGCCTTTTGAAGGAGGATAGATGGGGATAGATGGGGAAGAGCAGCAACACCAGAGCTGCACACAACCAGTCTGATAAAATAAACCCCATCTTTTCCTAGCAGCTTTACTTTCACATGATTTCACTTTCCCAACTGTTCCACCAGCTGTGTCTGCTTCAGGGACAAAGGAAAGGTCTGTGCATCAAGGCCAGCTCCTGATCAGATCAGGTATATCCACAGCCGCCCAAGTTCCCCACTCCGCTGCAACCCTACACACCTCATACATCCAACACACAACGCTCAGGATGAAACACAGAAGCTTGATACAGAATACTGTCAGCCAAATAAACAGAAAAAAAGACTGTAGATAAACAGGAGGGACTGTACTGTTTCCATGTACTGTCGGTTTCTCCATGTACTGTCGGTTTCTAGGGGTCTCGTTCAATCGTTTGAGTGTGCTGTCCTTGATAAAACACCAGCCAAAACTGTCACAATAATATGCAAGCAAGCTGATATAATTTCTTGATCTTAATTCCCACAGTTGGGTAGCTATTATAGCAACATTTTGTTCTTTCACGGAGATGCGAGAGACAACTTGCATAAAATTCAGCTTAGTAAGATTAATAATCAAAGCGATAAATCAACATAAAGCAAGCAGACGGAATGCTGAACTCACTTTGAATCCTCATGTTTTGGCAATCAAAAGAAAATTAAACACATAGATTTTGTTAATTATTTGTAGACTCCTCATACACACACACACCTTGAACATTCAGCACATCAATACAAAGCACATATGCATTACAAAGCTGCAGCATCCTCCCAAGTCTACCATTTTACTTCCAAGAGGAGTTCTTGTCTTTTCTGAAACAGCTTTCCCTGGCATAGAAAAAGAACAACATTCAGAGTTATGAAAAAAATATGTATTTAAATAACCAATACTGCCCAACATTAAATGTCTCCACCAAACACCCATTTTCACATCTCAAGCACTGTACACCTGGATCTTTCAGTAAAGTGTTGCTAGCGTACTCAGACAGCGAGGAGAATTCAAGGACACGGCAGATGAGAGGCAGGCTCTCATAGGGTAGGTGGCAAGGCAGAACTCTGCAATCAGCTAGCTGTAAAACTCAAGGTAAAAAGTTTTACCATTATGATCTCAGAGATTAAAAATCCAGCAGCAAGTGCTGTATTTAATGCATAGTTTGTGTAAATCAAGTATATTCCTTTCCAGGTGTATATTAGCTATGTGGTCAGGTAACTCCCAGCCCCCAATAAGCCTGTCCTTTTCCTAAGACTGGCTCCTCTCACTTCTGTGACTGCTGTGCCAATTCCTCAGTTTCCAGGGAGATGAAAGCAGATCTATAACAAAAGATATATCAAAAAAAAGAAAAATAAATGCAACTTCAACTACACAAACATCATCCTCACCATCTACCTCGAATCCAGCTGCCATTAAAGGATTTCCTACCTCCTCTTCCTTAAGGATTGATAACAACAGCAGCACAGTGAATGCTTTCACATCTCGCTTGCAAAAATAAAAGTAAAGTGAGAATGCCAATGCATTAACTTGATTCTTTACTGCAAAAGAGGAAATTCAAACACTTTGCACATTTTTCAAGGCTAAAAAGATTTTTTTTTTGCTCTGATGCCAACTCCAACAAGATTGCTGGCCCAACAGATCACGTTCCTGCAAGCATTCAGGTGAGAAGACAGCCTCTCTGAAAGACATTCGTCATTTGTAGCTGCAAAGGACAATACAATTTGCTACTCGCACCTCTGCTGAGCCCCCTTCACAAAATTATCCCCAGTACCATGAGAGGTTCTCTGCATTTCTATTAGATGTCCTTTCCCGCCCCTACTTACATCAGGTTCACATCCCAGTATGTAGAAAATAGAATTTCCCTCTTCCCTTCTCTCACATTATTAGCTGCAAAATGTTACAACATCTGAAGTCAGCCTCTTCACTTTACAGCATTAATTGGTCGTCATATAGTCACCTTCTTCTACAACCAGTATCAGAAGAAAAAGGAAGCTTTGTGGCCCTGAGGAGTCATCAAATGCTACCTGGCTTCCTACCTCCTAGCTGGAAGAAAGAGTCAAGAAAGGGCATTCAGAATTCGTATGTTCTAAATTGAAGTGATAGAAAAAAAAACATTATTAGATTAACTTTTTTTTAAAAAAAAAAAACAAAAAACCCACCACCTACTCCAGCCGCTCTGCAAATTTCCGTGAAGGAATGCAAGCCTAAGGCCTCTCCTGGCCCTTGAACTCTCATGCCAGGCATCTTGCATTTGCAGCCTTACTGAAAGAAAGAACAGTTTTCTGACAAATCCAAGTTTTCCTGTTCTTCAGGTTTATCTTCGAACTACACTTCTGCCCTCTGACAGTATCAGAGGGCTCATCCATAGTTGTGTCCGCACATCCATGCACATCTGTGCACGCACGCATGGACACAGATGCTTTCTTCCAAAGAACGCAATGGGTTAAATCTTCATAGCGTATTTGAAACGACAGCTAAGGTCATCCCTGCTATGTCTTCACCAACAAAGCCCGCATCTTCTAGGAACACAGCCAAACAAAAGTATATCTTCTTCCATTCCTTTCCAGTAGACTTTCCAATAGAAGAGCTCTTTGAAAGGCACTTCCCTATTCCTGAAGCTAGTGTCCATGAGGTCTCTTGGCATGATGACTTTTTTTTTTGCCAATATTTGGAAAACACAATCACACTGAAATAATTAATAGTCATGCTTGCTAGCATATGGCAGACTGGTTTTTAAGGTATTTCTTCTGTTTCTTTTTCCAGTGAAACTTACTCACTCGGTTGGGAATTCCCCATTCCCAATCCCTTTCAGTATTCTGGAGCCCATTCAAAAGACTGAGATCCAGAAATAAGCTTTGTTTGCGTCTAAGTTGAAGGCATCTTGTAGGTATCGATTTCAGACCTGCTTTTACAGAAGGTTTCAGGGACAGCTATATCAACAGTGATGGGATATCCTGACCATGGACATATTTACAATTACATATAACACATTTTTTAGAGAAGTTGACTTTTCCAGGTCAAAAGGACAGTTTTAACTAATGGGTCCTAATGTAAAGTTCAGGGTGTTTGAAAAGCAGCAGCTCCCAAGAAGATCACCAGTAGGAAGTTTCAAGAAGAAAGTCCCCAAGACAGACCATTTTGATGCTTGAACAGCACCACTGATACATGCCAGGTTTCTCAGATCATTCTCTCCCCTACCCTAGAAAACCTGTCCAAGTAGAACGAAGATGCATTTGTCTAGGATCTCCAGCAGCCTCACAGAAGTCGCAGCCAACGTGTAGCATGCTTCCCAAAAAACCACTGAACTCACCACTTTTTTTTACTGCCCACGTGCTCTGATGATACATAGCAAATCTGATGCATCCTGAACAGAGCAAATCATGAAGTTCTGGACACAAGTTTGGATGTGCATTTCTGGCTTGAATTATGTTAGCCAGAGCAGAAGTAGGAGAAGCTAGAAAGGAGCTCCTATCTAAATTAAAGAAAAAGCCTTAAAGCAAGTGGGAAAACTCCACACACTTTTTCACAGGACAAGTCAGATATTTACCTGCATTAGATCCCATCTTGAGCATCACTCCATTGTGGGTTTCTGGGAACATATCTGGATGATGGAACTCTATCATAATACTCCCAAGGGTGGTTTCAAAGAAAAAAAGATTAGCAAATTTTGAGGACCTTCTCCCATACTCTGTGGAAGCCCTCAGGAGCTTGGTACCACAAGCTGGATGAACACCTGAGCCCCTTCACCTTACAATTTACTGAAAAATATCTATGAAGAAATGTGTGGTGAAGATCTACTTCTAAATGTCACAGTCTAACATAATTTCTGGATATCCCCTTACCTTAATTTTCTTCCCCAGTTTTGAGGTTTACAGAGAGTAAACAGTCTTTTTACCTCAAGATATTAGTATCTCAGCCTTGACAAAAGATCCTGAAAGTCACCTCTTCACTGTCTACCCATCAGGCCTGGACACCAGGCAGCAATCTGCAAGGGGAACTGCAGCTGCTGCTATGCTGGAGTAATAAACACAAAGTTTTGAAACGCTGCACACTCTAAAGGGTCTCCCTGCATCCATGTCCTTCAAATCCTCATACTGCATAGCTTCATGTAACCCACGGACAATGAGATAATGTTATAAATAGCAGCAGCGTGTTGTAGCTATTTGCCTCAGTAAATTCCACAGTGAATAAGGCTCAGTGACTCAAGGCTAAACAGCACTTGATTCAGTAGTCATGGGGAAACAGCTTGAAACAAGAAGTGAGACACTGCTTTTCCATCCGTACCCAAAAGCCATGCCCCTCTCATCTCTCCACAAAGGACAGCTGAAGGACAGGAAGAAAGCTGAGCACTGCTGCCAGGGCCTTGTTTTAGCCAAATCCCTTGCACGTTTGTTCGGTCTGCCTCTCCATCCCTTCAGTTTTACAGATTTAACAACCCCAAATGTAAGGAGTTCCTTTTCTGCAGCTGTATTTTAGATCTTTGGTTCAACAACAAGAAAAGCTTTAGCAAAATTCTTTCCACAGATGTACAGAGTCAAGATGTGCTACAAGGACACAGCTATTCCTAGCTTACTATGGAGTTAATAAATAAAAAATGCTGTCTCCCCAAGGAGCTGTACCCATGACCACGGTAATGATGTACAAAAGAACCAACAAAGTTCCCACGATAGCCACAATTCTTCTCTACTCCAATAGTTAACGATTAATTATTTTCCATTTTAAAAGCCTCCTGCCTCACTTTTCTTCTCATACAGCACCAAACACTGGTGTAACTGAATCCCCAGATCACAGGATAAGCACAAACAAGCTAGAACAATAAGACACACTATTACTACAACATCTCAAATATGAATTTCAAACTGCATTATAAACACAAGCATTGTTAACTTCTGATCCATTTCTGTGCTGCATGCTATAATTTACCTTCATTTTGGTTGTGGAAGTAAGCCAGGCAGCCACAACAGCATTACAAAATCACATAACTAGCCAAAGCCATGAGCAGTAATAGCTGTGTCAAAGCAGAGGGCTACAAGACAAACAGCCTGCTTGGAGCTCTTCACATTTAGTGGGTCATAAGAGGCATGCTTATACCTGCTACACGCTCGGATTCTGCAGGTGGAACTTGGGAATATCATCCCTCCGGTTACTACATGAAAGAGTAACTCAGGGTAATGGTATTCTGGAGAAGCACTGCCTACCTGCTGGCACTTCTGAAGACAGCCTGGCACGCTGACCAAAGGCAAAGAAACAACACAAAAATACCCCAGAACAACGACGCAAATGGCATTCATTGCTGAATCAACCATTAAAAGCAGACAGCATGTACAAGTAGAGCAGCAAACTGATTGCAGCTGTGAGCAAAGAAACATTAAGGAACTGAAATTAAGATGGCAGTCCCCGTCCCTTATAAAAAGGCTATCAAACTCATGTCCACCGTGTCTCTACAACACTGCTGACTTAACAGTTAAAGACTCCCTAACCAGCTAAAGAAACTCCTGTGTCATAAATACAGAGGGCTTAAGACACTAAAGAAGATAAACACAGAGAAAGTAAACTTCAATAACAGCACTGCTTCGTTAAAATAGACAGACCTGGCCTCAAAAATATGATGGTTCATAGCCAGCTCTCACAGATGCTATGAACAGTCACATCTCGTGGATGAAAACCATGTGGTGCTGCCAGTTCTCAAGGCAGCGTTTTCGTTCCCAGTTCCAGCACTACGTCGATGCAGACTTCTGAAGACTTCCTTCAGCCTCACAACTGATATGGAGAACAATGACTTACATCCATAGAAGAACATGAAGCTCACTGTGATGAGCTTCATAACATCTGAAGCACAGCGGTATTTTATTTCTGACACAGTTTACTATAATTAAAGTAAATAGGAGTCAAATATAGAGAACTTTTACTCTGTTCTACCAATTAAGTGAAGCAAAATTACTAGGTGGGAGACTTAGGTGGACAAACTGGGCAGTTACAGTTTTGAAGCTGGCACCAGAGAAGATGAGAACATTGCAGGGCCAGAGACGTTCAGAAGTTAAAGACCATGCCAGCCCAAACAACTTTGCAATAAATACACTGATGGTGATGTCTGCTCTCTATTCACTTGCTCAGCCTGGAGTTTTAGCAGTTGCTTCTCAGAAATAACCACAAAGATTTTCTAAAGTAGCTCAGCTTGCAAAACATCATTGTAAGTTAAAGGAAAATTATCTTCTTTTCCACTTCTATTCACAACTATTTAAGAAAATTCTCTGAAGTAATATTATAAGGAGAATATAAGAAGGGATAGTTAAATACTGACCAACAAGAGGTTCTTGGTTAGAATATTACATTTATTATTATTTATTATAACCCTCTCCTTAGAGGCTCATAAGAAAAAACAGCAGTGTTTATCTTGACATGAGTATAGAAGGTCACCAGCTTCTAAGGGCTAGCAATCATAAAACTCTTCAGAGCTTTTCAGCATCTGAGTCAGACGTCCTCAGGCAGCAAGAACAAGAACTTCACTAATCCAGGAGAGACTGCTCCACATCAGCAACTTTCTGACAGCATCTGGTCTCACGGCACCGGTCCAGAAATGCTGTGTTCCACTCTTGCAGAAACTTCTGCAAGGTTGGGAGAAAAAAGCTATAAATTTTCTTAATACGCTATAATATACGCACTGTTATACTGATCATTTTACATCGTATTGTACTATGCACAAAATCACAATTTAACACAAAAATTATAAGTATTTATCACAGATCTCCATCATAACAAACCTCGTATTTTCTTGCCTTACGTCATGTTGCGTTGCCTGGTGTATCAAGCACAATAGTCAAGATCAGGATCTCGAATATGTAAGTCTGGGGAATGTTTTCTCACCATAACCTAAGACAGATTCACAACTAGCCTCTACTACAGTCCTGGCTTGGGGGCTTACCACACAAAGCAGTTATGCCAGAATTATCAGCCAGTGCTTGAAAAAGTGGTAAATGTCTACAAAATATTCAAATAAGCCACATAAACAAAGCCTCTAGAAGTTTTTTGTTCTTTACTTCTCTCCTAAATGAACTGCTCTCCTACAGCTCTTTTACATGTACCATGTGGTGTTTAAAGAAAGCCACAACCTTGTACCCAAATCTCATTTCATCCTCCAAGTCATGTCAGTTCCCTGGAGAATGCGCTACTGCCTCAGATTTCTCTGTTTAGATTTTTTAAAAGCTCGAGTGGCCAGCATAAGTGAGGTCAGGCTCCAGTGACCCATCGGGAAAGTACATGAAAGCAGGAGACAAATCTGGGTGACGCTCACTCATCTGTGTCAGCTCTCTGAAGAAAGAATTCCCCTTGTAAAACACAGGTACTTTTCATTCTGTGAGAGCATTTGTAAGAAAGAATCAAAGGAACAAAAATCAAGACAAAGAAAACCCTGATGAGGAAATAAATGGGGAAGATGCTAACAGGCATCCCACAAAATGTCTTCATTCTCCAGTTCAGAAACCTCTTCTTAACTACTACAGGAAAATCAACAGCTCACTTTGCAGAATAGTCCAAAATCAACTCCATGAAGTTTAAAAATGTTTAAAATATATTTGTGTTAGACCTGAAGAAGACAAGCTTGCAAAAATACATTACAGAATCATCTGTTATGTAAAAAAATAAAATAGGATCTTTCTGAAAAAAAATCCTAATTGTGAAGATTTTGCCAAATGAGGTTGTCCTTTTGGCAAAGCCAAATCTAATCAGGCAATTATCACTAACACACTTACATCACTATTGATACCTCCTTAGAGAAATGTAGGCATCTACAGGCGAGGACACATCAATGCTTAGCACTTCAACAAGTCTCAGATTCAACAACCCACTTCCTTGCCAATTAAGCTGCTTCAGCTATCTTAGCCATTAGAAGTCAATCAATGCAGCAATTAGTGAGTTAGGCACACTGCAACACGCAAGTGGACATATCTGAAGATAGGCTAATATGTAGACACTGAACAAACAACTCTCCAAGAGCCTAAATGAGATGTTTTTTTCCCCAGGAACTGTTTGAGTCTAGTTTCTGCATGTCTGTCTTCCCATGCTACCTCTTTTGCCCCTCACCCCAAAGTCTCTGAACCCATCAGCAGCTTCCCCAAATAAGACAAAGCAGTAGGTAGATGGGAGAGAATGGAACTCGCTGGAAGCCTGTTTAGATGCGTTTCTGTCCTGAAGGCACTTCTAAAGAAACACTTTTGGTTTGAGCTTGTACTGGTCTCAGACACCAAAATGGCAACCTGAGAAACATGGGAAAATATCTCCGTTCCAGAGCTCAGGAAACAGCTTTCTCCTGAAATAGGTATCTTAAGACTTGTGTAATAAGCTATCAATATTTAGAAAATGGAGAATAATGGCTATATAGTCAGATTCAAATACACACCATCAATTTTCTGACAGATATTGCATGAAAGGCCATAGCCTACCAAGATAGCAACAGTTGAAGCACAAGTACATCACACAATTCAGTATCATCAGCCAAGCCAGTTAGTCGTTTTAGCTAATAGAAGATTCAGGGTGACTCAAGTTCAGAATGAAAAAAAAACAAGCCTAAGTCAACACGTTCAAAGGCACAGGCAAGTAGAAATAATCATTCATGACAAGACAGCATAGCTGAAAGCCAAGAGGCAGGTATGTTTCCATGATGGATTCAGGCTATCAGATAGCAGGGGTGGTGACCAAGCTAGTATACTAAAATAAGACACTAAGACTCCAAAACAGCTTTCAGCTCCTTACCTCTTAGGCACCTGAGAAACATGAAATCCTGAACCTCCAGCAAAGAGATCAAAGCTTGCTTCAAAGTCTGAACCAAAGAGTGCCAAGAGTTTAAAGAAATTCTTATCTATTCCTTTTCAGGTACACGGGGTCTCAAAAACGGTAGAGGAGGTGAGACCTGATAGATTTTCAGACCATAGCACACGTTCTCCCCTCTCCCTCTTCCTTTCACATCACAATTAACATCAATACATCCCACCTAGAGGAGCGATTTTTTTCTACAAGCAGAACAGCTATGACAAAGACTCCTCTTGTACCTTAACAGAATTTGGCACAACTGTTTCTTGGTTTTCTACAAGTTACTGGAGAAGGTGCTCTTCTGATCACCAAAAAAAGGTATCTCAAGCATCAGAACTGTTCAGACACTGTAGGCTAGAAAAGAACAATATTCAAATAATCCTTTTTGATGGAAAAAAAGATACATTTCAAGTTATTTTGCATTATCCATCCGATCCAAGTGATCAACAAGGTAGAGAGGTTTCCTTTAAAGAGCTATGAAATTTTATTATCTTGTGCAATATTTGATATATGCTAAAAATCCATCACTACAAATTTTATAACAAAGAGGATATGTTCTTATTATTTCAGCAGCTATCAAGTCTCAAATGATCACAGTGATTAACTGAAGATCATGTCAGCAGCTTTCCTGAACTAGTAGACAGACAGATATCACTGATCGCTCACAGACATGGACCCGAAACAAATTACCAGCTATAAAAATGGAATAAATATTGATTCCATTCCTTCTATTTTCCAATGAAGAGCAATTTGTTCTATGTTAAGCTATTCCAGTTTCTGATGTCTCAAAAAACACCCATCAAAAAAGATATGTTAAAGTTAGAAAAATGCATCCCATTTAATTATGATGTTGCAGCAGTATGAGCTTCAAAACAGAAAGAGGAGTGACCTCACGAGATGTTCATCTAAAATAAGATGAAAGTTGTTATAAGAATGCATTCCAACTTTTAAAGACTTCTATTTTCTATGTAGGAATCCTTGGGTTTGAAACTGCACTAAGTAATCAGTCTCAAACTCCCGAGCTACAAACAGCCTGTGGATCTGCCTGCACCAGACCTATGACCAAATATTCCTCTTTGAGCACATGGCAGGCAACTCTGAACAGCCCAAATATCTCAAAAACAAATTCATTCTCTGACTATACAGCACTTCAGACATAAATAATCTCCAGTAGGATTAGCCTGATGATGCTCAGAAAGCTTACTGGATACGTGAAAAGAAAATCACAGAGCAATTGGAAACTCCAGTAACGTTTTCAGAACATATCTTACCCCTATATTTATGCAACTATTCAGTGGTAAAGAAGCTGTTACATAGGGAATAGGAAAAGAAAAAAATTTAAAAAAAGAGTTCCTCATGGATATCTATCACCTCCCTGCAGCACCTAAATGCAATAAACGAAACTCATCTTCCAGAACTACGACAGGTTACTTCTGCTCTCTCACACAGGCCCAGCTACCAGCAAATAAAAAATAAAAAATCCAACCTAAGTCTCTCAACCACCTCCTTCTGCTGGAAAAATACAGGAAATTTGCAATACTAAGGCCTTCCACCCTTCTATGGAAACTGGATCATATGCTCAAAAACTGAGGAAGAGAGAGTACAATGACAAGCCTCACATCATCGAGAAAGCAGGCAATAAACCCCTACCCACAGCAGTGCTGTATTTCATTTGTAGTTAATTAGCTTCGCTCTCATTTTATCCAGACAGTAACATATATGGTCCACATCTAAAATCAAACTGAGTTCTTACTTTAACATCAATTATAAGTTTAAATACTGGAACGAAAACACCAAAAAACGTGTGCAGAGTCCTCTTCAATTTATTTTGAATTTTTTTTTCCCTTGCAACCTATAAAAAATAACCTAGCAATAAGAGTAGGTTACTAAAATTTCAGGCAGCCCAATAGAAGTGTTGCTCATTTCAGGCTTGTTTTTTTAAAAACTCATCTTTCAGTGAAACATTGTCCAACTGCTAGCAGAAAATGACCAGTTTTACTGCTTTATCACAGAAAATTCTCACATGATCCAAACTCTTGAGAAGTTAGAGAGATTTCTATCCTCTGTTCCTAATACAAGCCATGTTTTCAAACTACAAAGTCCCTTCAGTTGCAATTGTGCAAAATAGAGAAGACACCCACATTTTTCTAGACTGGAAAAGAGTCAGTGCATTCCTCAAGTAACACTTTTACAGAAGCTAAATATTTTTTTTTTTTTTAACTTCACACAAAACCTTTCAGGCTGCCATCTACTCAACTTTTTTCCTCCTCTCAAGTTACAAGACAAGTAAACAGTTCAAGCTGTTTACAAATGCACAACAGAAGCTTAACCCCACCCAAGTACTTCTGAGGGCTTTTGCCAAAAACTGCCCAAAACCCTAAGAGAAACCTCAATTATTTCACAGCAATCTGAAAATCCCTTAAGTTAAAAGGCTTGACACCCTCTTCTTGATAGTAATATTTCCTATTAATTTCAAATAACTCACTTTGGCTGCAACTGCGGTCATAAGACAAAAAACTCCTCATTGTTGGCCCACGCTCACCAACCAGGGAGATCACCCTGTTCTCCACTAAACTCAATTTTTAATTAGATTGCCTAAAAGACAAGGATTACAGAAACCAGCGATTTGAGGAAAGGGAACCCTGGAATTAGCCATACTTCCACACTGACAGTATTAAACAGGGTAAAAGTTCTGAGCAAACACCTGTGATGGATCTAGTGTGGAGTAAGTCCATGGACAAGATTAAAGCAGTTTAATGCAGCTGAGACCTGGGGCAAGTGACACCACCCCCCATCACAGACAGCACCTGTCTACAAGGGATACAATAATTACTCGGGTGTTAATACCACTGTGAGAATTTCATTATATCGTCACAGCTGTGAGTGGCTAAATTCTGGTTAAAAACCCTAAACAAAACAACATCTGCAGCAGAGACATGAGGAACACGCAGTACCCTCCTGCAACTCAGCAGCATGTTCTGGGGGTCTCACCAGGAAGTTATTCTCCTAGGAGTATTCTTTACTGTGTGAAGGCATGCTAGGAGCTGAGAAGTACCAGCAGAGGGTGAAACTGACCAAAAAAAGCCTAGTCACAGTCACAGAAGTCCAAAGAACAGAACCATTAGATCTGCTTATAGCCTACGTCGCCATCAAAAGGACCGGCTCTTCCAACCAGATTCAAGTGGCATAAGAACACCATCACTTCTGACAGCACAAAAATCAATTTCCACAATTCAGCCAGTTGAAATGAATATAGTTTTAAGCTGGTTTATAGTATAAATGAAGATTAATGGAAGAAATGCAAAAGTAAGCATTGAGATAACACTGATTCCTACACCCAAACTTCTCCCTTCCAAATCCCCAAACACTAGTTCTGCAAGTGAATCCTCAAGCCTGGATTGCAGAGATAAGAAAATTGGGCAAATGGATGAACACCACAAAATTAACTTGTTTGAAGATGGTAAAGCAAAAAACTGCAGTACTGATGGATGCTTTTTTTTTTTTTTTTCTTTGAATGCAACTAACTGAAGGCTGCCAAAACAGATAACAGATGACTTGCATTGAACAAATACTACTCAATATCCATTGAAGTTGGAACTGTCTGAAGAAGTTTCAAAAAAGTTTTCTGAAAGTTAGAGACACCAAAAGCATCCAAAGGAACATCAGAAAGATTCAAATAGAGTCTCGCATCTCAGCGTCACACTTCCCACCTTGGCAAGAGCAGATCTCTGTCCTCATGGATGTCCAGTAACATGACCCAGGTAATTACAGTAAATACAGCACTAGCAGTACTTCAAGGAGAGATTTACAGAGTCTTGAAGTAACTCAGAGCTTTGCCATTACCCTAACAAGAATTCAGCACTGCTGCACATTATAAATAGCATCAGCTTAAAACCAGAAAGTCTTCCTTTAGTAAGCGATTTTTAAAAGTTAATCTACAAATCATATTCTTCTTAAAACAGACACGTTAAAATACTGAGGTTTGGGGTTTGGTGGTTGGGTTTTTTTGTTTTAGTTTGTTTGGGTTTTTTTTTTTTACCTGAATTATGGGTTCACATGGATTTCTTACAAAAGAAAGTCAGCCTCCTTCTCTCAACTGACGTAAATGAAAACACATTGAGATTATGAATAAACTGTAGCCATAAATCTTTCTCCCCCAATTAGTTTCTACAGTCAACTGAAGAATATCATGAAGAATACTCTGCAGATTTGAACAAGAAACACCAATTTACAAGATGTAAATAATAACTTTTGATAAAATTGGGAACACTGAGATAATAATATAAATCTCTAAACATAGCTGCATAGGATTTTATCCATCATTCTGGAGATAATATAGCCTTCCATCAATGTTTTAGTCACTGCAGTCATCTTAAACTTTCATCTTATTCTTCCTGAAGTTCAGGTACTGTCTTATCTTTTTAAGTACACCAGATTTTTACTTCAAGTACATATTCATATTGCTACTGTAAAGCAGTAAAAAAAAAAAAAATAAAAAATAGTCCTGAGTATGTAGCTCTCGCTAGCATTTTGACTGGGTTTTGAAAGACTGCCTAAAGTTAAGCAAGTCTAGTTGGGCACTTATTTCCATTGCACTGGAGTCACTCAAATCACAGTCACGTGAAGCCTGTCATTTATCGAAGCCTTGACTGTTCTCATTTTTCCCCTCATCTTCATTTCCCAAAGCCAGTGAACAGTATGATAAATAGCTTAAATAAACAGGTTTTGAATGAATTCTCTTACGGATCAACCTGACACAGAGCCGAGGTTGTACGTGATGATGAACCAATTTTCTCCCTCCCATATCATGTCTTCCTCACTCGTATTTAACAACATTTAGTGCTGTTAATGACATACTCTACTTAAGTCATTCAACAACCAAAGAGCAAGGGGGCTAGCACTATTATCTGTTTTATCAAATTAAGTGTTTTCATCTGTGAGGGAGCCATTCTTACTCCTCTGTAATCTATGTGCACCCACCTCAGTACTAAGCTGTGCAAAGAAGATCAGAGTTTAACAATTACCACAGGGTCATGGCATGTTAATGGATTTTACTGCATGCTACACATATTGGTGTTCAGAAAGATTAATGGCAGAAAAGTGCATTAATTAATCATCTTAATGAGCCTGATTGTTTCTCTAAAGGAAATGAAATAAAAACAGTTCTTGCCTGCAACTGGAGAATGTGTGCTGTCTTCCACATACCCCTGTTTTTTAAATTGTTCATTTCAAGTATCCTGTGGTTACCAAATCGCAACAGCACATGGCTCACTCCAGAATCCTACAGACTCCAACAGCAGCATTTTTTCCTAAGAACACTCTGCATTTATAAGAAACGTCCACCAAGGACTTCTCTGTTCCAGGGTGGCAAGAGTAAAAAAGCAACAAAAAAATACAACCCACTCGCATGGAGTGATGGTGGTGGTGGTGCAGTGTTTAGTCCTCAAAGCTTATTTGCAGGTAAAGCTCTAATGGCACTCTAATTCCAATGAGACCGGTTGTGTTACCTCCTGTAGGCATCATTCAAGACTCCAAACGATCACTTCCAGACAGAGTAACAGGAAATTACTTTTGGGTTCCATTTTAGGTTTATTTTCAGTTTACAGATGTATCAATGACTTAACATCTCCCTCCTCCCTCAAAGACATGCTTGATACTACAACAAATTAATAATATACTAGAACTAGATTTTGGCTAATCTAAACAAATTCTGAAGTGCCAGTGTGCCTTTCTTTCAGCAGTCAGCAACAATGCACAGGTGAAAGCCATTTACCACCCAAGTCTAACAAAAGTACACTCCATCACTGTTTGGAAATCACAAGAAGTAGCCTAGCTTTTGCATGATTACCATCAAGACAAACCATCAGATACAACTTCTCCCAGGAAGCTGATTTCTCTGTCCCTGACATTATGGCTTTTGTTAGATTAAGAGCTTCTCTTCTACCGTGAGGAAATAAAAAAATGTTATTCTTGGTTTCACCTAATGACTTTTTACCCCTCCTGAATGGAAACTGAAGTTAAAATGGAAAGACTCAGACCTACTGCTCTTTAAAATACACTTTTACAAATTATCACCTCCTTTTATCACTGCTTCAATTTACTTACGTTAAAATTGACACATCTTTTCTCAGCTTTCTGACATTAAACACTGCAAGAGGCCTACACAACAGCCTTATCTACAAGTCCACCTCAGAGAAGGTACCTGCTATACATGACAGAAGCTGCCTGCAGTTTGAATTTCAAAAGCAGCTCATATCAGTCCACATCAAGCACAGAAAAATATAGATCTGTTTACTTCTGTTTGCTTCACAGAGAAAAGATTTTTGCCTTTGTAGCTGTAAAAAAAAAAAAAGTTTTTTAAAACCTGTCTTTATTGATTTTAACAAGAGTAAGGAGCACTCGGAACACCAACAGACCAAATCCTCCATTAACCCCTGCGGCAAGTTTTTCAGCCCTTCAAATAAGAGGCTGCCAAATAAAGACACCCATGTATAGTGGCCATGTATTATCATCTGACTAATCATAGTATTTTGTATTTTAGGAGGGGTTAAAATTCTTAACAGTTATACCAGCTGTCCAGATGCTTTTAAGCAGAAGCCTTCATTTAGGCTAGGTATCGTGTATTTGTCACTATACCTGTTTGCCCTGAAGCAAGCTGGCATGCCCTAGAAGTCACGTAATTAGAACAGTTAATGAATTATTTTAACATTGCAAGTCCTTAAGGGTTTTGGAACCTCTACCAGATTTCATGAATTTCCAACTGGGTATGAAATAATGAAAAAAATTCTAGATAATTAAAGTTCCTTCCACAGGATCAATTTACTTATTATAAGAAATCACTTCCAAAATATTCAAATGAAGTACCGGCGTCACCAGGGAAAGCTCCAACACACTTTCATACACAAACGGCAAGAACAGAGAGAAGGCAGAAAGAATTTTATCCATCCTCAAGCTTGTACTCAGATAAAGTTCTAAATGCCATGCTGCCGATTAAAGCTAGCCACAGAGTCCAAATCAAACAAACACCACCCCTCCCCCAAAAGGAAATGCTTTAAATATGTGAAGTGGAACCTTAGACAGGTTAGATATAAAAAATGAAAATACTAACATGCAGTGAAATATCTGAAATTCCCCTGGACCCACGGCCGAGCAGGAGACGCAAAACGCAGAGGCCTCCCAGCACTGGCAAGCGGCAACGCAGAGCACGAAGTGGCAGGAGGGCAGAACACCCCTGCTTGTCCCTCACATAAGCAGACTGTCATGTCCTCTGCCAGCACCAACTGCCAGGGAAACTCAAAATGAAGTTCATTATAAGTAAATTTTGACACCAAAACCAGCTACAGCAGTGGAGCGTGGAACAAGGTGCAATCTGGCTATTACTTAAGGGGTCCTCTTCACAACTGGAACAGCCATTCTTATGGCTAGTTAAGATGCTCGCAAAAGAAAATTAGTCCAGTTGCTACATCAAAAGG